>BPLQ01001058.1:0-519688 GCA_021605075.1 Caerostris darwini | reverse complement strand
ACAGCTACTAACAACATGGTGGTGCGAATGGAGAGCTCAGGGATCTCATAGGGATACTGTTCTTCCCTCGCTAAAAACTCCCGTTTGTAGGGTTGCAGCTTTCCAATAGTCTTCGCCAAGGCTTGGCGACATTCGCTGGATATTGTCATTGCCAAGATGGATTGGATTGTTTCTTGAAATTGATATTGATATTTATTTTTAGTCAGGTATGATTGCACAATAAGTGGACTTCTAGAAAGCCATATATTAAAAAATAGTGACTGGAGTTGATGTAGTGGAAGTGATTTTGGGAATTAAATGGGTGCTGTAAAAGTTAAAAACGGCGCCAAAACGGAGAACTTTGGAGAATATTTGACGGATATACATGATGAAATAATCGTTTATGGAATAAGATATTTACAAATTAAAAAAGGTGTGTTGCAAAATAATGCAAATGGAGATTGTATAAAGGTATTTATGAAAAAGATACAATGAAATACTAAAAAAAATAGGAAAAGTAAAAAAAAATATGTAACAAAAAATTCTAGAGAATGCTACATAGTAAGGAAATGAAAATATCGTAATTTTTTTTTCTCAAATAAATACACTGCATATTTATAGAACTTTATCAAAATTCATCAGAAATATTGCAAATGAAGATTAAAGAGGCATCTATGAAACAAATAAAAAAATAATATGAAAAAATAGAATAAGTCAAAAATATTTAACAATCTAGAAAATTGCGAGAAATATGAAGAGAATTATGAAAATTCCAGAAATATTGGAGGTATTGATGTTTAATGAAGTTACATATTTTAAGGAAACCCTTTTGTGCATTCGTTATTTTTAATCGGCAATTTTGATATAACGCAATTTAAAAATTAAGCAATAAATTTCAAAAAAATATATATTGCATACACATGTAGAGAAATTGTCAACAATTATATGCATGCATATTGAAATTATAAGAAATATATAACATTAGTGAGTTACTTTATATATACAACATATATATATACGTATATGTGTTTAGAAATAAAAAAAGCAGTTGCTTTGCTTTTCAACACTTTGCAGAATTCATATATGTTTCCTCGAATCAAAATTTTGTATTGCACAGTAAAAGTACCTATATTATTAAATTATATTATTCTCAATCTGTGCATGAAAAATGTTTTACTTCAATTGAATTTTGAGCGGCAAATTTACTGGTTTTTTTACATGCAAAATTATGTTCGAACATGTGTTTCAAATCGATTAGAAATTATATAAATTTAAATTATAAAATCCTCAATGAGTCAGTTAACATTAATTTCAATATATATCCTTAAAATAGTTATGACGACTAAAAACGATGTCTGACTAAAGAGTTTGCATTAGCAGTAAACCAGATTTTATAACATTTATAAAAACTGTTTTTAACCGTTTAGAATAATCACTATTTATGCCATCATGAAAACAGAAAAATCGGCAAAAAAAAATGAGGAGATGTCATTGCCAAGATGGACACCATGTTTTAATCATTAGCTTTCCTTTTGACGGAAACGAATGTAGTAAAAGTTGATTTAGGAGCTGTTATTTATATATATATATATATATATATATATATATGTATATATATATATATATATGTATATATATATATATATATATATATATATATATATATATATATATACAACATATACAAACGTATGTGTTTCGAAATTTTAAAAATAAAGTTGCTTTGCATTTCATCACTTTGCAGAATTCATTTATGTTCCCTTGAATCAAAATTTTGAATTGCACCGTAAAAGTACATACAGAAATGTTTAACTTCAGTTGAATTTTCAGCGGCAAATTTACTAGGTTTTTATATGCAAAACTATGTTCTCGCAATTGTTTCAAATTGATTGGAAAATATCTTTATTTTTTCATCTTTATCAAATTTTAAAATCTTCAATGAATTAGTTGACCTGAATTTTAATATTTATCATTAAAGAAACAGACATGATGAAATAACGTCCGGCAGAAGAGTTTGCATTGAATTTTGAGCTGCAAATTTATGAAAAGTTATCTTCTCTCGATTGTTTCAAATTGATTAGAAATTATCTTTATTTTTATTATATTTATCAAATTTTAAAATCTTCAATGAATTAGTTAACCAGATTTTAAATATTTATCATTAAAATAGTTATAATGAAATAACGTCTGGCTGAAGAGTTTGCATTGGCAATGAATCATATTTTGTAACCGTTTACAATAATTGTTATTTATGTCATCATGAAAACAGAAAAACCGGCAAAAAAAAATGAGGAGATGTCATTGCCAAGATGGATACCATGTTTTCGTCATTTGCTTTCCTTTTGTCGGAAACGAATGTAGTAAAAGTTGATTTAGGAGCTGTTACTTCTCAAAACATAATGACGTAGGTGTCATAAAAATTCTATGGACCAGAGCTCAAACTACTCTGAAACGAAGTCATAAAACAGTTGTTCACAAACAACTTTTTTTAATGCTTTCTCATTCTGTTTTGTACCTTTTGGTTTTCCGTTGTGATCCAAAAGGTCGTAAAATGCTGTATTTGGAATGTAATTTTTATTGAAAATAACACCTATACTAGATAAATAAACAACTAAATTAAAAATAGAATAAAGAGAATTGCAATTATGAATAAACAGAAACTAAAACAAACTTTTTAATTTGTAAAGTCATTTAAGTTATTTTATGTGATAGATTTAATAACGATATTTTGCAAAATGGATTTTATATCAACTTAAACTAATTATTCAAATTTATACTAACTGTTAATATTCATTCAAATATGATTGACTTCCTTTTATTTATAAAAGAATCTACTATTATAATCAAACGTCCTTTATTGGACAATTAATCAAATAACATTACGCTTTTGTATTTTTACAATGAAGACTTTTATATCTAATATATTTTGTTTTAATTTAAGGGAACACGATATTCTGAAAATAACAATATTGACGAATTTATTTATAAAATAATTAAATAATTTGTTGTACTTTCAATAACTATGCATGTTGTTAAAAATATTATATTTAGTTAAAATTTAAAACTTTAAATAGGCTCTTTTTCAACGTTTTATTTTTTATGGTGATTTGTGCTTAAAATACACGTTGTAGAGGATATTTCTTTGAGATGTTGAATTTATCTGTCTGTACAATTTCCTTGATAATCATCATCATAATTGGCGCAAAAGCCCCATGGTGGGCCAAGGCCGTCTGCCTAGTGGCATATTTCGAAACATGAAATTTCTTCTTTTTACGAGGTACGGTTCTGAGTCCAACGCAAACGCTCTACAGACATGTTAGACTGGGGCCTACAGTTTAAAGTGGATTCCAAACCACTGCTAACATCCATGGCACCACCGGGACTCGAACACGAAACCTGTGGTTCCAAACGCCAGAGCACAAGCCACTCGGCCATTCAGGCCCCTTCTTTGATAATATTATGCATAAAATAGGAATTTATTGATTATTTAAACAAATTACAAAATAAATATTAGTTGTACTTTAGTTGAAAAATGAAATAAATATAGTATGTTATATTCCGTGCAAAAATCCATGACGATATGTAACAAATCTGTAAAAACAGCAAAGCAAACTATGAAAAATTTGAAAAAAATTATTTACATTAAAAAAGATACATATAAACTATACATATTGAAATAAAAAAAAGGTTTGTGGATTACAGTGTCTCTTTAAATAATTAATGGATCTAGTAATAATAGAAATACTGAAGAAGAATTTTATAGAATCTGTCTATTATTATTGATATATTCTTCTTTAGATTTCTAGATTTATTCCTGACTTTGATATTCATATTGCAATAATTATAAAAATGTTTTGTAAAATTTATTGTAATTTCAGTCATTCTAAAAAAAAGATTGCATCATTTAATTCGTCATGCATAATATATATATATATGTATATATATATGTTAATATTTTTTTAGTAAATCATTATTATCAAATGTGCAAACTTCACGAAAAGTGAATGAAAAATTCAATTTTAATTAAAAGAACCTGAAACTATTAGATTACATTCATCAATTGAAATTATCATGT
This sequence comes from Caerostris darwini, assembly GCA_021605075.1. Lineage (NCBI taxonomy): Eukaryota > Metazoa > Arthropoda > Arachnida > Araneae > Araneidae > Caerostris > Caerostris darwini. The sequence continues at coordinate 515,634 of BPLQ01001058.1, read as the reverse complement.
TCATAAACCCTAATATTTTAAATTTAAATGAAATATTTTACAAGTTTTAAAATTTTAAATTTTATCGCAACAAGACATACTAGAAAAGATTATTTATTCGATATCAATTTAAAATTACAAAATTTACGTTTCATAATCTTGAAATAATTATTTTCATATTAGAAAAATAAATATAATAATGTTTGATAAATTGGATACTGTTTCAAAATTTTTAGGGCTTATTTATTAGGCGAATTATAAAATTAATAAAGAAGATTTAAAATTCCATAAAAGTAATTAAGAAAAAAAAAAGCATTATTAGCATGACCTTGTATATTTTGAAAAATTTCTCAAAACATGCGTTTTATAAATAAATAAAAAATATCATAATATATCTATAACTATTACATTTTTAAATTTTTAGGCAAATATCGTGATATGTGAAATATAAACATAATTTTTATACAAGAATGCTTTGTTTTGTATTTTATATCACAATTATTGTCACTGGATATTTTAATTAAATTTCTACAAATCTACAAAATAATTCATTACAATCACTCTATAATTAACATCTATTTCAAATAAATTTATCATTTATAGAATGATTTTAAATTGTAAAATTAAATTTTTGAAAATAACTCTTTAAAACAGAATTTTAAATGTTATTTAATTCAATAAAATTTCAGTTAGTTGTTAAGCAAAGATAAAATGATTTTTTAAAACAATTTTAATATGAAAAGGAAATCATAATTGAAAAATTTCTCCTTGAGATATTTGTATTCCATATATCTTTACAATCATTTCTTTTTTAATAGGCAGAAAAAGGAAAAAAATAAATCTAATTCACAAAGCTCTATTTTTAAATATTAAAAATAAAGCTTATGAACTGATGTAACTTTGTTTAGTGTTATAGATACTTTTTGAATATTTACTTGAAAAAAATACAAATATAGATATTTTATAAAATAAATGTGTTTGCTCAATTTTTTGTTAATGATTTATTATTTTTTTTTTATTTATTCATGTAAATTTTCATAAAATTTATTATTTTTATATTTTTTATTTTTTATGTCTTTTTTTTCAAATTTAATGATTCTTTTTATTTAACTACGTTTTTATTTCTATATTTATAGTTTGTATGTACCTTATTTAATTGTACTTAAATAAAATATAACTGTTCTAAAAAAATGTTGGACAATTTTTTTTCAAATTGTTTTCCTTCTCTTTTTCAATGAATTGAAATATAAGATATCAAAATTAGCCATAAAAAGTGAAATTTTGAAACTTAAGTGATAATTTTAATATATTTAATTAATATGAATAGAATAAATAATTTGCAAATATTTAATTAAGCAAGAATTAACTTTATTATTTTATAGAATTATTTTCATCTATTATTAGAAATTTTAGAGGTGAAAATGTTAAATGGCTTCTATATTTATATTAATTTTTTTGTGCGTTTCAAATAATACCATGCATTTTTGTATACATAAAATGTATTACGCATTTATTTAAAATGTATTTTTATGTTCTAAATATTTCTATTTGTTTTAAAAAGTTTTTTTTGTTCTGCCATTTTAAAATTACTAAACCATACTGTGTGTTGTTCCTGCAGTCAATACTTTGATACAGTTATAATCTTTTAGAAAAAAAAAACAATGAATGATTTTTAATAAAAAAAATTGAGTAATATTTTAAACTTTCGAATGATAAATTTTTAGTTTAATGTTATAATTTTGAGCCTATTTTGCAGAAGTTCCCTCTAAATTGCTTTACATACTATTGCAGATATTTTTCCATGATAAAATTTAATAACTAAAAAATGTAATATTTTAAAGCGCACCACCAATAAAATAGATATGATTAAAGATATCTAGAATATTTTTCACAAAATGCTAATTTGAACTGTGAATTTCTGAAAAAAGAAAAATATTACTTAAGTATTATTTGTGTTTTAAGCAATTTATGTTATATACTATCATAAATAATAGACAGAAATGAAACGTTTTGTCAATAAGTGAAAAGCTTCGTCTAATTTGGGTATTATAGCAACATAAAAAGGTATTTGAACATAGGTTGATGAAAGCGAAAAAAATTAAAGAACTTAGGTCTTTTAAAAGTATTATACCCAAAATTAGCCTGCTGCGAATGTTAACCAATAATGCGTTTGCGGAAATGGATTATCAGCTGTTTCTGTATACAGAAACTTATGGCTGATTCTCGGAAAATTGTGATAGTGTTGAAATAATGTTTTTGGCTGCGCTTCAAACTAAACCTTCAGAGTTGTATGATTTAAAGTCAAACATAAATTTGCACTATATTTTAAATCCCATTCAGTAAAATTTGCAGAAAATTTCTTATTATTTTTAATTTACACTTTACAACATAATTATTAGGAAAAAAGCCATTCGCCTATTGTCATTATTTATATTAGCATAAAGAACATAAATATAGTTAATAAATAATGGCATAAATATATTGCCATTATTTATATTAGCATATAGCCATTATTTGCATCAGCATAAATAAAAAACAATATATTATTAATAAAACATTTTTAAAGTCAATTCCCACTTTTTCACTCTATTGCAGAGAATTGTCCTTTATAAATCATTTTCATTCATTTTTTAAAGTTTATCTGGCGCCATCTATTGGTAGATATATGCAAATTAAGTCTTAAAAGAACTGAAATTAATTAATTAAATTTAAATACTGAATTAACATTTGAAAAAACTGTATTAACATCAAGTGTCATGCACTACAAGTTCAAAAAAATGTATCTGAACTTGGGTGAATGAATAAAAAGTATTTTATGAACGAATGCAAATTTGAACAAGATACATATAGGGAGAGTGTGAGCTAATAGAAGGAATTGAATAATTAAATTAAATTGATTAATTGATTTCGCCATTTTAGAAACACATCAAAATTACTTCGACGAAATTGTATATCGATTCGAAAATACGTCCTATACATAGTGCAAATGTAACAGGTGTAGGTGGGCTTCGGTTTGTTTTGTTGGTAACGAGTATTGCAGACATGATTCTGATAAACGAGCAGACTCCCGGACGATTTTGGCAGCGTGTATAATATTTCTACTCAGGCTGCCTTGAAGGATTTTTCTAGGTTTTCTTCTAAACAATACATATATGTGGAGAAGTTACCAGAATTATACCTAGTACCTATACCCGTTACCTAGAGTTATAAAACATTTTTTACAATCGCGCATCAGTGTATTGATTATGGCATGCCGAAGTAGAACCACCGATTACAAAAATTTAACATGACCAAGTAATATAAAAAAAAATTTTTTTAAGTCAATTCCTACTTTTTTTTTTACTGTATTGCAGAAAAGTCATGCAATAAAGTTGAAATTTTACTTTTACATTTGGCGCCATCTATTATTAAATACATGCAGCTTAAATGTAAAAGTAAACTAAAAATAATTAATTAAATTTAATTAATTAATTAATATTTCAAAAACTGTATTAACATCGAGTGTCAAAAAAAAAGACACATTTATTTCAAAGACAGTATTTTATTAGCGATTGAAAATTTGAACAAGATATATTTAGGGAGAGAGTGAGCTAATAGAAGGAATTGAAAAATACATTTCTGTTTCTCTAAATATTTGTCATAAACGGAATAATGAAAACAAATTATAATTTCTACGATACCCTTTTATGAAATTTAATAAACATATTCACAAAATTTGTTATTGTTCTGCTTTCCTAATAGCAAAACACATTTACATAACTAGATACTATAAACGAATACTTAAATAACGTTAATAAATTATTAAAATTTTAAATGACTATTTAAATATAATTTTAATATAGCGTGATTTAAATGTCCAGCGTGTTCTTTAACATTCTGTGTCGAATCACTGAGGGTAGATCCATGTCAGTAATATAATTAATTCTTTGTTCAACTTTAACAATTTTTTTTTTCCAATTCCAAAAAAATAATTTTTTTCTCAATTTCCTTTTTTTCCAATTTAAGAAGAAAAAAAATGCATTAAATTATTACTTTTTTTCATTAAACTAGGTGTAAAACAGTTTTTACTTTTTCCAAATAATAAAAATTTTAATAAAACTTTCAATAATTTTGAAATCCTTCATCTATATTAAATATTTATCCACCATCTATATTCATCCCTAATGGAGGTTAATCCTTTTTAATTTTTCCATGGTAAATTACAATGTGAAACATTTTTAAAATAATAAGTATCTGAAATCTCTTACACACTGTGATTACAGTAAAGACTTGACATTAATACAAAACATGAGAACACACATTCATTTCCATTAAATTACATAATTTTTAAATTATCGTCGTACGAAAAGCAAATTTAGATAATAAGTAATGTTTATTTAAAAATGTAAACGTTATACAAATTTTATAATTTATTGAAAATAAAATGGTATTAAAATTAATTATCATATGCAATTATTCAAACCTCGTAAAAATTGTTACATTTAAGAAAATGAAAGAAAAGTTATGATAGTCGGATAAAGAGTAAATATGGAAGAGGATGAAACAAATCTTAAATGTTCAGGACCAAATCAAATAACTTAAGAAAAAAACAAGTTGGAACTAAACATAAAGTCATTTGAACTTGCTTCATTAATCTTTAAGCAAATAGAATCTGCACCAAAACTATCTTGCAGAAAACGGAAATTATTCATTGCTGCATAAAATACACTGGCATTCAAAATTAAGAGAATTTGCATATTTTACCGATTTTCTCGAAATACATTAAAAGAATGAAAAGACAAAAGCTTCCAAACAAAGATTCAAATTTCTATCTAAGTGTGTTTATCTAAGTGTAAACGTGCATGTGGGTGGTGCGTATAGAGAAAGTTTTAAAAGAGCACCTGGCAATTTTCTCTCTCTACACACACCTCGCCAATTTTTTTATTATTTTTGTAACATTCAGCGACATTTAAGATCCATTCTTTATGATACTATACCACATCGCATCACTGTGCTTAGAGCTGAGTTTGTCCTTTACAGTTTGGGAATGATGTGGATGATAAGTTTGATTGTGCTCTGTGACCTACGGCTTAAAGTGGATTCCAAACCACTACAAACTTCCATGGCACCGCCGGGATTCGAAGCCAAAACCCGTAGTATCGAGCGCCAGAGAGCTAGGCACTCGGCCATCAGGCCTCCCAAACTGTTACAGGCTAATAATCGCACAGATTTTGTTGAGGCAGAGAAACAAGAGACTTCGAACAGGGTAATACAAAGAGCAGACTTCTAGAATCAATGCAAATTTAATAAACAGTTAAAAATTACTGAATTCATAAGTAGAAAGCAGTGACAAGGACTTTCAACAGCCAAGGGGCACAATGAAGTTTGACAATTGATTATTACAGCAAGGTATAACAGAAATTTATAACTTCTCAGTTCTCTCGTGACCTTCATGCAGCTACAAGGACGCGAGTTTACTGCATTGCTGTTTACATATAGCTACACGGGGAAGGAGATTTGGATAAAAGATCTGCTGTTTGCATCCCGCACAGAAGAGCCTATTTAATATTTGACATAGAACATCGATTTTGGTCTAGAGATTAGTAGTGAATCATTCTATTCATTTCAGGTTCTATTTGTTCTATTCTATTCAGTGAATCGTTCTAGGGTTCAGCATAATCGCTACTGTTGGCGATTTGGAGAATACTCATCAGGACTAAAAAGGGGCTACAAAAGAGAGTTGGTGGTTTGATGGTCTGGACAGGTTACAACCATATTTTAAGAGTTCACAGAAAATATGTGACTACAGTGCGATATAAGGAGTCTATCTTGGAGTCCTAGGTTTGTCTTCTATAGACACTTTTTATATTCAGACTTTGTTTTCCTCTATGCTTGTCTTTCATCAAACTTTGACCAAATAAAAAGTGTCTAGGTAGCTCTTGAGAGGACAATTTCATCTCGTTTTTCACATACTGAGGACCATCAAAGGAAGAATAAAAACAGCACTGCTGGAGGAAAGGACTGATTTCCCCAAGCACTCATAAATTGCCCAATTCCCAATACAAATTTACATTTTAAGAACTGCATATCTACAAGAGGAAAGCATACCCTCATTGACTCATTGTTTTATTCAATATTGAAATTTCTTTTTTTAGAACTTTAGGAGCTGAAGAATCTTAAAGACGATCATACGGATGTTCCACAATTGTTGTGTTTTTTGTACTACATCAAAATATGTTTAGATATATTTTCATTCAATTTTGTTCACTAATTCCGAGTCAAATTCGTTTAATTTTTAACACCAGTATAATTTAATTTTAGTTTATAAATGTTTTATTATTATTATATATGTTTTATTATTTTGTTTATAAATATTTTATTATTTTTTTATAACTGTTTTAATTTTTAACACCAGTATAAAAGACGAAAAATCGACTCAACTAAACATATTCGCTACGAATCAAAAACATCTTAAGGTAATTTAACTTTATCGATGAAAGTAATAAGTTTGGATGCAGTGATAGCAATATGATTTACAGTAAAACAGATGCAACTTTTAAATAAATTTAATACTCCTTCTTTAAAATAGGGAAAGATCTGCAATGACAAGGAATATGGGCTTATTATTTACGGAATATATATACTGTTTTAATCAGGATTCAAATATTTGAAGACAATATGATAATTTTGGGTTGTTTATTGAAAATTGTAGCAAAATGGGGATGCAACATAGCTCGACTTCCATGATGCACCATTGAAAATAATGAATTTGTTCATCTATGAGAATAATGAATTTGTTATCTAATGAGTTTGTTGAATCTAGTGGCAAATATATCTAAGTCAAGGTTCTTGTCATTGGGAAACAACATTTTTAAAAAAATTTATCGTTGAGTTTAAATTTATTAGATCATTTTTTAAATTATTGATATAATGCTATAACTTCTCAAAGGTTAAAACATTTACAATTAAAGGTTAAAACTTTTACATTTAAACAAATGTATGAAAGTTAGGCAGATCATTTGAATACTTAATATATTTATTTAATTAAAGTTTCAAGGTCGCAGATGAAAGTATGAGCACGAAGATTAATTTCAAATGCGAAATAATGTGGTACACTAATAACCGCTGCAGTCTCCATTATTTTGAATACAAGCATGCAAACCTGCGAGCATTGGACTGTACATATGCCATATGCCATTTTGTAGAATGGAGTTCCATGCCTACAGCACCTAGATAGTCAAATCAGTAACGGTCCGTGTTGGTTGTGAATGACGCTGTATGTTTCGCCCAATAATGCCCTAAGCTTACTTGATTAGAAAAAGATATATGCAATTCAATATATTGTCACTCTAGGGAAAGTGGGGTAACAATAGTAATATGGGAACAAATGTTATTCTGATTTAAAATTCCACCTGTAATAGTGATAAGAAAGGGGCAGTAAATTGCTTCAATCATCAATTCCTTGATTCTTTTACCTTAACTTTGGTGTCTACAATGAAAAAAGATTGACTTCAAGCGCTCTCCTGGCTACATTTTAAGCAACATATTGCCATCACTGGCGCAAAGGCATAAATGACTCTCATCTGTAAATGCAACTGATATCCACTCCACCGTCCAATACGTTCTATTTTGACACCACTGAAGAAACATGTGTCGATGAGTTGGAATTAGTAACATGGACGTTACACAGCGTGTAGCTCGGAACTCTCTGTCAAGTAATTCATTATTATTTGTTGTGTCATTCTGATACTAAAATAATTTTGAATTGAATTTCTGTTGAAGATGTTGTACAGTACACTAAAGTTATAAAGTCGTCAAAATATACTTTGACGACTTTGCAGTCGTGCCTCTCAAGCATATGTCTTCCTGACACCCCGTGTTCGGCTAGATCATGGTCTTCTTATGACAGATCATGGTCTTCTTCAGCTAGATCATGGTCTTCTTCTCTTCCCATTACTACTGCTGCCAATAATCATGCACAGTGGAAGCATCATTGCCAAGTCTTTCTGCAATATCCCGAAAAGAATATTCACTTTCTTGTAGCCCTATTGTATTAGCACGGATAGCTGCTGGTTTAAGTGAGAAAGTGCAACAGGCATGCAACTACATTCCACAAAATGGCATACGGCACCTGTACGACATTATTCATGCGCCATTCGTATGGTTGCATTAAAAATCGTGGGGATTAAAGCAGCTATTATTGTCCACCATTTCACTTTTGAAATGAATCTCCTCATTTATACTTTAACCTTGTTCATACTTTAAGCTTTAGTGAAATAAATATTTAATTAAATGCTTTCCTAAATTTCAATCCTCTAAACTAATTCCTTTTTCATGATGACATTTCATTTTCCACCGAAGTCAATAATATTTATTTGAAAATAAGGAATCTCTCCCAAAATAAAGGACACGAAGGTGAATAAATTACACCATGGCAAAGAAAATGTTTACTAAATAATTAAATAATATAAATACGATTGCTGATTTCAAATTCATAATAATTTCTGAATAAAAATAGTTACGTTTCCTGTCAAGATTAATATAATCTATGCACCTAAGCCTATAGAAAACACAATCTTTTCTCAAAAAGGTTACGAAAAAGGTGAAGGAGTAAATTTATTTCCCTACAAAGCATTCCTTATCTATTTTCGAAAGGATTTAAGTCAAGTAATTGCATTACTTGCACCATACAAAACAGTGTTTTAGATTGTTTTTCGCTAGGAACTCTGACATCATAATGCATAAAAATATAGCCTGGACTTATGAGTTGCTGGCAAACGTACAAATATACTGTGAAAGAATATAATTTTTATAGAATACTGCAGTCACTATAGCAAAAGTGTAGACATAAGTAATTTCCAATAGCAATCCCTGTCCAAAATATCAGATCACTAAGTACAGATTGCTAAAGACAATGTGCGTAATTCGAAAATATTGTTGGACTAATACATAAATTCAAGGATCTTCCATATCAGTGGTTGTCGATAATCTATCTGAAGGTTAAACCTCATCATTAAAAATCATAAAAATCATTACCTCATCATTAAATCCATTGTTGATAAGTGCATTTGAAAAGAACTGGAGCCCACTTTAAGTGGATTTTTCTGTGGAACGCTGTCATTAAACTATAGATCCCCTTAAATGCAGTAGACCTGTATGTATTATAGTTGTCTATAAACAGTTTGCTAAGGTACAAGCTGTTCTTGTTGACGCTTGCAAAGTCATAAGCAAGTTGATATGCAGTCAGTGATCTATAGATTTCTGCTTGCAGATACAAAACAGTTTTGTAGAGCAGTTAGGCTTCTTGTACATCAACATATTACACTTCGAGACATTGTTTTCCTTCACTTTGATATGGAATCTACAAGCAGGAATTGACGAAAGTATTAAATTTATGGCGTGAGCGACTTAGGTTAGTACCGGCATCCTTCAAGTCGTGCTATCATTTCCTATCCCTTGGCATTATTAATTTTTGCTCACTATTCATTTTTTTTAGAATTTGTCTATTTCAATTTTTCCTCTAACATCTTAGACACCAATACAAAATCTGTAACAGCAAGATACCTTTCGTAGATGCCTTTTGTTTGGATCTAAGAAACATCTTCAACAGAAATCTCAATTTGGCATTGAGATTTCTGTTGAATGAGTAAAATGCCAAGGATAGCATTTTTCCATGTGCCTTTTGATATCTTGATACGATTCGACAAATGATAAGTTATCATGATAAAATTTTTTTTGTACAAATACTAAATGTTTCATAAAATGAAATTCAATTATATACTTAGCATTTAGTTTGTAGCAATCAATAGAAGTTAATTATAAAGTCGCATCAATATTTACTTTTTAGAGAAAGAATATTTTCATTTATGGTGGTGAAAATTTACGATGGTCAATGAATCTTTGCATTAAGGTGAATTTAAATAAACAACTTATAGAAATGTTTGCTTGTAATCCCTCCATTCATAGAGAATTAGCTTTTTTTAAATATTTGAATTGAACATTGTGCAAATATCATTGTGAAGAATTTTTAATAAAAGCGCGAGAAACTAAACCGAGGGATATTAGAGGGCGGGGGGGGGAATGAAAAGATTTTATCTTCGGATCAGACTTTTGGAAATAGTTTTCCTATGTTTGTTGGTGAAAGGAAATTTAAAGAACTTTTGCAAGACATTCTGCCACGATTTTTAACTTATGGCTTTTGTGCATGCTACCATTAAGAATCGGAACTCAAATCGATTTGCATATGTGTGTTACCCACGTTGTAATGGATTATTAGCTTCTAATCCATTAATTATACAATAAAAATAAGATTTAGATTTGTAAAGCATTTAATAAAATACATTTAGTTTTCAATAAAGATGAATTTATTAATTACTTTAATACAGCACCGGTGTAGTATAAAAATATTTTCATTAAACATTAAAAATATTCAAAACTTTTTTTTTTTAATAATGTTAAAAATATACAAAATATTCATAGCAATTGTTAAATTTGTAATGTATGAAATCTTAGAAATAATACATTATATTATTTCTAATGTAATATATTATTATATATTTTAAAAGAGCTTTTACATATTTAAGTAAAAGAAAAATAAATTTTGCTTTATATTTGCTTCAATACGAAACAAATATAAAGCAAAATTTATTTTATTTATTATTTCAATACGAAGCAAATGAGTGCGTATGCATATTTTTGCAAATGTTAGAACTGATTTTTAATTCCTATAAACAATTTTCATTACCTCATCTAAATTTCAAGTCATTGAAAAAGAGAGTATTGCATTATTAGTATTCAGAGACTTTTACACAAAAATATACAAGTGCAACCTACTGACATATAGTGAAGACATAAATATAGTGGTTGATATCAGAAGTGAGTGGTTTTGACATTAATATTACTGCTTAGTTGTATGTTTTTTTAAAAATGAATCTAAAATTCAACCACATTATTCTATTGAATTGCATAGTTAATGAAAGTAGAATGATTATCAAATTTTAATGCATGTTATTATTAAATAGGAATGTAATAAGGATGCACAATCATTTTTGCGGACAAATTTTGACGAATACTAAATTAATTCTGATGACATATAAGATATCATGACTATGTTTAAAGGTTATTGCAAATTTGGTATTTCACGAATATTAAATATATTTCATCGTAACAATTTCTTTAATCAATGTAAAATAAAAGGAATTGATTGTTTTTTCCAAAAGTGTGTTTACATACTCCACAATACAATACATACATTCTTCACTTATGCAAAAGAATTTGAAATGTACTACCACAACTGTTCAGAAATGCAGTGAGGATTTCACTCTGAAAGGAATTAAATATTAAAAGTGCCCTCTGCATTTGCATTTTATAAAATGCATTCGTATGCATGATGAAATTGAAACGTAGGTGTCACAGTTTGTTCACTCGTAATTAATATGCATACATTTGAAAAACGAGAGGCTCCATTAAAATTTTGTGTTTCAATTCTAAAATAACTCTCCAGGGTAAAATGGAAAAATGAATTCTTGTGAATTTTACAACATTATTTAAAAAAAAAAAATCAAAATCTGCTTTTCAGATAATAAAATTTATTTATTTTTTCTCCTTAATTTAATCTGTTTCTTTAACTGAATTACATTATTTTGTTGTTGCTTATTCCACTGTTTTCTTTAATAATCAATAAAAGATGTTCAATAATCAATGTTCAAAAAGAGTATGGTTTAATAGAAAACATACTTATTTCAATTTAAGAAATTATTTAATCATTTTTGAAAAATTAAGTTTTAATACATATATCTGAAAGAATCAAAATATTTCTAACATATTTCTTTTTTTATCAAATAGGTAATAAGCATATAAACAAAGAACTTCATAGAAATATTTTTAAAAATGCCATAGAAAAACAATATTAAATTATTTTAAATAAAAAAATACCATCAAAATAAATCATATATCATTATTTTGAGAAAAAGAAAAAAAAAGCTGATTATTATATAGCCTTAAAATATATAATGCAATATAATATTATAGGCGCATAATGAAAGAAATATTTATACAACGTTAATTTCTAATTTTTACAAATGCTTTCTTTAAAAATTTTATATTCTCTAAAAAACATTCTGCAAAGTTTTATAATTTTTTTAAACTTTCGGGCATCACTTTGAATAAAAAAAATACACACTTTCTAAAAAAATAATATATGAAAATAAAAAAAAAAAACTAATTAAACATTCGCACAGACAAAAATAGGCTATTTATCCCAATCTTTTATTTTATGCTTTAATTTGTTTTTAATCCAATTAGTTTTTCGGGCAATTTGCATTTTAAATGAAAATTATTTCTATCTCTATAATTATTAAGTTAAGAAGTACTCGGATTAATTATGCAATGCATCAATATAAAATTATTTAATTATAATTATTTTAAAATTGCCATTTTGTTATTAGTTTTTTTTAAAACTTTCATTAAACATGCATGTCAAATTATTAAATAAAAATTGCCGATTAGTTTTTGAAAAGTAAATTATTTAAAAAAAAAACAAGCTTGGAGCTTAATGCTCCTTAATTCAGAACACTTTAAATTATAGAAAATTATTGGCTTTTTAAATGTTTCCGTTTAAGCTCAACTTAGTAATATGTCTTTCACGTGTAGTCCAATTCTTCAACAAGGCAATTTACCTTTTCCACTAGACCTTATAAATTTAGTAGTTAAGATGATATGGTTAGTAAAATTATCCTATAATATCGCTACTTCAAAAGACACAGGCAGACATATATTCTCAAGTATTGCCATTTTGAAATTGGAGCATTAAATCTTATTATGAATGTGTGTGTAAAATTTAAAATTAATTAAAAATATATTTATCATCAGTGGCACAACAGCCCCATGTTGCGCCAAGACTGTCTGCCTACTGGGAGATTTCGAGACGAGAGGTGTTTTTCTTTTTACGAGGTAGGGTTGTCAGCCCTACGCCCAACGCTCTAGTCAGAGTAAACTGGGACTAGGGATTGCAATATTGGACCAAAAGTTCAATACTGGTTTTAATACCTGTAGTAGAAATTTTAGAAAAAGAAAGAAAACACAGGTGATTTTTTTGTTTTATTTGACTTTTATTTTTTGTTTTATTAGAGAATGTAAATATAAAAAAAAAAAAAAAAAAAAAAAAAAAAAAAAAAAAAAAATTGTAATAAATTATAACAGTATATAAAGAATCACAAAAAAGTAAAGGGAACCTTTTATTTATTTAAATCACAAAAAAATGTAAATATCACTATTCAGTCTGTGGTACTATTACAAATTTTTGAAATGTGATCTTAAAAAACATAATGCATCAATTGTACTATCATTTAGCCTGTAACGTAATTTTGTGCAAAAATTACCAGCTGTCGAAAACGCTCTTTCAGCCTCTATGCTAGTTGGTGGTACTGTTATCAATGCACGATATACTTTTTCCAAGTATTTACCTCTAAATCCCTCATCTTCAAATAAATCTATTTCTCGTCGGATTGTTTTGGATATAGCTGATTTCTGTATTGTAGTTTGGCCAAGTTCTGTATTGTAGTTATCGCCAATTCTAATTTTTGTTCAAGAGACAATTCTCTAAAGTTATTTTTATTCATTATTATGGGATATTATTTATGAATATAATAAACGTGAAAAATATTTTGAACTCTAAAGTATGATATGCAAATACAATGTGAATAACAAAGCCAGCAACTTAAAAAATATCGAAATATTACACACTTTCTTCACAACTACAACCTTGTTTTTACATATAAGAATTTCTAATTTTCAGTAAGAATTCTGAATAAGAATTCACACATAAGAATAAGAATTTCACAGATAAGAATTCTAAATTTCTGGTAAATACCGAAAAACTGGTATTTAAACTTGTGAATACCGGTATTACAAAATTGTACAAATAGCTCCAAATACCGGTATTCGGTATCCCGGTATACCGGCATTGCAATCCCTAACTGGGACCTACGTTTTAAAGTGGATTCCAAACCACTACAAACATCCATGGCACTGTCGGCACTTGAACCTGAAACCTGTAGTACCGAACGCCAGAGTGCTAGTCACTCGGTCATCAGATCCATATTAAATTAAATTCATTTTTTAAATTTAATTTTTACATATTAAATTTTATTTATTAATATAAGAAAACATAATACATTTACATTATTTTCAAAGATTGTGTAGACTTTAGAATGTTTTAATTTCAAAAATTACATTTAGTTAATAACTAAATACTATTATACTATCTTACTGATTCCGAAATTAAATTACATAAAAAAAAATCTGCAACTTCTTCCAGAAAAAGTAGATTATTCAATTTTTATCATTTTTTTCAAATACATTTTAGTCAAAACTTAAAAAGCATTTTTTAATATTAAACAAAAAAAAATTCAGGCAAGATTGAAAATTCAAAGTGAAACCAAAAGAGAAAAAAAAAACTTTCAGGAAACGAAAAAATCTGTTCACCATATTCTTGTTGTTTTTAAAGAAAAAAAGCTTCAAAATGAAATGCTTCCATCTCTGTCAGCAAAAACATTTCACTTCACCAATACGACCAAAATTGTGCGAAATCTGAGAAAAACCGAAGAAGTCTCGAAAAAGCACATGCGATTTAATTTAGATTTCGAAAATTTGCATAATGAATTTTCCAAATATCTCAAAAATATTTATTAAATAGAATAAAATATTATTATCCGACGCAAATATATAGATTTAGTTATTGTGATTTGTTTTTTCTGTTCCCACTTTAGCAAAATTTTTTGACGTTGATTAAATTTTGAAATCTTCTGAAATTGTAAAATTTAATTCTGTAATTCGTAAACTAAGTTGCAGTACTTTTATTAATAAGCAAAAAAATGCAATAAGAAGTTGAAGGATAAATATAATATGGATAAACGACTGGAAACAATAGATTATTAGTTTACATTGTTAAATATTCTATAAAAATGATATTTGTAAAAATATATTTCTACGTGAAACTTATAAACAACAGGCATGTCTCAAACGTTTTTGGTATTTCAATTCTAAAAATAAAATGAAATTTTGTTCCTTTTAATTTACAAAACAAATGCAATGCTTTATGATTAAGGTCAATGTTATTAAAATGGAATGCGTATTATAACTTACTGAATTTAAATTTATTTTCTGATGTGTAATTTAATTAACATTTGTTTTATATAAATCATAACAGTAGTAGTAAAGTTATAAACAAAGAAGATTTAATATTCACTGATGTTGTATATAATTGTTTTTGATATTATGAAGGACAATAATTAATTATACAAATTTGAGACCAATTAAAATGATAGATAACAATAATTACTAACAATGAATGCGAAGTAACCTTAATACAACGTAAGTATTAACATTTGTTTTGTATAAAGCATAACAGTGATATTAATGTTATAGAAAAGATTTAATATTAATGATTTGTGTATAGTTATTTTTGTTATTATGAAGAAATATAATTAATTATACTAATTTTAGACTAAATAAAATTACAGATAACAATAATTACTTACAAAATAACGTTAATACAACGTAAGTGTTAACATTGTTTTGTATAAAGCATAACAGTAATATTAAAGTTATAGTCATAGAAGATTTAATATTTAACGATGTTGTATATAATTATTTTGTGATATTACGAGGAAAGATAATTAATGTAACTAATTTGTGACTAAAAATGACAGGTAACAATAATTATATTATATTTAATTTTGTTATTTTTCCTTATATTATTTCTAAACAATGTATTTTAATACTTTATAATATGAATTAACCTGCTTTGTCATTATTATTAGTAGAGAACTACATAGTATAATTTTATGAAAATCTGTATTTGAAAAAAGTTAAACATTTTTAACAACTAAAGCAAAAAAAAAAAAAAATAAAAAATAATTGCAGATATGAGAGTTTTAAGTTTAAAAAATAACCATTAAATTCCTCTTTTAGTTTTACATTTATTTCAAACAACAGACTTAACCTTTTCCTATTTTAAGATACAATAAATCAACAAAATGTAAAAAATATATTGTTGTTAATTATTTTAGATGATAAAAAAAATACGATAAAAACTACAGTTATTAGTTTGCAAACCACTTTCAGTAACAAATATTATTTATTCTAAATTATTGCACAGTAATAGTTCAGTTATGATCATGATGAAGAATTATTACGACATTTGTAACAATGGCCTAGGCCATTATCACCTTCTACTAAACTTGTATGGAATGCTCCTAACATTACTGAGACACAATATATAATAGGTCATCAAAGAGAAATGATATCAATATTTTAGACAACTATTCCTCTTCCAACCAGTATCTTAGCAGAGCTACATTATATATTGATCTCACTGGCAATAACTGCAGTCATAATCATTATTTCATGTCATTGTTGTATAAATCATCACATTATTTGAACTATTTTCGGTAGTTATCTTATATGTGCTCATAATACATTATTTTGTATTCATTGTTATGTATTTTTTATACATTACAAAGTGAAGAGGGCTGTAAAATATCTTTGGAACTAATTCGAGCTTTACCTTATGTATTGTAAGTGTAGTTTTTCTTTTTAGTTAAGAATGGATTACCCTTTTATTTCTTAAGAAAAAAGAAATATAAAAGTGTAATTTTTTTTATATAGATTGTTTTCTATTTAGTGTTCGTTTAAATAAAAACTGAATTGATTCCAAGCTCATCTAAAATTAATGGGACAATTTGTTGATATTTATCTAGAATAATTTGGACTTGAACGGCCTGTGGTTAGCTCGTCTTTTCGAGCCCAGATAGCTTGTCTACAAACTCAACAAGATTTATCAAACTGAAACTTTACCTCTGTGCTTAAATAAAGAAAGCACGGTTAATTCGTAGGCAGGAATGCCTATTTGTAGAACTCGAGCTTAAGTCTTGAATCCTGTCCATCTAAATATGAGTATTTATAGTGTTCTTTAAAAATTTTGGTATATAATGCGAATGTATTATAACAGGCGTCTTCTTCATGCATCCTAGATAATATTAAATTTGCTACATTGACATTATGGCAGATATTCAATCACAGCCTCAGTATTTCAAATATATTCAAAAGAATTTCAAATCAAGGTATTTAATTTGAGATCTTTATTAATTATTTATTTGTTTCCATAAATATTCTCAAAGTTATAATATAAATTATTTTCATTCCGTTGGGTTGGGGTTCATAAAGAGATATTATGAGTTCATATTTTGCCCAAGCTAATCAAGGACAACTAAAATTTCAATGTGAGTTTTAATTAATGAATGAGCTTTAACCATACTTTCCTATTGTAAGACAGACATGTCTTATGTATTATGGTTATGTTAATTTCCTCATACATATTAACCATATTTGTGACCCATGTTTTCTTAAGATGATGTAGATGTAGATAGATGAAAGTAGTATTCTCTAAATAAAGTAGTATTAATTGTTTTTAATTTCTATTAGATTTCAGTAGAAAAAAGATCCATTAAAAAACTTGTTTTTGAAATAAATATGTTATACAAATTTGAATATGGTTTCAGAATGCTTAAATGTAATATTTAAAGTTTTGAAGCAAACTAATGAACATTTTATAAAAACTAAGACAAATTGTTAAATAAATTTAGTAGTAACAACAATTTGTGAGAAAATACTGTTTTAATAATTTAAATAACGTATAATGGTGAATATTTGAAAAATTTCTAGAACAAATTTATTGCACTTTTTTTAGAATATATATATATATAAGTAATTAAAATAAAACCAGATAAATATGTAGATGTTTATCACACATAGAAAAATTAAACTTTCTTTTGGTCATAAAACAGGTTACGAACTCAGATCCCCCAAGTCGAAAAAGTGGCTTCCATTTTAACCACAGCTGGAAAATCCATAGCTGTTGTGATAGTTTGTTTTTAATGTCTTCTATCAACAGGCAGCGTGGAAAAAAATTTCATGTTTTCTATCTTATGATACGTAAAAATGTTATACAGTTGCCCCTAAAGTACAATTCATCAACCCTGTCAGCGGAGAAATGTAATGCATACATTAGTGGAACCAGGGCCGGATTTTCCTATAGGCTAACTAGGCTTGAGCCTACGGCCTCCAGATCAAGAGGGACCTACATTCAAATTGTTAGCAAAATTAGAATGACACTATTCTAAAAACAGTAAACACTAAAACACTGAATCGAAAATAAGGAGAAGTAAGTTGAAGATGAATAACGTTCCATTTTTGGATTAGCTTAAAACTTAAAATTCATAATAATTCATACTTAAACTTTAAATGCGAATTATTATAATAAATTTATCTAAATTGAATTTGCTTTAAACTTCAATGTATTGAATATATTTAATTTAATTTGATAGAAAATATGATAATTTTTATTGCATATTTTATTTTCGTGGGCAAAGATATTTATTATTTGGATTTTGTTTCTTTGTAAATGTTGTGTGTTATGTTTGATTAGTTATTGCTACAAGTACTCTATAGGATGCTGAGAATAAATGTCCAAATAAGTGTTCTCGACTTTTTTTATTTATTATACGTGCCACATTTTTTATAAAGATTAGTACCAATCACAACATGTTTCATTAAACATATTGATATATATCACAGCAATGATGTATTTTATTACCTCTCATGTAATTTACAAACTTAAAAATGGGAGGTGAAAGGCCCTCCTAAGTGGAATAGTCTAGGGCCTCTTTTCATTTAAATCCGGCCCTGAATGGAACACTAGGCTCTGTGAAATACATAAAACAGTTTAAATTTTAATGTAAGAAAAAAAGGAAAGGTTTTCGAAAAAGCAGTATGTAAGGATTGAATCCAAACTTTTTGTTGATCGATGTATCTTTCCATTGACACGCATTTTATTTGTTCATTTTTTTATTAATTAGTTATTTATATTCTTCTCAATTTTTTTTTAAATGAACTTTTGAAAATAATAAAAATGCATTCATTTTTATTATGGAGTTTTCTAGAGAATAGGCCGATTAAAAAAAAATTGTTTGCTTTGAAATAAACATTATTTCATATCCAAAAAATTCAAATGCGCAGTAAATAGTATCTTATTTTCATTTTCTTACTTAGCATTTAATATATTATTACTCTACATCCATTCCAGAAAAGATTTGTATATAGGGAGTTCTGTGCTGCCATCTAGTGTACGGTAATGCAATATTAAACGTTGTTCCGAAATTATATTTATTAGAAATGTGGATTTATAGACAAAGCAAAACAAATGTATTATGTTCTCCAAAAAATCCGGATAATACGGAAGATCAATTTTATTGAATTATTTGATGGAGAATATATATATTCGGAAAAATATTACAAGTAAAAATTGAAAGAATCCGTTAAATCTTTTGAATTATTTCTTTTATAACAATTTATGGTTAAAAAAAAAAATTTTTTTTTAATATTACCACAAGTGTAGTAAATTATATATAGCATCTAATCCCATCTATCCAAAATATCCAATTATTTTTTTTTCAAATCTCGTCACTTCATTATTATTTTTTTTTTTAAAATTGGTTAATTTATATTTTCCTTTATATATAATTTATATTACATATTTTATACAGAATATGACAAAAGAATCATTTCACTAAATAAAATAATAATCTATTGATAAATCTTGTATTAATATAAAAGTTAGAAATATATTTTATTTAAAACTGATAAAATAAAAGTCTTGAATAATAGTTCTTAGTGATAAACCACATTTTTTTAAACAGAACAAAAGTGAATATAAGCATGCAAATTACATTAAAAAAAATGAATAGCTAGAGTAATTAATGTATTAAAAAAACCTGTTTTAAAAATTATTCCTGTAAAAATTTGAAATATCATTACATAAACTATATTTTATTTGTCAATGCTAATTATTTTAACCGATAAAGAATGAATAGTTTTACATTTAAAATATTCTTACATTACATAGAAATATTTGTATAGGGTAAATTAAATAGTACTTAAATCCTATTGAGAATGAAAATTATATAATTTATCCATATTTGGTTAAATAATTAATTTGAATATAATTTTGGTACCTAACATGAATCATAGTCACTCAAAAAGATTAAAACTGAATCATTTTATATTTCAATTAAATGTGGTGTTTATAAGTTAGTTCCCACACAATATAAAAATTATAATGATATTAATTATTTATATAAATATTGATTATTAATATACTAGTAATTATTATTCATGAGATTAAAAAAATTCCACCAATATTGCAAAGAATCAGAAGATGTGTATAATTTAAACAAATTACTTTATTGTACGACAAATTATTGCCGCTCTATATAGCGTCAATATATATATTTTGGCAGACGAAGATTTTTAGATGGACAATTTCAATTGCTGATTATGCAGTTACAAACAACAAATTGTGAAATATGGAGCTTGTATTTGTCTTTCTGTTGGTAATGTAAAATACCAACTCGACAGCAATAGTAATTTAATCATCGTAAGAAATTTGTTCTGAAATGTGGATCAAGAGACATCTAATGCAACAAGAATTTTTAATATAACTATAAATAGCACTTATACCACACAATTATCACCTTTTTGAATGCCACTTTTGACAATGATATCGATAGAAAAATTATTATTTTACTATGTCCGATTCGCTTAATAGTGGTTTTAGAAACATCAAATTATAAATACTACATTGGAGGCTGTACTCGGAGAATTTGTTCCTTTGAAACGCTTACAGAATAGTTTAAGACCAGGTTCAACTGATGACAGTCATATCATATAAACTATCTCATCTGATACGGATGGGCAAAGAAGTCGAATACCTTATCATTTTCTAAGAACAACATTATTATATTTCTTAAATTATTGTGACAAACCAATTCAAAAGAAAAAAAAAATAATCTTATTTCAATGTATAGATTTTTTTTTCGTTAAATTTATAAAATATATTTTTCTTAATAATCAATTATTAATAAAATAATGAAATTCATTTTACACAATAATTGTTTTACAAACCAAGCATAAAAATTATTAGTAATTTTCTTTTGCTGTTAGTGGTTGGTCTTTACCCATCATGTATTGATTTTGCTCCTTCGTTTTTGACACAAAAGTATTTTATTTACTTTTACTTTGTAAATATATGTTGGATTAAAAAAAATTGAGAATAATACAGTAAATAAAATTGATCAAATGCGTGAAGATTAATTTGACAATTTTATATGAATTTCTAGCAAATTCCTTAGAATGCGTAGCAGAAAAATCTTTCAACTATTCTTTTAAAAATGTTTGTTTTGAATGCATTTTATTCTTGCAATAATTTGAATTTAGTTTCGGAAATTACTATTCGGAAATATAATTACATCATAACTCATGCACTAGAGAAGCTTTGTACGTTATATGTAGCCCAATATTTATGTAAATTATAAAAATTTTCGTTGGTACAAAATGGTTATTTTTTTTTTGAAAGTTATCAGAAGTATTTATTTTTAAAAAAAATAATTTTTTCTTCAAATAGTTATTATTTAAAATTGAAAAACTTTTTATTGACAAACAAATTTATAAGTATAAAAAAAATCTTTTGAAACATTAATATTTAAAAAAATAAAATTTACGGACAAAAAAAATTATAATTATGGAAAAGTATATAAAAAGTCCTTCAAACATATAACAAAATTATTTTCATGTTATATCCAGCATTTTTTGAAATTTTTTGGTATTTTAACATTCTTCTTCTAGATAATTTTAAATAATGTTTATTTTTTAGCATGAATTAGACATATGTACTTAATAATTTTTCAGAGTAAAAAATTTGAACCTTTGGTTGGATAGCGATAGTCGTGGTCCAATTTATTGCAATTATTTCTCGCTATCACTAAACGCTTAGTTGGATAAATAAGAATTTTCATATACAACTTCATTAAAAAATAATTTTTCATTAGGTATACAATTATAGATATGATGACTAAAATGATAAATTATCATCCTATAAGAACAATAACATTTCTTTTTATTTCACTTCTAAGTAATTATGTATGTCTTACAAGTCTTATCAAACTGAATTTAAAAATATTTGGTTTGATTATTTCAAATTCACAATTCATAAATATTATTATTATTCTAATGAATAGAATGTCTTTTAATTTTGAAAAATAACATCAAACATCATCAAAATAATTCACGTAACTACCCTGAAAAAGCATGATGAACGAGGAAAAAAATTTATTCAAATGGTTTTTAATGGTTTAAGAAATGAATCGAATGAATAGAATAGAAATAAAATGAATAGAAATAGAAATGAATAGAAATGAATCCTTACAGAAATATTGTGTTTTTCTCGAGAATCTAATGTGGTGTTAACATTTTGAAGCTTCAAAAAATATTTAAAAAATATAGTGACATCATTATTAATATCAGCTCCTGTAATCGCTAATATAAATTAACAATGAATAATTTACGTAACACCCAGAAAAAAGTATGATAAACGAGTGAAAAAAATTGAACATATATATTATATTATTTTATATATTAACCAATATATATTATATTATAATATATATATATATGTATATAATATATATTATATATTAACCAATATATATTATTTCCTTATAGAAATATTGTTTTTTTTCTGAGAATGTAATGTAGTGCTAACATTTTATAGTTTCAAAAAATATATATATAGTGAGATTACTATTTTAACATATCTGCTCTACATATGAAAATCTCTGAAATGATATTATCCTAGGTATAATACATATACTCACACATATTAGCGTTAAGAGATAAATATATAAAGATTTTTAAGTTCATTTTTAAAAATAAGAGACTGATAAGAACTCAAATTACTGTATTACATGTCTAATTTTCTTTCTCTTAAATGGTCTATAAAATTATCACTTAATACTTCTACATTTTGATCTTGAATTCTTTTCTGATTAAGTATGTGTGTAATTACTGAACAAAACTATTTTTAAAAAAGCCTTTATTGATTAAATAGGATATTGTAAAGCTGATTTGCAGAATGTATTGAAAATTACCAAATTCAGAAGTAACCATTCAGGTAACATTCTTTTCTGATTAGGCATCAGAACCATTTATGTCTTTCAGTTAATTACTTAACAAAAATATTTAAAAAAACCCTTTATTGATTAAATCAAATGTTGTAAAACTGATTTGCAGGATGTATTAACATTGAACCTTACCAAATGCAGAAGCATGCGTCAGTAGAAATACTAGTGCTGGTAGAGCCCGGTAGATGGCGGTAGGCGTCAGCAGCCATAGCTCCATAGTTTTGCTGCGATCATCGATCCTTGGCCTGCAAGGAACAACAACTATGTTCAATCATGAACTTCAATATCCATATTTTTTGCACAGTAAAAAATAAATTAAGAAAAAGATTAATTAATATTTACAAGCAACAAAAATTAGAGTGAGAGATTAATTAACGTCTATAATAGGTATTGAATATAAGGTAACGCTAATATTTCTTTTTATTCTAAACAGAATATTATTGAGAATATTTTCTGCATGAAAATGAAATTTGCTGTGAATTTATAAAAATTAAAATTAAAGACGTTTAAATACTTTTTTAATGTAATGTATAAAATTTCTTTGTTGAGAATAATTTTATATTTTCATTAGAGAAAATGTACAGATTGATACAAAACTAAATCTATTTAAAGGAATAAATTTTAATTAATAAATCTGTATATAAATCTGTTATATAATAGGATTTTTGCAATAAATGATAGTTCCTTTGGTTACGAATTTTATTATTATTCAAATAAGAATTTGTTTTGAATAAGAATAAAATTTGTTTTATCTAAAATAATTAAAATAAATAATTATAATTTTTTTATGATATAAAAATAATTATTGCTTTTTCCACAACATTAGTTTTATTTATAATTAATGCATTTATGTGGACGCTTGGTCATTTTAAAAAATTTTAAAATCATGTTGATTCCTAATGAAAAAAATACTTTTTAAGATAGAGTTATCAGCAGAAATATTCGATTATTTTAAATTTATAGATGTTTATTGACTAAAATTTAATATATATATATATATAACATATTTAAAGGATTTTAAATGCACGAAATTTTACAAATGAACTGCTTATTTTTGAATTCTGTAGATCCTTTTAAAATAAAACCATTTATTTAAGAATTATAATTACTAATAGTATAATTAAAACTATTAATATTTATAATAATTATAATTAGTGATATTTATAATTTTTAATTTATAATAATATAATTATAATTACTAATATTTAATAATCGAATGTGAAACCTTTCATTGTTGAATCACAATATCTAATTATATAAATAAAATAAAAGCAATAAATATTTATATATATATATATTATAAAAGGAGATTTTTGAACAAATCAAATTTAAAATTATATTTTCAAGAGTAAATTAATTTAATTTATCAATTGAAAATTAGAACAAAGAGAAATATTTGCGTTATTCTATGTATTGCAATTAAAGTTAATTATTATTTCTGCAAAAACTTTTAAATCAAGTCTATAAAATACAAACGAAATAATTAAAAGTTTCCGCAATTAAAGTTTAGCGTTTTAAAATACCTTCTTAGACAGTATTCGAATACATAAATAAACTAACAATATTTTTCTATTGCTCAAGAATTGCAGACATCTGTGTGAAATTTGACGTCAAAATATTCATTAGTGTTTGAGTTACGCTTGGCTTCGTGAGACGCTAAAACTGATTCCGACGATTTTTGAAATGCCTAAATTAATTGAGCAAAGAATTTGCAAATTAAATTTTGTTTGCGGAAACGTATACAATGTTGCAGAAGGCATGAGAGGCGCTCTGAGCAGTTTAAAGAAGGCAGAGAACGTGTTAAAGACGGAGAGCCCTCTGCTCGACCATCAAACTCATCCGAAGAAGATCGCGTCCAAAAAATTAATGATTTGGCGCTTGCAAACCGTCGATTTACAATTTGAGACCTTGCTGATGATGTTGTAATTTCAAAAGGATCGGTCAATTCCATTTTGGGCCTCAAACACGTCAAATCTCGATTGGCACCGAAAACACTGAATGCTCCAGCTCACACTGCATTGATTCTTCGTGACCTTTTCACCAAACATGAAACTCATATCGTTCCACAACCCTCCATATTCACACCGTGCGATTTCTGGCTATTCCCTAAACTCAAAAGATCACTACGGGGACACCGTTTTGAGTCGATTGAAGAGATTCAACTTGAATCGGCACGCGCTTTGAAGGTCCTCCCTGCCGATGACTTTTTAGCATGTATTGAGAATTGGAAAAAAAGTTGGCATAAGTGCATTGTGTCCGGAGGGGATTACTTTGAAGTTGATGAAATAAATTCGGAAAAATAAATAAAGAGTTTTTGAAAAAAATAATTGTTCTTACTTTTGGGCACAGAAGTATGTATTATTAAAGGAGATTTTTTAATTAATCAAATTTGAAATTATATTTTCACGAGTAATTTAATTGAATTCATCAATAGGATCATTAGAACAAACAGAATATTTGGGTTATTTTATGTATTGCAATATTATAAACTTTTGCAGAAATAACAATTAAACTAATTAAGCATTTTTAAGCAAGTAAAATATAAAATAGAAACGAAATAATTAAAAGTTTTCGCAATTAAAGTTTAAAAATGAAAAAAAAAAAAAGCGTTTTAAAATGACTTCTTTATCAGTATTCGAATATATAAATAAACTTAACAATATTTTTCTATGGCTCAAAAATCGCAGACATTTTCCCCTTTTGAAATAATCTAATTTATTTTACTTTTCAGTTCCGTTTATTCTCCATATTTAAAAGTTTTTACTCTTTTTTCTTCTTTTTCCCTCTATTTTCATACACCAAGAAACGCATCAGCATTTGAGCAATTTTTATTCGTGCGTGAAAGCCTCCAACAAAAATCAGCTTCGCAAATAAGGCAATTTCTTCTAAATCGACGCCTGGAATAAGAATCTAATTAAAATGTGCCGCCATAAATGCAAATAGGAAAGAAAGAAAGAAAAAAAATGACAGCCGAGCTGAATAATAAAAGGAATAAAAGCTGTTTAATCTATTCCCTTCTTACGAAAGCGCTGAACCCATTAGATGTCAACATTTACCTCGCTGATGACGGTCGGTTTGAAAAGTGAAAAAAGGTACTAAATTGACTTGAAAAACGTGAGTTGCTGCTTAAATAACGGTTTGGACTTTCTGATGACAATGAGAAATCTGTTGAAACTCGTATTCAATCTTTTCCCTATAAATTGCTTTACTGAAATCATTCGACAACCATATGGCAAATATATAGCAAATTCTTCTTCTTCTTCTTCACTGGCGCAACAGCCTCACGGTGTTCCACAGCCGTTTGCCTAATGGCAGATCTCGAGACAGGAGTTATTTTTAATCTTTTTAAGGGGTAGGTTTTTCAGCCAACGCTCTACAGTCATGGTAGACTGGAGCCTGCTGTTTAAAATGGATTCCAAGCCACTACAAACAACCATGGCACCGCCGGGACTCATGCCCGAAACCTGTGTCATCGATCGCCAATCACTCGGCCATCAGGCCCCATATAGCAAATTCAACATTATCTAAAGGGCACCAAGGTGAATCAGTTATGCCGCATTAAAAAAAAAAAGAAAATATGCTGAAATATGTGTTGCAAAATAGAAAAATATGAAAATAGCCATACTAACAGTTAGTCCCGACTTATGGCTCAGTGATAATGTGCACTGCTGGTGAGCATTTAAGCTCAGGTTCAATCATTTAGCAGCTTTGCTGCAGACACTGTTTCGAAACACGCGAGGACTCGATGACGTTTGTGAGGTTCAGCATCTTGCCTTGTGTGTCGAACAACTTGGTGGGAGCTTTCCTGGATGCGCATATGCAGGGTATTTCATCCTAAAAGTCCCCCCGGAAAATACTGCCCTCTTTCTACACTGACACGAGACCAAGCTAGACTTCTAGGTACAGGTGCTCCATCACAACATCACATGCGGGTTCATGGTTTTGGTCCAGTTGTTGCTGTCGACCAAGTGCGATAAGAAAACAGCAACAGACTAACAATTCGGCAATAGAGAAGTACAGTGCTGAAACATGTTCATTTATCAATATAAGTTTCAAGTTGAACTTACTGGAATCGAAGCTGCCACATGTCGTTCCTACGAATTATAATTTAAATCTAATCTATCCATTCATATTGAGATACGAGACAAAAGATAAGCCTATTATATAATTAAAGCCTAATTCAAGCTAACCTAACCTAAAACCTAATTCGAAGCCTAATTCAAATGTTTCTGTATGTTTATAATATTTTCGAAATTCAAATCGCTAAATTACTTATTTGCTAAAATTGAGCAACCCGAAAATCGTTAAATTACTTATTCATTAGTTTCCTGTAACCTTTTTTACAAAGGGTGATTTATCTTTTATTTTAATATATAACTATTACATAATAATATAAATAAAACGTTACCGAAATATTTATGAAGGATTTTAACAATTTAAATTCTACCATATAAAATATAAGTAGGTTTGTTTTAGGGGTGTTTTTTTTAGATAATTTGTGTAATGACATATTTCTAATAAATTATAAATCTCCAAAAATTTGAATACAAGGAAGACATTTGTAAAATAAAAAGATATCAATATTTGGATTAAGATTTCAAAATTATCATTGCTTTGCCTTATTTTCAATTATTTGCCTTTTTTTTTCGTTAATTTCAACTTGAATGCAAGGTAAAATATATTAAACTATGCAAGTTTAAAACATAAAATGTTTAATGTTGAATGTTAATAAAATAGTTAATAGATTTTCAAGTTTATATTATTTTTCAGTTTTTATTTTTTGATAAAGAAGCTTGTTTAGATATGATGACAAGTATCCATTTTATGCAAACTAAAAAATAATACAGAACGAAGTTATTTATAAAGTTTTTAACATCTCATAAAATAAACCGCCTTTTACAAAAATCTGTATTTTGTAATTTATTTTTTTTCACTGTAGTTTTACTGCTGTTAAAAATTTTCTTATAAATTGATGTCGCCCCCATCCCCCCCCAAAAAAACCTTTGTTGTTTGGAAGAGAAAATTAATGAGATAAATTTTATGAAATTATATATAAATTAATTGCAGGTGTAATCATGTTTGTTAATTTTTTTATTTAAACTTTAACATATAGACCAATTTTAATTTATAAAAAAAATTGAAAATAAATGACGTCAATTGTTATATTTAAATTAATAAGAAATATTATATTTTGCTTTTATTATTTTTTTTATTTATTTATTTATTTTTTGGTTTAATAATAAAGCAAGTTCAGTATATCAATTTTTTTTTCTCTGCTCACAAAAGTTTATCAAAATAATGTAAATATTTTTTGTTTTAATAAAAAAATAATAATTAGGTTATCATAAGATTATATTTTTCAAAAAAAAGTTTTAAATAATTCACTTATAACATAACGATATGAACTGATTTGCAGTTATTATCACATTAGCTTATATAATGCATCTTCTTTCGTTGCAGATTTTCATAAATAGTTGTGAAACTATTTTTAACAATTTTTTATGATTCATGAAAAAAATTTTCATAAATAGTTTCACAACTTTTATTTACCGGAAGATATTTTTCCAAAATTCCAATAAAGTCTTCGTTTCTGAAGAATTAAATGTCATGAATACTGCTCGCCAGTAGAAACACGATACTTAGCAACATTAATATTACATCAGCATAATTAATGATGATCCATACCAGAACATATTACTTGTTTACGATAATGATTGTTTACACGATTTTCAAGTAAACAACCATTAATGAATCTCCTAAAAAAAACTATTAAGATTAATGTTGCTCTTCTTACATGCACGATAACCATTCGATCGATTTTCAAGAACACGTTAAAAGATATTGAAGAAAACATTAAGGACTCGACGAACGGATAAATTCCTTTTTCTTCTTTTTTTCTTTCTAATCTTTACTTTTTCTGCCTAAAATAAAGCCCAGCATTACGATTTTCGATAACATCGCACACTGAATATACACCCCAAAACCGAACCCTAACATGACTACTCTACTTAGCGCTGGAATTTAAAAGAAATGTTTTATGATGCACTTATCATTTCCTTTATTGCAGATTAAAAAAAGTAAAAAAGTAAAAAAAATGGCGACTCGGGTTAAAATACCCTGTTGTACGCAGCAGCGTTGCCATTCCGAAAAGTATCAGAAAATAATAAAGGGAAAATATTGTGCGGTTCTTTCTGAAGAGCCCTTAGTTATTTTGAGACGTCCAAACCCAT
The DNA here is from genome assembly GCA_021605075.1 of Caerostris darwini. Taxonomy (NCBI): domain Eukaryota; kingdom Metazoa; phylum Arthropoda; class Arachnida; order Araneae; family Araneidae; genus Caerostris; species Caerostris darwini. The sequence continues at coordinate 486,371 of BPLQ01001058.1, read as the reverse complement.
TAGGCGAGGCTTAATGCTTCCTAAAAGGCGGCTCGAGGCAACATTTATCTTGGAGTATTAAGCTGAAATGTGATCGGAGGGAAACTTTTTAAGTGGAGTGCTTAGAGATCACCCAACTGGGCTTTGGCAGAGGGGCTAAGTTAAAGATTCTTGAGAATTGTGAGGGAACACAATTTGTCTGAAGCCTAACAATTACTTTAGTTTAATGCTCCTCTTTTTTCCATGCCATTCGTTTTAAACGAATCTGGAATTCAGAATGTTAAGTGTAAATTTACATGGTCAGATGCACGAATTCATTTAATTCTATATTACTGACATACATAACAAAATATGGGGTATTATAAATTGTTGTATATGTATAAAACTAAACTCTCCAAGAATTCTCAATACTTTTTTAGACTGAAGATGACTCGAGATAGCCTTTTTGGAATATTAAGTTATGGCGGAGACCTTTTAAGTGAAGTGCTTAGAGATCTCGTTACTGAACTTGGGCAGATAACCTAAGTTAAAGTTGCTCAAGAATTATGAAGGAACACAATTTGTCTGAAGCCTTACAATTACTTTAGTTTAATGCTCCTTTTTTTCCGTACCATTCGTTTTATTGAATCTGGAATTCAGAATGTTAATTGTAAATTTACATGGTGAGATGCATAAATTCATTTATTTCTATGTTGCTGGCATACATAAAAAATATATGATATTATAAACTGCTGTATGTTTATATAAAACATAACTTTACAAGAATTTTCAATATTTTTTCTTCTTCTTAAGAATATTAAGCTAAAATGTTATGGCGGAAAACTTTTAAGAGAAGTGCTTAGACTTCTTGATACTGGATTTTGGCAGAGGAGCTAAGTTAAAGATTCTCAAGAATTGTGAAGGAAACAATTTGATGATTCAAGTAGTTTAAGATTTCTTTTTGTATATCACTCGTCATCAGTATTTAACGATGAATTTCTAGATCTTCTTGGTCCCGCTACCCCGAATATGAATGATTACATATTTATCCAGATAACTCACTAATTGAACATTCACCAAATGTCGGAGAAGGAATATATTCTGCAATTTGTTTTCTCTTTATGTTCCTATCAGAAAACAAAAAAATCGCTTTCGATAGAGAAGTAATATCTATCTGTGTGGTCTGCAACATTTAGCCCACTGATAGCTATACAGCAATGTGGTTTTACTGTCAACTCTAGGGCTGACAAAGAACTATATGGTCATATGAAACACCTACCACTAATAATATCTTAGAATGTCGAACTGTTCGTGACAGATTGAGGTAGAGTGGGAGATACATCGTCCTCCAGTGGATCCCTGGACACTGTGGCATTTTAGGTAATTATCAGGCAGATTTGCTAGATATGAAGGGCACAATGATAGTCCAACAGCCAAATACTTTACAACTCTTTTCATGGAATGAAATGAGTTGTGAATCAAATGATATTTATATCAAAAATCAAATGAGACTTAGATGGAAGGCATTGCACACTGCTTGCATCTTCTCGAGGTGTTGGAGGAACACTTTGAAACAGGGTATTTCGGACAAACCTCGTGAAATAGCTGTCGTGGAATTTAGACTTGCAGTAGGCCATGACATGGCGAGCTTTTACACAGCATACTCATTTTTTTATAGACCAGATTGTTCTCTCTGTGGGAAAGACGAGACCATTGACATTGGATGTCAGCATATCCGGCCTTGCGTGGGGATTCCATTATTGGAGCGCTAGAACTTTCTGATAAGACATTGACTTTTATTTTATTCTTTTCTTTTTTCTTGTTTGTGACTGTACACTTTTGTTTACTTGATATATGAAGAGTTTGTCTTTTTTTCTTGCCAATTAAAAAAAAAACAGTTTTAAATGAATGAGTGATACACAAACTCATTAATTCGAGTGCTTTTGACGAGTGTCAAACGAGTGTTTTTGATGTGATACACAAACTCATTAATTCCCTGTTGTTGGCATACATAAAAAATATAGGGTATTATGAAGTATTGTATGTTTATTATAAAACATCATTTCACACGAATTCTTAACATTTTTTAGGAAATAAAATTTACAATGTACGCGGGGTATATTGAACTTTTATATTCAACGCTATATTGAACGTGGTATATTGAATATATTTATTGAACCTTGGTATATTGAACTTTATTGAACTTGAATGGGGTATATTGAATTTTTGAACTCTTTTCAAGTAGTAAGTCATATTATTTTCACGCGTGAATTGTCTATGATCATGTTATCACTGAATATATTATAAACCAAAAAACAATAACAAACATTTTGCCAATCGTTGGAGAAAATCAACATTGAATTGTATGATCCTGGAAAACTAAATATGTATATATAACTTCAGAATTAAAATGTATAAAATCAGTTAATAACCGAGAATCTGCTTGGTGTTTGTTACATGGATAAAATTATGTTGCTCACATGGATAACAAAATGTAGGTTGTTTAAAATTCTATTTACTGTCTATTTACTGTAAAACATAACTTTCCATGAATTCACAATGTTTAATTTTCTAGAAACTTTACAATTTCATGTGTTATATTGAATTTCTCTTCCTCGTGAAATTATTATCTTAAATTCACAACCCGAAATGCCTATTGCAAAATTACCGATAAATACAATAATGAACCAAGGAGTTGATAACAGGCATTTCACCAGTCACTGGAGAATATCAACGTAGAACTATTTGATCCTGGAAAAATCTATATCCTCTAAATATCCTCTCCCATTTAATCCTAAATATGGATAAATGATGGCGTATATCTGAATATTAATATTAAAAGCGAGATCAACTAGCTCAGGAAGGTAATCTGCATAATATCAAAGAATCTGGTTCGGTATTGTGAGGTTTATAGAAATAGTTTAATTTTTTCTATGCTTGTATCACCATTGACAATGTATATAAAAGTAAAATTATTTAAATTGTTTAAAAAATTATCAAAGAAATACATCACATACCTCATTAAAAAAATAGATCTTGAAGTAAAGTGTGAAAATGATGATACTTATTACAAAATATAATTATTTTAATGTGCAACATATAAATTTAGAATAAGATATACTTTCATATTTTTTTTAATATTTTAGAAATAGATAATTTCACAATGTCATTAAAAATATTTTAAATATTCGCATATAGATATGCAGATTAGAATTTAAGTTGATCATTTAATTAGTTTACTTCAAATTGCTTCCACTACTTTCATCAATCATCATCATTCAGGTCAATAAAAAAATACAGATTTAATTTCTAAATTAATTAAACTAATTTAACAAAACAAAATGTTCTATTGATTGTTTAACCTTTATATGCAAACGTAGTTGAAAATCTGGCCGCATTTCTCTGTTACAAGATTTATAAATAAAAATATTGAAGATCTTAGATTTATAAATAAAAATATTGAAGTTGCAAAATATTAGAATTGCAGTAGATATATAATTTAAATTGAAAATCAATAAATATTGCAGAAAATAATGTTGTTAATATGATAATTGATTTGGTGACACTAAATTCAGATTCTAATGATTAAAATTTTTATATAAATATTTGGGTTTGATTCCATTTGTTCTTTATTATTTTATGCAGATGTGTAAATAATTATCTAAATGCGTTTTATAAAGCCTTAATTTAACTGTTAGGATTATGTTTCGCACAAAAAAAAAAAAAAAAAAAATGTCGAAAAGTTGAAAAGGAATATGTAATAATAAAATCTGCGAAAGATGGAGTTTAAAAAAATAGATTTCATACATAATATATTTTTAGAAAATGAAAAATTCTATAATATAATGTAATGAAAATTTTTTGAAAAATGAAAAAGTATAATTTAATTTTATTATTATGTCAATTCATTTAAATTTATAAGTAAGTAAAGTCTAGGTGGATATAAATTTAATATACTAATTAATAAATAAATTAAGAGAATGTTAAAGCAGAAATATTAAAACTAATAAATTTCTATGATATAAAAATCGTTATTAAATTTATAGACTGAAATTCTGCTACGTTTTATTAAATTAAGTCAACATAAATTTAAAATAACAATTTGTAAATAAATTATAATTAAATACTTTGTTTGAAACTTTTTATATAAAAGATGTTTTTTTAATAAATATAAGCTCTTTAAATTAAAACTTTAAAAGTATTTTAAACTTTTACATAACAAAATTCAAAACGAAATGTTGAGTTAATTAACGAACTAGTTAAAATTGAATATTGCTTATAAATGATTTACATATAATTACAGAAAATTAAGAATATTCAAATTTATAAATTAAAACGAGTAAATAAGAGTTATAAATCTTTTTAATATGGATAAAATTTAATTAGTTTTTAAGCAATTATTTTAAAAATTATTTAAAATGAAATAAAAATTCTTCATCTGTACAAGTTTTCAATGCATCATATGCAAATACACTATTTATGTATTTTTCATCGAGTTTTGAATTATATTTTTTGTAAAAGTCTAGATTTTTAAAACTTTGCAATTTTGTAATCCCTTTTAACCGAATTACGTTAATAATTTTAAAAGAATTATTTTAATTACTCTTTTATATCGAATTTTAGTATCATTAATTTTTTTTTCCTTTTTTAAAATCTTATATTTAGATTATTTCCCAAAATTATTGCAATAATATTTTTTTGATATTATTTTTTTAATTTAAAATTTGAGGGAAAGGTTTTTTTTTTAAAGTTTGTAAAGAACAGGTTTAATTTATAGTTAAATTATATATTTTTTAAAATATCATAATAAAGTCGAATTCTTAAAGTCGATTACTTAATTCTTCTCTATGCAACTAAAATTTTCAATACAAATCAAATGTGATACGAAATATTCTTTCTTGGAAGAATTAAAATTTATTAGAAAGAATTACTTTAAAAAATTCAAAGTTTGATTTCAAATTTTATGAAACAATAAAATAAATATCGGAGAAACTTATGAAAACAATAAATAGAATGTTTCTTCATATTTGACGTGCCCTTACGATAAAAGATAAGAATTGCTTTATTCTTTATAATACTTTGTGAAAATATTTTAATTACAAATATTACCAAAATACTCTAAAAAATAAAGCAGTAATCTCATAGTAACTATACTTCAAATCTGAATACTTCTTAAGTTTTAATGTTGGGGATCTTTATAATTTTGTTTTCTATCCAAAAGTATAATTTTAAATAATATAATTTTAAAAATCTCTATATTAATTACAATTAATTAATAATTACAAAATTATTATGCATCCATTTAACGTTAATAAAGAGTTATGTATTGAAATATTTAATTAACATTGATAAATGTATTCACGTTGCGTATAATAATAACAAATATGACATTGATTTTAGATATTTATTAATTTCGTATGAATATATTCTATATTCCAATTGAATTGAATATGAACTAAACCATGAGTTGTTTCATCTTGATTGGTGATTGACCATGGGCTGAGAAAGTGTTTACTCCAAGGAGAAGTGAGGGAATCTGATTTCCTCCTTGCCGAATTTTCTTAAAGAGAGGTTTTTTTTAAAAGAAGGGGGAGGGTTCTGCGACAAGTCGACAAGAAGTGCTGTTTTTCTTTTTTTCTGAAAGTGACTGAACAGTCCGGAGTTCTTTTGGTTTATATATCACGCAGTGTGATAATTAAGGTCTGCCGCAGACCGTGTGCATTAGATTCGTCGTAGACTCGAGAACTCTGAAAATCTTTATCCATGAATGAAATTGCACTTTGCAAATCAAATTTATTTCTTTATCTTTTATTTTTTGTAAATAAATTTGTAATAATTAGAGTTCTGTGTAAATATATATAATTTTTGTAAATAAAAATTAAAGTGTTCCCATGAACATGAAAGTGACCCTCTTTTTAAAGCCGTTATAGGTCTAATATAGGCCGAGACGTTACAATTCCTGTTTTTTTCATTGCTACAAATAAATACTTGGAAATTAAATTAAAGTTGTCTTTGGAACCATAATTTTACTTTTCCTTTATTTGTGCTCCAAAACTTAGTATTATTGATAAATAAATTCAAAAGTCTAGTCGCTTAAGAAAAAAATACATTCAGTCATGAGTAGCAAGTAAAATGTTTTTTTTTACTTAATTGCTGCAAAACTAGCAATTGCTATTATGTGTAACATATAATTTCCGACAATCATAATTTCTGCTAAGATTTTTCATGTTTTCGGACAGATATAAGGAATTTTTTTTCCTTTTTTTTGCGTCTATCAAATGGGAAATTTTTAAAATTTTTAAGTTCCAATAACATTCAGGAAATATAACATAAAATTAACATTTACAATATTAATCATTTTCCTTAAAAGTTTCCAGAATTATTAACCTGTGTACTACTAACGATCTTTTCGTCTTTTTAGAACGAAACCAGAACCAAAATATAAATAAACGATAACTTTATTTCCGAAGTTTTATTTAATAAAAAATTCAAGAAGAACTGACATGCATCGTTTTTCGGAGAAGCAATTTCTTTTATAGATTGACAAAATGGTTTCTTTCAAAGAACCACATAAAATGACAAGGCGTGTTGTTTAAGATGAAGCTGTCGTCTCGATTCTTTGTTCGAAAATTCCTTTAAGAGAAATAACTTAAGAAACCAAATTACTCTTCTAGGAAACAAATCAATAAAAATCTCATTAGCAACAACATAAAAATACAGTTTAAAAATACCAGACATTATAAGATGCAGTTTTTTTTTCCTTTTACTTCTTATGGTAAAGTAGATTCTGGTGCACTTAGAAAATAGCAAATCAATTCTTTTCTGAATTCGGATTCTCGAGTTGCAGCAGTGGTATTTGGGAACCGAGCAAAGGGTTTGGAAAAAAAGGAGATGGAGCTTTTAAGAAGTCATTTAGAATGAAGTTTTTCTTTTATAGAAACTTTGGTATTATCGCCGTTTGAGAATGTTCAAAGAACTTGATGGAAAACCACAAGAAAAAAAAAAGATGGGAATTTAGAAGAAAAAAAAATGTATTCGATTTCCAAACAGGAAACAAAAGTTTTTATAAAAATATTTGTGTAAAAAGTGTCGAATGAAGTAAAAAAAAATATATATATACATTTAAGTACCAAGAAAGAACAATAAAATAAATAATACACAAGTCGAAATTGTAATTGTTAATTAAAAACCGTTATTGTGCAATAGACTAATAACTGCATGGATTTAAATTATTTTATGCAAATAATATTGAATTAAAATTTTATCAATAATTCCACTACTAGGAAAATGAAAATGTAAAGAAATTTAACATTATGCTTAATTTATGAATCTGTTACAAGATTTATATAAAAAATATTTAATTGTTTTGTATTTTCTTTTTCTAGAATCAGTATCGATAATAAAGTTTTTTTAATTGTTATCACTTATTCTCAAAAATAATTAAATGCATTGGTTGGAAAAAATATTTTTTCTTACTACTAATACAGATTGAATTTTTATATAATTTGTGGTAATATTTATGTGAAATTCATATAAAGTATTAATATGCTTGATGTACAGCAATATCATTCTCAATTAATTATTTGCTCATGGATTAATCATGAAGGTGTATTTTTAAATAGAAAAACATTTATACCACAACAATTATGAAAATTCAATCTTTATGTGATCCCTTGGTTACAAATTAATGGTTTTATTAATTTAATTAATTTTATTTATTTTTTATTTATTAATTTAATCCGAATTTTTTAAATAATGTAATTAATCAAATTTAGATAAGCATTTATAAGGTTTTATTACTTTTTACACTAATATATAACACATTAATTACTGTGAAACATTTTATTCATGGTTTTCATATACCATATATTATGCGAAAAGAACAAAGTATTATTTTATACCTAAATTAAATTGATTTTTGAAGCATGAAATTTCATAAATATAATCATTATCTGTAGATATTTATCATTTTGGAAAACCGTTAAGGAACTATTAACAAGTAAGCTTTATTAATGGTAATTAATTAAGATATTAGATTTATAAAGATATAGACATAGATTTAGATACTAATATATTATTAGTTTTTATAGTACTGTATAATATTTTATTAATGGTCTTTATATGCTATTTATTATATATAAAGAACAAAGTATTATTTTGTGCCTAAATTTAACTGATTTATGCAACATCGAATTTCATAAATAAAATCATTTATCTGCAGATAAAAACCTATAAGGAGCTTTATTAAAGCTTAAATGCACAACAGTATATTTTGCTTACATTTTTTTTTATTACACACATATTTTTTTTTATTATACCTGATATCAAAAATGATTAGAATGGCACAGATAATATTTTATCAATTTCTTAAAATCTAATCTAATTTTCTTAAAATACATGAATTCTGAAAGTATAAGTTTGTTTAAATGTTTCATATGAAACGAAAACTTATAAAGATTTCATTTGAAACACAATCATATCCAAATGAATCTTAAAACTAAAAAATACTAGATAAAAATAAATAAAGCTAAACAATCTCAAAATTTTATGGTAAGGAAACTACAAAATTCTACAAAATTGATTAAAGTTTCTTGAAGATAACATGAATATTTTGAGGATTTATTACATCGTATTTTCTTAGGATATAAATCAGCAAAATCAAATTATAAAAAATGTATTCCACAAAACATAAAAATAACTACTATACTTTTAGACATCTTGTATAGGATGCATATAAATAGATTGATTTGTAGATGGTTTCTGAAGTACATGGCAACAATTCCTGCTTTTCTGGCAAATTCTGGTTTCTGTAGTACATTACAGCTGGTACATTCATTACGATTATGTACAATGGCAATCAAAATGAATAAGAATATTTAAAATATAACATCTGACCATTTGTGGAAGACTATTTTGGACGAATTTGACACTGTTGGTTTCAATTTGAGGATTCATGAGTCCATAAATTACTGGAATCCTGCATCTCCATTTTTTAATTTGAAAATAATATTGTTAATACAAAGATCTCGCTGAGTTGATTACACGATCGCCTTATTTAAACTCTTTTAATTTTTTCTGAGTTTCCTGGAAAAAAAATCAGTTTTAAAAAAATTTATCTTTAAGAATTCCATAATAGTTTTAGAATCTTAAAGTCAACTAATATTATTTCAATTTCCGGAATAATGCATGTTTAAAGAACCTTCGCATAAAATTTCTTCTCTCTTTTATTGTCGTCTATTATACATGTATTATATACATTTCAAATATTTTTAAGAAAAAAGTTGGAAATCTCCTATCATAAGTTATTTGCTTCAGGGAGTACTGGAAGGAACATGAAAATTCTTATTTGACTTTTGAGAGAACCAGGACACGCTCACATATATGATGTTCGTATATATAAAATTTACAAAAGAGGATATTAATGTAATGTGGCTTATCAAAGCAGATATTGCACAAATTCTTTTAAAATTAATATAAAATATAATATTCTTTCAGCACTGAAATACTCAAAGTAATGGATAAAAACTTTGAATAATGATATAAAATCGCTATAAAAACAGTTACAAGCATACAATATCATTAATTTAAGCATATTGTTTAAAAACTTATGACAATAAATATGTAAGGATTTACATAATGTTATTTAAGTACAATTTTTGCATAAAAAAATTAAATTTAGCATGAAAATATTTAGTGCAAGTTATATTTAAAAAAAAAAAATGAAAATGTAAAATTTTTATTTAAATAAATGCCTGATTTTGTTATACAAAATTAAATTCGTCATTTGATATTTCAAAATTACTTATGCTTTTTGAACAAAAAATAAGTGATTTCAGCCTTAGATTAAAAAAATAATAATTATTAATTTTACAGAAAAGAGCATTAAAATTTTAGGAAATATATTCTGACAAACATACACAGCTAAACTACACAGCATTATAAATTAAAAATAATACATACTTTATGAAATTTTACATTCTTATAGAATTTCAAAGTATTTAATGAATTTACAGAAATTCTAACTAATTGAAAATGGAATCTTTAAATAGTGATGATTTTTGCCCCAATGCATTAACCAATTTTCTTAATGTACTTTGCGTTACAGTCATTACTTTGGAATAGACTCCCACTTTGTAAAACGGTATCTTGAATGTTAACCCTATCTGTGTGCTGCCATATGACACGCATATGTAGACAAAAGTGTAAAAATTCGCCTTGTTCAAAATTATTGCCCGAAATCAAAGCTGCCATTTCAAAATGAAACTGGATATGAAGTCTTAAAACAGTGGTTTTCAAAGAGTGCTCCAGGAATCAATGGTGGTCCCTAAAAGATTTCCGAATGCTCCCAAAATATTGTAGTATTCCAGAGGGTGCATCCTTATTAACATTTTTATTTATTTATTATAACAGGTAACATTTATTTTTATGTTCAAATATAAAAATAAATGTTAATCTGTTTTTGTTAATTTTTCCTTTCAAAGAAAGCTGTTATTATGAACAACTAAACTTTCCGATTGCTTTTCTTTCTTCTTTTATTCGCATAAAAAGCGATAAAATGCCAAAGAATGTTACTAGGCGAGGTATTTTAATGGTTGGACACTAAAAGATTTGCGTCCGATTGTATTTGATTTCTGAAGATTTGTTAGCGCCTTTGTGAATTTCTATAGTCAAAAAGATTACCATTGCAACCTATGAGACTCCATTGTCTGTCAGTAATACTCTGTGGACATCTAAAGAAGATCTGGTAAATATATCCACTGATTGTAGATTGAGATTTAAACATAAGGAATTGTCTCTTGAAACCTTTTGGATTTCTATAAAAGAAGAATGCGCGTCAATGTTAAAAAACAGCTTTAAAATTTTTACTACAATTTTCAACGTCATATTTATATGAATTAGGATATTTTAGCTTCATCAGAATTAAATGTAAAAAGAGTATGAATACGAAAGTATGAAGAGTATACTTTGAAAATTGACACGAGAGAATTTGCCTTTCAAATATAGGCCCAAACAATCTAGAAATTCCTAAGAAACTTTAAACTCCTGTTTCTCAAAATCATAAGAATAAATAAACTGCAGGTACGTTTCATTTTATTTTTTATCGCTGTATTTTTTTCAGTAATATTTGACTTAACTGTTATATTTATCATAAATTTGTATATAGGGCGCATAATATTACTTGTTGGATTTGAAATGCCGTCGGGCTTTAAAAAGTTTGACTCACTTTCGCAGTCAACCTGTCTTCCTGTCCTGTCCTCCCTCGCAACCCCCCTGTCTTAAATGAATAAAAATGAACATTTAGTTCACCGTATTTTAAGCTACATTTATAAAAGTTTCATTTTAGCAAAAAAGAAAATTTTCATTTTATCAAAAATTGATTAAAGAAAAAATATTTGAAACTTTCAGCAGATATGTACTAAATATTCAATGCACATAAACTAAAAAAAAATCTGTAATTATTTTTTAATTACCCAACATTGTTTGGATGAAATCAAAAAACCTCTTGAGATCAACACAAAAAAGTTCAAATAAAAAGTAAAAAGTTAAAAAGAAAAAGCTTGCATCAAAATAAGAAAATAAATTCAATAAACTTTTCCTTTTAAAAAAAATGAGACACCAAATCCGGAGCCCGAATTTCAAAAAGCATGAAGCATAACCACCATAAACGGCCACGGACAACGATACTTCATCTAATGAAAGTTGAAAGCAAGAAGTCGATTAACATATTTCAAAACGTGGAGCTCTCATTACCAGAGTGTTACGAACAACTCTGGCACTATTTGCATAAAACTCTTACTGCAGGAACAACTTTTCCCCCTTCTTTGAAGGCCGTCGGGAATTAATAGGAGACGTGGAACCTGTAAATGGACACACCTTTTTAGTCCTGGGCTCCTTTGACGTTTTAAGGTCCCTGGGCACTCGTTAAAGTATCTGCATTTACTTTTAAATATAGGATGGCAAAACTTGTGGGACGTGTCGAGTGTGAAATCATTGATGGTTCAACACATGTTCTGATCTCTTGAGGTTGGGAAAATGCATTTTCAGGTATGTGTCACTCAGAATTGAAGAAACGCGGCAGAGTTTTTGAATTTATTATTGCTCCAGGGAGGTGTATTTTTTGAAATAAATATTTGGATATCAATATCTGGTTGTAAATATTTGAGTTTGCATATAAAGGGCTTGAGGGAGAATGCGGAAAATGGATAAAGAACTTTTATTTTTTTTTATGTTAAGGTAAAATTGATCTTTATTATTCAGTGATTTATTCAAAAAGTTGCAAAGAGAAAAGATACTTTTAGATTTACCATTTATGCATTATGCTGCACCATTTAGAAGTGCAGTTGGTAATTTTTAATTTATAACCAGAATTTTACGCAAGTAAATATTTTATTTGCATGTAAATAGATTGAAGAAGCAGATTTAAATTTGTCATTTCATATATATAAATAAATATAAGCTCAGTAATTTTTAAGTTATGAGAATAATTTTGCTTGAACAAAACAATATCTTTAACTGAATGATTTTAATATACTAATTATATCTTTAACTGAATAATTTTAATGTATTAATTATATCTTTAACTGAATAATTTTAATATATTAATTATATCTTTAACTGAATAATTTTAATATATTATTATTACATCATTATTTTATAATTATAATTTTTAAATTAAAAAAAAAATGGAAATTCAATTTTTAAACTGAATTTTTTACTCTTACGTAGAAACATAATTTATTAATCATTTAAATAAAATAGCTGGTTTTGAAATAAGTGTTTGAATAAAAGAGTCTGTAGATTGTACGTTAATACAAATTTATTTAAGGCATAAACTTTGGGGGAAAATATTGAAAACAACCATTAATAATCTTTCATAAGTTAATTTACTCAATAAGTTCAGTTTAGGAAAATATGGTAAGGTCGTTTTTTTGGGAGGATCTTTTAAGCAAGCAATAATATTATGATGGAATAAATCTATATCGGACTTTATAATAGAGGTTTTATAGATATGTTTATATGATCATGGTTAGTTTTATATGGTTAGTTTTCAAAGCCCTGTCTTAACTAATAAGAAAAGTGTAAAAACACTCTGCTCATGTAGCCCTTTTCTTTTCCTATTATCGATTATATAGCTATTTTAAAAATCAAGTATTTATATTTCAGATTCCCTAACTTTCAAGAATTTCACAAGAATGTGATCAAACTGGGTTAGGGCTAGAGGACATTTTGAAGGACAGATATACAAAGGTATTCTTCTCTGTTTGAAAAGATTCAAATTTCAGAAACTTTGCTCGAGGAAAGACGAGGAAGAGTTTCTGTTTCCTACAAAATGTTGAATTTTCCCTTCACAATTTCTGCGGGTGTGTTTCTAACACAATGTTTCTTGGAAGAGGAATGTGACAGTAATGTCTTCCAGTGAAAAATACGAATATGCAAAGAGAGGAGGGAAACTTCGTGTTTCGTTTCTATCGTACTTGAGCAACAGAATTTTCCTCTTTTTAATATAGTTTCTAAAAGTGAAAAATTAACATTAGTGAAAAAAAAAATCCCGATTTGATTGAGAAGTTTAGAAATTCTTATGTTTCAAAAGCAAATTTCGCAAAAATCAATAGATATCCCTAACAACTTTAAACAATATTTCAGATGAGGGCCTGAATGGCCGAGTGGCTAGCGCTCTGGCTCTGGGTACCACAGGTTTCGGGTTCGAGTCCCGGCGGTGCCATGGTGCCATAAAGTGATTTGGAATCCACTTTAAGCCGTAGGTCTCGGTCCTAATACGATCGTAGAAGGTTTAGGGGGCATTGTTACTCCGCGTCCGTGGCTTATCTTCAAGCTACACGCGCTTCCTGGGTAATGCAAAGTGAGTAACGTCTGTGCAGCGCTTGCCTTAAGGCATCCAAGAGCAAGCTGTCTAAGTGTTTGCCAGCTGCATTAGAACAAAAAAAAATATTTCAGATGAACATGCTAACACTAATTTTCTAGAATTCAAAGATTCATCAGAAGCTGATGAAGAGCTTCCCTTATCTAAGCTTGCACAAATCGTGTCATCGATTGTTGTGAAACGACATATGCAAATCCATATGCAAAAATCGATGATGATATGGCTTCTGACAATGAAGTTTCAATATCAGACACTGTTGCCAGAGTATTAAATCAGGATGGTCAAGGAAGAAACGATGACGATGACAGGAAATGTGAAGAGATATCAGTATACTAAGCAGATGGGCTGAAAGCCATACATGATCTTAGAGATTTATTTACTGATTCCGAAGCAGCAGACGAACATGCAAAGACTATTAGTAGCTTCAGAAAAAGTTGTGTTATCAATATGTAACAGAAAAAAGGAGCAATCAGAATATTTTAAATAAGGGTGTTGAATATGGATGGCAATGGACTAGAAAATTAATTAATTTCTTTAAAAATATTACTATTGTCTTATATTGATCTTGTCTTAATAAATACAATGTAATGATTTTTAAATAGTCGTAAAATTTTCTTACAAATTTATATTTATTTTTGATACATGAACATAATTCTAACAAATTAAAGCTACATTAAAAATGGATTTTTTTTGTGCAGCGTTTATAGACACCTCATATAGGATGAGATTTTATTGTAATGGTGGACTGACCAGATAATCAATACTGAATGTATTTATATTTTTTTCTTCGTTGCTTTAAATGCTTATGGATAATGGTGTATGATATTTTATTGAAAACAATCAGAAATTTTTCGTCAACGATCTGCCAGAATCAAATTATACTTATGATGAAATTTATACATAATATAATCAAATAATTTTATAACAAATTAAATTTCTTTACATAACTGCTTATTTTATGAACTTATATCTGATTCTCTATCGCTCTTTCTCTTGTATATACATTTCATAATTGAAAAAAAGGCTCAATAATAAAAATTATTCTTTTAAAGATTTTAATGGCTACATTTCTTATTTTAGCATATCTCATAACAATGTATCTTTATATTTCAATTGAGCATTTATTTATTAATATGAAAATGTCACCATTAATAATGTACATTTCTTTTGTCATTGTGCTCAATTTAATTAAGATTACGTTAGTAATTTAAGAAAATATTTTTTTAAAGAAATATTATTAACATTATTTTAGTGTATTATATATATATATATATATATATATATATATATATATATATATATATATATATATATTACCATAAACTTCAGTAGTGAAATCATATAAGTTTGTACGATAAAAATAAAATAATTATGATTCAAATATAACAGTTCAAAAAGCTACAAACTTTCTTAAATTAACTGAATAAAAAATATTATTAAAGTACATTTATGTTTCACCTCTTTTTTAATTATAATATAAAGTAAAACTGTTTTTAATGCAGAAGAATATAAAATTTTATTAGCAAGTCTTGGAACATTGTATTATCTCATTTAACATTCTGCAATCAAAAAAAGAAACATTAATATTTCGCTAAAAAAATGTTTTCCTACAATTATTACGTTCTCTTAATTACGCTGAGAGCAATAACAATAGAATTGTACATTATCAAATCTAAAATTTTCATATTAATAAATAGTTTCGCAATTGAAATGTAAAGATAATTGTTATTAGATTTTATGATAAAATAGGAAATGTAGCCATTAAAAGATTTAAAAGAATAATTTTTATTATTATGCATTGAATTTGAAAAACAAATTTATTACTTGATGTTATCTAATATCAAATTATACATTTTTTCCTATAATATACACATTATGCAATAATGTCCTGAAGGATTAAAAAATATCAAAACGGAAAGAAATTAAAATAATTTTTATTGTTTACGTAATCATTATAAAAGACGTCATTCTTGTTTTATAAAGCACTATTTGTTATATAATTTAATAAAGTAATAATAATAATCCTTTTAGAATACCATTAAGATATGGCGCATTTCATTGCAAAATGATAAAAGTAGAATTATAATAGAAACAATTATTATTTTTTTTCTATAAGTAAATGTTGAATGTTTCATTTAGGAATTACGTTTAAACCTATTTACCATGTTTATTACAAATCTTTTAAATGTATAGCCGATTTTTTTTAGTCTCAAAGTACTTCAACCTTAGTTACGTTCTAAATGTATAAATGGCCATAAAATAGTATTCTATACCAGAATATGCGTTTTAAATTATGCTTAGAATTGTTTTGTAGGAAAATATAATCCGATTATCCAAAAATAATTCAGATTACAATTCGTCAGTCACAACTAATAATAAATTTATTTAGATTTCATAATATGTACTGTTTTTGGATTTCAACTTGTTAAATATGCTATCTTTACTCAATATTAAAATGATAAAGTAGTTTTTAATTGGACAAAATGAAGCCTTTTAAAAATAAATTCCGTTTTTTTTCGTTGAGTCTCATAAATGCTGTGAGTCATGTTGCCCTTCTAGTTTTCCCTTACACTTTGATGGCATTTTTATTAGTTTGATGATTCAAGTTCTTAGACTTAATAGGAAACTCAGAATTTCTTCCAAATAAACCTTTTTTTTTTCTTGTAAAAACTTCGTTTTCGCATATCAAGTGAAAAAATCTTTGCAACGAATATCCTTTTCGTGTTCACAAAATTTGCTCATAACGATACGTAACCTTAATATATTCCACGTAAACCTTAATATATTCAAAATATAATAATATGTCCTTATATTCAAAATATAATAATATGTCCTTATATTCAAAATATAATAAGTCCTTATATTCAAAATATAATAATATGTCATTACATTCAAAATATAATAATATGTCATTATATTTAAAAATAATGTGTCATTCACATAAAAAATAGGACTGACTGGTTTCAACGATTCAAGATAATAAATGAGATTCAAACGATTTAAGATTCGATTTAAACGGTTCAGATTCAAACGTTTCAAGATTCGATACAAATGGTTCAGATTCAAACGATTCAAATGGTTCAAATGCAAACGTTTCAAGATTCGATTCAAGCGGTTCAGATTCAAACGATTCAAGATTCGATTCAAACGACTCGATACCAACAATTCAAACCATTACAACAATATTTAATTTTTACAGCAGTTGCAACCTTTTCGTAGTCCGTTTAACCATTTCTTCCGATCAAGGACTGTTTATTATAAACCATAAAATGAAATGTGATCGGAACTTTGTGGAAAAGGTTTTTCATTACAGTTGTGACAGGAAAGAAAAGAAACCTCTCGGTTACTGCAAATTCTTTTGAGTGAAAATAGTCAGTATATACTTTCACCTAAATTGGAAATAAAACGATGAACGTAGATTCTTTATTTCAGGAAACCTTTTTTCTCCTTACCGTTTATCTCAGACTGCGACACATATATCTCAAAATGAGATGGGGTAAAAAGGAAGATATATTCTTGGCAGCGTAAAATACTTCGAAAGAAAATACTATAAATTTTCTAAAGTACTAAACTTTAAATTTGGGGAAATATATTCTCTGTCGTACATTTTCTCCAAATACCAAAACTTTAAAAAAGTAATGTTTTCATACAATTCCACGATAGGTATGCAACGATGTACCGATACATTGTAAAATAAAATATGTTCCTAAAAATTTCGTTTTCATAGTTCATCTGGCACTCTCGTATTGTAGATGTATGTGAGAATCACAGGGAACTGAGTGTTATAAACAAGTAATATATATAAAAAAAATTAAGTCAATTCCTACTTTTTCATTCTATTGCAGAAAGTCCTTTATAAATAATTGTCATTCATTTCTTTTAGTTTATCTGGCAACATCTATTGGTAGATACATGCAACTTAAATCTTAAAAAAACTAAAATTAATTAATTAAATTTAATTAATGAATTAATATTTGAAAAAACTGTATTAACATCAAGAGTCATTCACTACAAGTTAAAAAAATGTATTTGAACTTGAGTGGAGGAATAAAAAGTATTTTATGAATGATTGAAAATTTGAACAAGATATATATAGGGAGAGTGTGAGCAAAAAGAAGGAACTGAATAATGAAGAAAAATGTAAATTCGGTAGAAATTGTAACAGAACGTCTCACATAAACAATAACTTATCTTAGGGATAAATTTAATAGATGCATTCGCGTATTGTATCCATTTATTTGTAGGAACTCTACTATGTCTTTGGAAAATAAAAAACTCATTTATCTTGCTTACTTGCGTCCAATACTTGCACATGCGAGTCCTGTTTGTGGATCTACTGCTCCATCGAATTTCGAGATCATACCCTACGTAAAATAAAACCCTACGTATGATTACAAATTCGCTCTGGTTTTTCCGAAATGAGAATATCAGACATGCTCTTTCCTTCCCAAGTTTTAAAAAATATTATAATAAATATGTTAAATTGAGAAAATCTAGTTAAACATCTAAAATATTCAATTAAAAAAAAGAGGATAAATTTATGTCAAACAAATTAAGTAATTTCCTTTTTAAGTTTCCGCTTTCTGAACTCACGCACTCAACATCATCGTTATCTCGTTTTCGCAAAAACAGAACTATAATAACTCAATTTTAATTTGTTACAGGGTCTCTAACGGATATTTTCTTTAATACCTCTTAAAAATTTCATAATTATTTTTAAAAAAAATTTCTATCTTAAAGTTTGGTGAAACTAGGAAGCCAACAGCATGAAAATTTTAATACGTTTTAATAAAATTTTTAAAAATATTCTCAAAAATTTGGTTAAAATTGTGTTCTTAATTTTTCAAACAAAGGCTAAATGCGAATATGTAGAGCCAGCCAGGATTCGAACAGGGAATCTCATGACCAATAGTCAGGCGCGTTATCCGATGTGCAGCTGTCCCATGTAGGTTTGAATGTCTTTACTGAATACTTTCATTCTACATGGGTTAAATTGCTCTTCATAAGTTAAAATAAAATCACTAATCCTGGCGATCCTAATCATGATGAGATAATAAACTTATCAAAATATTTTAGTGTCGTCGGTCCTTGATAAGTCTACAAGGTTTTAATTAAATCTGAGCGCTTAAAGTAGGGTAAAATCGAGCGCAAAGAGTCAGTTACAAACAAACATACATACATACAGGTGAAATTAATATAAAAGCGTATTAAAAAGAATCTACTGTTTTCGTTCTGAAAGATGTCTGTAAATGTTGCTTCGCAGCTTAAATAGTGTGTAAGAGGAGAAACAGACGTCCGGGGGAAAAACTGATGCGCCGATCAAGATGACTTTTCAATGGCTGTGTGTTTTAATCACTAATCCTGGCGATCCTAATCATGATGAGATAATACACTTATCAAAATAATTTAGTGTCGTCGGTCCCTGATAAGTCTACAACGTTTAAATTAAATCTGATCGCTTAAAGTAGGGCAAAATCGAGCCCAAAGAGTCAGTTACATACAAACAAACATACATGTGAAAATAATAAAAGCGCATTAAAAAATGCCTATTATCTTGTAGATTAGTTTGTGTGTATGCTTTTTGTGTAGTTTATTGTCCTACTTATATGCACGTTTGCTTTTTTAATAATCATAAGAAGAAGAAGGCAACATGCTATTCAGTTATTGAACGGAACGATTGAAATTTTGATACTGACTGTTTTCTGTATAGGAGTATTTTGTCACAAAAATTGTTAAATGTACTATTTCTCACATATCGCATTAAGAATATTGGTTTACGTAATGGAAACAATTCGAGTCAGCGGTTAATTAACCATTTTAATTAACTTTGTTAATCAATTGAATTGTGACATAAGGTAGTTGAGCCATTTACAACTATAGTATCTCATATGTGAAGATCTAATGACAATTACGAAACTTATTAAGGATTTTCCCTTTTTTTAATTGCGTTTATTAATATATTTAAAATGAATGTCAAATTCTCAAAATGCCCAGTTGCATTTCAAAATTTGAAACAACCATTTTATTTTCCTGAGTATTCTTAATATATAACTGTTTGTTGTAAGATAATACATTAAAATTCGCTAGCCTTTTTCGGTTCAGCAAATATTTGAGAACATTCTCATGAATCAATATTTGCAATTGCGGAATGGAAGTCCTCCAATTAATCATTCATGGCAGTTACAAAAGTATTTAACACCCACAATGCAATGCACACATCGAACTCTATTTATTTTCAATTATTTTTTATTATTTATTTGTCCTTAATGTACACACACACACATATATATAGTTCTACAGAATCTTATAGGAAGCGGAATTATTACGGAATTATTTTTCTTCGTCTGAAATTATTATTATTATTATTTTTTGTTTTCTTAAATATGAAGCAAATTTATATTCTGATTAATGTTTATGTAAATCTTATGTTATAACTTTTTTTTAGTAAAGCAGCAACAGACTATAATAATACTAATTATTTTCTGCGAAAGATAATTTCTTACCCTTGATTTATCTGCAGTACTTCCTAAACAAGAGTAGAAAATTATGTAAGAAAATTAAATAAAATTACATGTAAAACTGAAATATTTATAACACGTTAAAATGAAAAATGTGTTTAATTTGCCAGGCTAAACATAGGATTTTTCTCTTAATGGTGCAAAATAAAATCTTGTATAAAAACTTTTTTGTCATCATCTTTCTTTTGTATTATTTTTCTGTAAATGTAATACAAGGCGCTTAATAAAAAAAATTATTAAATCGGAAATAAAATTAATATATTTTTAAAAGCCATATTAAATAGGATTTCTACTTTTTGAAGCAAAAACACTTGACTTGACGTCATATATATAATAAGTAATACATATTTTTAAATAAAATTATAAATTGCATACGTTGAATAATTTATTTGTTTACTACAGAAAAAATTTAAGTACGATATATTTTCAAATATCATAAATCATAAGTATATCAAGTATTAGTAATTTGTTGAGGTACTTCCAAATTTCACATAATTTGCCCCACGTCATTCAATACCTTTTAGCACCTTTAACGTTATCTAGGATACATGACGTAGGGCTGCACGCTCCAGTTCGAATAAACTCTCTCAAGGATTACACAAACTACTCCTCGGCCCCATGGAAGTTTCGCAAGGACACGAAAGCTTACGTATAAGCATTGCGTGCATGGTTTCGAATACAACTTCCATAGTTCGGAATCAAATGCACTCTACACCAAGCCACTTCGACCCATCAAACAAGTATTATTAATTATTTTTGAATAAATGGAAAATGAAACGCATTTTCTCATGATAGAATAGTATTTGGTAGTCATGTGCGAGCAAGTCGTTTGTTTGGCATGATGTCAACGAACTAAAAAAATGCACGGGAAAGAACATGATAGAGTTAAACTAAAATTCGCAATACATATATTTCTCAAAGTTTGTGTTTGAATGTGTGCCCACCTATGTAGGGCCTCAATTTACATGCAAACTTCACCAAAATTGACAGGATACTTCAAATACAAAGCCTAAATCATCTGGAAAAATTTCATCTTCGATATTGGTCAACATTCGTTAAGAAATTATCCTAATTAAGCGAATTTTTGTTATTGGAAATTTTTTTATGGTTGACGTTATTCCCCACGCTGTTATACACTTCATACATGGCTGACAGGATATATATATATACTCAAGAGCCAAAACATTATGACCACCTGTCAATAACGAGTTGGCCCACCTTTGGCGCGCAACACAGCTTCAACCCGCCTTGGCATGGATTAATACCACCACTTAATACCAGTTAAATACCACTTCCACCTGATCACGTGCCTTCCACGTCCTCCAGGCGAGTTCATTGCAAAATGCAGGGGTTGTCATAATGTTTTGGCTCTTGACTGTAAGTGCTCTCCCAGAATTCTGTCTTTGGGGGGCTCAACAAGTTATAGCGTAACCGTTTATTAAAGCTCAATCGGTCCTACTAAACTATGAAAGGTATCTTAAGTTGAAATTTCATGAATTAATAATTTTAATCTTAATTTTTACATTCTTACCAATTTTTACATAATTCTTACTAATTTGGCTAGAATGCGTAAGAAAGAGGTCATTAAAATGTTACACAAAATATAAAAATTTAACTTATGAAAAAAAAATGCATAACCAAATTATAAATCATCTTATCAATCTCAATCATCTCATCTATTACATGATTTTCGACAACTTTAATATTTCGAGGAATATTTAATACAACTAAACCAGGGGAAAAGCAATTTCAGTGAAATGAAATTCAGCCGAGATAAAAAAAAGTGACAAAAAAAAAACTGATTCTTTGAAATATTAATATTTAAGTAAAAAAAAAATTAAATTTAAAACATTAACTTACAAATGGCCATAAGTTTGAACACATAATTTACTCATTTTCTTAGCTTCTCGGGCCCATCATCCATTGTGTATGTGGCGGTATATAGTGTTTCATTACGATAAATTAAATTTCGATAAAAGATTTTAGGCTCCTTATATATTTTTAAATTTATAGAATTGTTTAAAAATTAATCTAAATTTTATGAAAACTATTAAAAAAAAAACAGATTTTAAAATTAATTCTTACGACAAAAGAAGTTCTCAGTTGCAAGAGAAATTACGAAAGAATTCACATTTATAAATCTAGATGTTCAAAGATATTGTGATATGTTGGTCTAGATATAATATTCCAGAAACAATTGATTAGTTTAATTTGCAATATGAATTCTCAAAGTTATATTTAATCAAAATGCCGGAAACAAAACACTGATAAACAGAATCATGTTAGTTCAAAGCAAGCAAAAATGTTTCATATCAGTATTTAAAAGAACCGCAGAGCATATTTTGCTTAGAATTATGTGGTAAAGTCCGGATATTAATTAAGTAATAGTTAATGCATTTTTTATCTTTCAAATAACTAGTTAATGTTGTAAGTTTTAAATACCTTTCTAATGATTAATTACCTTCTAATTATTAGAACTGCAGTGACACATTAGTTTTTTAACGTTAGCAATTTTCTCGCTATTTAAGGAATATTTTAAATATTTATTTAACTGTGAACTTGAAACTTTGACAACTTTTAAATCTACATGTTTATTAATTATTAACGACGTAATGCACTGCATATATGCATTATGTAAAAAAATCTAAATTTCTGATATTATAATAATATTTGAGTTTAAATATGTGATATAATAGTAAAACAAATTATTTTAACTGGTTTCTAAATCTTTTCGTAAAAAGGAAGTCATTTTTTGATAAGTTATATCAAAAGAACTAATGAAAAAGTACGAAAATTTAGTATTAAAAGGAATTCAAATGTACTTTTTGTTTAGTAAAAATGAACAAATTTTTCGATAAGTTATATAAAAAAAATAATAGAAAAGTACGACAATTTAGTATTAAAAAGATTTCAAATGTACTTATGAAATAATGCAAAATCTTAGCATCAAATACTAATCAATTAGGTGTACTGAAACTCTTTCGTTTGCTTCACCTGGGCAAGAAATTTGCTATATTTTCAATTATTCGTTTTTATTTAAATATAATAATAATTAGCACGAAATAAGCATTTAAAATCTTACTGGAAAACTTACGAAACGTGTTATTGCCCTTAATTATAAATAAAATAATTTTTTTAAGAAGGCTTGGTACCCCCAGCAGCAAAATAAAATCAGCAGGGTAGGTCTAAAAGAGGCTTATACTTTAGTTTAAGCAACACCAAGATCAGTAATATTGCTGTTTCTTTTAACTGTACGTGGCTTACCCGTGGTTATAGTTCCTAAATAGGTGTTGGCGGTGGGATTGACATTTTAATGGGATGTTAAAATGATTTTGCTGATTGTGTTCCTATGCGAAAAGCGAGTTAGGTGAAAAACACCAGATTTTTGTATCTGGTATGAAAGTCAAAAAGATAATTATGGATGGGAATCATCAAATTCTATGAACTTTAAAGTAGCCTTAGTTTTGTGGAAACGTTATGAGAAGCTTGGTTTCGTTATACGACAGTTCTGTGCATCGGAGATTTATAATTTAGTGACAAGGAAAATAATAATTTAGTGAAAAAGGAAGTTTCTGGCCCACACATTGTGATTAAAAAAAAAGAATGTATTAAATATATAAGTGAACAATATTAGAAATTTTTTTACGAGAAATTGCAGCCAAATTTAAATTCCGAGATATTACTTTAGGAAGTAAGAAACACGAGACCTTGAAAAATGAAACAATTAAAATCTCACAATATATTACAAAAAATATTATACCGAAAAATAAAAGAAAACGCCAAATAAATGTAAAAATCTTTATATGGCACTCTTTATCATACTATTCCATTTGAAAAAAATTCTATTTGTCCAACGTGTTGAGACTCATGGTGCTTTATCAACGAACTTAAGCTCGGAAATGAAAACCCAGGAACTCCTAATGAGTTTGCAAAAACTCCTGTTGATGAAACTTTCTCGGTGTACATGTTTCCGTTATATAAAAGACTGGTGAATTATGAATTGTTGGAACATTGCATTCAAGATAATACACAAAGTGAAAATTAATTTTTACATAGTGTTATGTGGACGGAATATGCGAAGGACGAGTTCAAATCATGTTTAGCATTCAGTTCTGAAGCTGTCTACGAATTTAATTTTGATATTTTAAAACAGTACATAAAAGAGAGATCCTTTGGAGTAAGTTTTGGAAATAACAGTTACCAAATTGGAACAAAGTTATGTAAAGAGTATTTTTTAATCAAATTTCAGTTTTAAAGAAAATTAATAAAACGAGTTGTTAAGAAACAAGAACATGGGAACAAAAGAAAGAAAGAAATAATGGATAAATTTAAACATTTTTGACTTTTTAATTGTGAAATTTAATTTCAATTTATAAAGTATTTGTCTTTTTTTCAATTCCTTCTATTAGCTCACACTCTCCCTATATATATATCTTGTTCAAATTTTCAATCGTTCGTAAAATACTTTCTATTCATCCACTCAAGTTCAAATACTTTTTTTTTTAACTTGCAGTGGATGACACTGGATGTTAATACAGTTTTTTTTCAAATATTAATTCAGTAATTAAATTTAATTAATTAATTTTAATTTTTTTAGATTTAAGTCGCATGTATCTAGCAATAGATGGCTCCAGATGTAAGAGGAAAATTTCAACTTATTTATAAAGGACTTTCTGCAATAGTGAAAAAAAAAGTAGGAATTGACTTTAAAAAACTTTTTTTTTATATTACTTGTTGAAAAGAAAGTTTATAATTTTTAAAAATACTTTTTTGTTATTTTCTTTTAAAAAAGAAATTTAATACATGACAAATAATGGGTTAATGATAATGTTTTATAAAAAATGATTCTTCGCTTTGTGATTCTAATTTTTAATTTTAATCACATGAAAAGAAAA
Organism: Caerostris darwini; assembly: GCA_021605075.1. Taxonomy (NCBI): domain Eukaryota; kingdom Metazoa; phylum Arthropoda; class Arachnida; order Araneae; family Araneidae; genus Caerostris; species Caerostris darwini. The sequence goes on along the minus strand of BPLQ01001058.1, from coordinate 461,118 downwards.
AGAAAACTGGAACATTTTTATTTACAAATTGTGTAATATAATAGGATGTAAAAGATAAAATAAAAATGTAAATATAATTGTTTAAAAAATGTAAAAGATAAAATAATATGAATTATTTTATTACACTTTATCGCTTTTTATATCTATACTTTAAATTGATTTTTCTCAGTTTAACATTTTTTAAGATATCAAAATTTAAATGCGAAAGCTTTTTAAATAAAGCTCCAAATCACTAGGCCTTTTTAAAATATATTTATAACTATCTATTGTAAAAACAAGAGTGGATTTTTGAAAAAAAATGAATATAAATTTTGTTATAGAAGATAATTTTTTTGAATTTATGAGGTATCAAAAAGTTTTAAATTTTTTTTTCGAAACTTCTAATGATATACAGATTTCTATCCTTAAATGGAAAGAAACATGTCTTATGAGTATAAAAAAACATGGAACTAAAATAGCCCAAATTGAAAAACGCATTTTGAAATAAATAAAAAAAAAAATTAAAATTCTGAATTTTATTAAAATTATTATTTTTAACATTTTTATTGACACTGTTCTTTAATCACATTTAAAGACAGCAATTCACAGTCAAAATTATCTTTAGTACCATTTACTTAATTTTGATATGTGACACTACCCCACTTATGTATACTATGAACAGCCCAATACTGGTGGATGAGTAGAGGACAGTACCTTCCAAAAGGGCATTTAAAGGTACTGCCTTGCACTTGTGTATCGCCTAGGAAGAAAATCCAGGAAAGCCCCCACCAGGAAATTTAAATATCGATTGATACTTATACACTCTGACTCAATCGCCATTGTGTCTTCTTATTTCAAAAAGCATTGACTGTAATGGAAGGCCGCCAATGGATTTGAATCTAAGACTTCCTACATGATAGTTGTGCATGGCACCAATGGATCACCAATTAGGCTAAAGGAAAAAAAAAATAATTTAAAATCTTATACTAATATTTATAATTCGTTGTCTCAATTATTTTATTATTTCTTCTTCGTTTTCAATTATACATTCATTTATCAATTCCTACTATTAAATCTCACTCCCCCTATACATATTTATATATGTTGTTCAAATTTTCAATCGTCAATAAAATACTTTTGATTCATCCACTCAAGTTCAAATACATTTTTTTAAACTAGCAGTGGATGACACTGGATGTTACTACAGTTTTTTCAAACATTAATTCATTCATTAAATTTAATTAATTCATTTTAGTTTTATACGGGAGAAAAATTTTCTCTTATATAAAATATTTAGCAGGATATAAATTTAGGAATAAATACCGTCAGTGGCGAAGCGTGTAGCTGAAAAAAATTTCGTTTTCATATTCTTTTTTTTTTTTTTCTGGGTTCTCAGCCCGAGTCAAGGAGGGAACAAAATGGAAAATGAAACATGTGAATAAAATAGTGAGAGAGATGGAAAGTGTAACTAAAATAAAATTTTTCTTTTTTAACCTAAGTAGAAATTGACTTTAAAATACATTTTTTATTTTATTTGTTTATATTACTGTGTTTATAAATTCAAAATATGTTTCAAGAAAATTACAACAGAATGTTTATTAACAGTCTTGGCACAGTAAATTTAAAAATCCAAATGGAATGCCAAAAGGTGTATTCAGCGGATTTCACGTAGCTATCCACAGAAAAACAGAATACTTATGAATGGCTTTCTTCTTGTCATAAACCAGGGGCCTGTGTTTTGTGGTTATGGCCTCTGTATCACGATTATTTGTTTTGGCAACATGCCTGCACCGATTCACGAACCCTGCAGAAAATATCCTGATCATCATTCATTTTGATTTGCTCCTTTTTTTTCCCAAGTAAGGAAATGTATTTAAATTTAAAAATATAAAAGTAGATTAGTTTTTTTACTTTGTATATGTTTATTTCATACGAGAGAACCTTAGGTGCTTAAAAATTCCAAATTATTTGAATGTTTACTCATTAAATAAAAGTCAATAAAAAAGCTGTTAACTTGATTTAAAAGAAATTAAATAAGAGCAATTCAAAATTTTATTTTTTTGAATTGAATAAACAAATCCAAATTTTATTTTAAAATGTGAATTTTTATTTGTTCCAATATTTTTTAATTTTTTTTTTTTTAAATGGACACTAAAATAAATTCAAATTTATTTAAAATCATATTTGTTTTCAAATGAATGTATGACATTTATATTCTTTTAAAATTACGTTTTTTAATTAATTCTTAATTGGCAGTACTAATATTAAATACGTAATTTGGATTTATGAAAAAAAAAAAATGTGTGAGTAAAAATTAAGCATGGCAGAATTTAAACTTCACATAGTGTGTATGTAGTGTAAAAGAGAAAATTTCAGCTATTCATTAAATTCTTTAAGAATTTCATATGAAGACAATTGAAGGGCATAGGGCATATTTGGAGCAAAGTGTACATGATTCTTAATTCAATTCCTTCTATTGGCTCACACTCTCCCTATATATATCTTGTTCAAATTTTCAATCTTTCAAAAAATACTTTTTATTCATCCACTCAAGTTCAAATACAGTTTTTTTGAACTTGTAGTGGATGACACTGGATGTTAATATAGTTTTTTTCAAATATTAATTCATTAATTAAACTTAATTATTTAATTAAAATTTTTTTAAGATTTAAGTTGCATATATCTACCAATAGATGGCACCAGATATACTTAAAAAATGAATGAAAATTATTTATAAAGGACTTTCTGCAATAAAGTGAAAAAAAAGTAAGAATTGACTTTATATATATATTTTTTTTATATTATTTGTTTTGCGATAATCATATGCGATAATGCGATATCGAAGTAGGACTGTTGTTTCCATTTAAATACACCGTGAAGCCAATTAAAAAAGCGTTGATAGATCTAACTACAGCATGTTGAAGCGATCATTATTCTGATGAAACAGATCGATATTGCTTTCAATTTATCTATTCAGAAAGTAACAACGTGCGCACTCAAATGAGAAAAATTGCCTTGCCCCCTCTCACAACGAAAAACGTTGCATAACTTGGCTATCTCTATTCTTATAAGGAGTTTTGCTTCAAAAGTAAAACAAAACAAGCAGTTCAACTTTTAAGCCCATGGAGAAAATTTATTATTCCAAAAAATTATTAAAATCGTAAAAAAAAAAAAAAAAAAAAAAAATTAATAAAAAAAATAAAAAGAATCAAAGCATTATTACCAAAACGATTGAAACAGAATTGTATGTACTATAAATTGAATTCCGAAAATGATTTTGTAATTATATATGTCAATAGTTTAAAAATTTATTAAAATAATTATAAAAATTTTCATCAAGTTTACAAAGAAAATCAATCTTTAAAAAAATTGTGTAAATAGTTAATAAATCTTATGAAACAGTGACAGTGTTAACGAAAAAAACATTTTTCTTTGTTATATGATGAGAAACGCGTTCCTAAACAAAGCATTAGAATCCCGTCTAACTCAAACGACTAAATAATCTGCTTGATCATATCTTTCAAAAGGTTTTTAATTCTCCTTTACAAGAAAAATACGAAATTAAAATTCTTAAAATTCAATATAAACATAAGCAGGATAATTAATTTTACATCTATTTTACATGTTGCCTTTTTTTTCCCGTAACTGTAACTGAGTTCAAAGCTTGTGAAGACATAGGAGACCTGTAAGAATAAAGCATGTCACTAATTAATCATGAACTTTCTTTTACATGAGCCATCTTCTACCGAAAATGAACATGATTAATGGGCTATTTTAATCCTTAATTACGCTCTCTCTCTTAATAAGCACTTTTCGTAGAAAAGAAATACTCTCGTAGAACAATTACTTCAGATACTTCATTCTATTCACTGGGTTTTGAGAGTGTTTAGTGAGCAACAGAAATTTCTTTGTGCAGATACACAAAACCACTCTTTTTTTTAACATTTTCTGCGCTTAAACTTTGAATATTTTCAGAAAATTTATTAAGACATATGAATTGAGAGAACGGGAGATTGTTTAATACTGGGAGCGTTATTATGTTAAAAATTTATAAATGAACCTGTTTTTAAAAAGTATTTAAATTTTGAAGTAAAATATGACAAAATTTTAAAATATGTTACAAAAAGTTACATATTTATGAACACCAATATTTCTCAATAACACTCTCACATATTGTTTTACAAATTGTAATATTTTACCTGACAGATGATTTTAAGCTATATTTACTGAAAATAATTTAATTATTAAAATAATATTTTAAAGCTTTAGCGTTTTAAATGTATCATTTAAAATGAAAATGTGTACAGAGAATCAAATATTAAATACATTCTGTTTAAAATAATGTAGTGCTATATATTTTTCTATGAAGATAAAAAAGGGGTCCTTATGACCGAGTGACTAGCGCTGGGTGCCATATGCTTCGCGTTCGAGTCCGAGTTGTGCCATGGTCGTATGTAGTGGTTCGGAATCCACTTTAATCCGTTGAACCCGGTCTCATAGGAGTTTTGGGCGTTGGGTGTAAGCCTGACTACATTATCCAGAATAAATGATATGATCTCCTGTTTCGAAATCTGCCAGTAGGTTGTCAGCCATGTCCTATCATAGGGCTGTTGCGTCAGTGAAGAAGGTAAAAAATTATATATAAAATTTATTCATGTCAAATTTCTTATTTGGTATATAATAATTATTGTTTAATAATAATCTCCAATAGAAATCATTTGAACTCAGTTACAGTTACGAAAAAGCCTTTTTCTTTGTTATAAGATGAGAAACATGTTCTTAAGCAAAACTTTAGAATCCCAACTAACTCAAATGACAAAATAATCTGGTTGATCATAACTTTCAAAAGGTTTTTAATTCTCTTTTACAAAAAAAATATTAAAAAAAAACCCCCTTAAAATTCAATATAAACATAAGCAGGATAATTAATTTTACATCCATTTAACATATTGCGTTTATTTTCGTAACTGTAACTGAATTCAAAGCTTCTGAAGACATACGAGACCTGTAAGGATAAAGCATGTCACTAATTAATCATGAACTTTCTTTTATATGAGCCATCTTCTACCGAAAATGAACATGATTAATGGGCTATTTTAATCCTTAATTACGCTCTCTCTCTTAATAAGCACTTTTCGTAGAAAAGAAATACTCTCGTAGAACAATTACTTCAGATACTTCATTCTATTCACTGGGTTTTGAGAGGGTTTAGTGAGCAACAGAAATTTCTTTGTGCAGATAGACAAAATCATTTTTTTTTCTCATTTTATGTGCTTAAACATTGAATATTTTCAGAAAAGTTATTAAGACATATGAATTGAGGAAACGGGATATTATTTAATACTCGAAGCGGTATTATGTTAAAAATTGATAAATGAACCTGTTTTTAAAAAGTATTCCAATTTTGAAGTAAAATTTGACTAAGTTTTAATATATATTTTTCTCTAGAAGTTACATATTTATGAATACTAATATTTTTAAATAACACTATAACATATGTGTTTTAAAAATTGTAATATTTTACCTGACACAGGATTTTAAGCTATATTTGCTGATAAGCGGGACCTAATATTTTAAGGAGTTAGAGTTTTAAACTTATCATTTAAAATGAAAATGTGTACAGAGAATCAAATATTCAATACGTTCTGTTAAAAATAATATAGGCCTATATACTTTTCTACACTTCTATAATCTTCTTTTAGCGCTCAGTGCCACATGTTTTGGATTCGAGTCCCGAGTGTGCCATGGATATTTGTAGTAGTTCGGAATCCAATTTAAACCGCATGTCCCGGTTTCATATGACTACTACTACTATACCACACCACATCACTGTGCCTAGAGCTGCAATTCCCCTTTGCAGTTTCGGTATGATGTGAGTGAGAAATCTGATTGGGCTCTGTGACGCTCTACGATCATATTACAGCGGGACCTAAGGCTTACAGTGGATTCCGAACCAAAACACACATCCATGGCATGGCCGGGATTCGAACACGAAACATATGATATGGAGCGTCAGAGCGCTAGCCACTGAGCCATCAAATAATTAAGTCTTATATGACTGTAGAGCATTGGGTGTACGGTTGGCAACCCTATCCCTTAAAAAAGCACCAACACATATCTAGAAAATTACCAGTAGGTACACAGCCTTGACTCACCATGGGGTTGTTGCGTCAGTGAAGAAGACGATAATAAAAATCTATATAAAATTTATTCTCGTCAAATTTTTGATTCAATATATAATGATTATTGTTTAATAATTATCTCCAATAGAAATCCTTTAAACTCAGTTGCAGTTACGAAAAAACCTGTTTCTTTGTTATATGATGAGAAACGTGTTCTTAAACAAATCATTAGAATCCCAACTAACTCAAACGACAAAATAATCTGGTTGATAATAACTTTCAAACGGTTTTTAATTCTCTTTTACAAGAAAAATATTTTTAAAAAAACCTTAAAATTCAATCTAAACATAAGCAGGATAATTAATTTTACATCTATTTAACATGTTGCGGTTTTTTTTCGTAACTGTGTATCGAAATCTGCCAGTAGCCCCACATTGGCCCACCATGGGGTTGTTTAGTAAATGAAGAAGAAGAATATAGCTTACTTCTAAATTAAACCAGTCTGTAGCACTCGAAAATAAGAATTTAATAGAGGATGAAACAAAAGATTGAAGTAATTGAGGTTTGTAGAAATGCCTTTTTAAGTTTTATTCTTAAAATTTGTATTCTCAATTTTGCATTTCAATTTTTTTAAGTATATACTTTTATATTAACTATTAAATATTATTATATTCTGAAGATTTTGAAAGAGAATTCTATCTTTGTTTTTAATGGAAAAAACGTAATGTATCTTTCTGTAAATGGAGATACACTTAAATAACATGCACACTCGCACACACACACACACATATATATATATATATATATGTGTATATATATATGCATTTTATTTCAAACAGGATCATTCAGGAGAAAGTTAGGGACTCAAAATGTATTAATGAATAAGATTCATTCAGCTAATTATTTATTAAAGTTTCATGAAAAAAAAGGGCAATATCACCTGTACTATCTAGTATATGTAAAGTCAATGAATATGGTAAAAATATCTTCTTCCATGTTATTTGTGAAGCCAAACGACAAGGTTTAAACATATCCAGTTTTGTGTCATAATACCATGGAAATGTAGAACTGTTAATTTATAATGTGACAGTTTGGATTGTCCATTGTTAAATTTTCTTAAAGAGAATTAGATGAACAATAAGAAAAGCTATATAAGCTAATTTATAGGTGAAAAAATAAAGGCAAATCTCAGAAATAACTCATCAGTTAAGTAATTGATCGTAATACAATTAACATTTTACAATCTAAACAAAACAGAGGAAAGTATATTTCTTAATTAAAATATTATCTTCCTTATTTTCTTCCGAAGTTAATGACACTTTTTAGTACTTATTTATACAGAATGTTTTTAAGTATCTCATTTAATTCCTCACATTTAATCCTGTAATCATGATACATAAAAGATGTGAACATAAGAATGGATAATAATTGCATGAGTCACTTAAGACGTCAAAATGTATTCAATGCCTTGGTTTATTTGGCGTAAAAACAAAAGAAAAATTCTCGTTCTAAGATCCAAAACACATCCAGGATTTCTTACCAATTATCCCATATCTCCAATCGCGTGGCATCTGGACACCCTGCTGTAGGGTGTAGAGCGTGGCTCAACAAAGAACAAAAATGGATTGCTCTATATGTCGTTAATATCGGTAAATCAATTACAAATAACATGGCAGACATGTGACCGTATCTATTGGACACTGGGATCTTAGATAACTAATCGAATAGATTGAGGAAGTCCCCGCCCTTTGAGTTCTGATGACACAGAACACAGCAGATTCTTTCTTTCTGTACATTTGTTATTCAATTACTTAAGTAATTGAATAAAATAATAATGTTTTTTTTTTAAATAATGCTGAAATTTTTTCATGCAATATAAATTTGGAATGTATTACTATTATTATACTTTCAATTTATTAAATTTAATAAAAATTAGATATTGTTATTAAATTTATTTCATCTAATTAAATTATTTTTAAAAATTATTTCAATTATTTATTTAACAAAAATTTGACTTCATTATCTTACAAATGATAAATTCATGGAAATTGCTGCTATATTCAAAACAATAATTATCATATACGAAATAAAAAATTTGTCATAAATAACTTTTTTATAGATTTTTTTTTTATCTTTTTCTTCTTCTTCTTCGCTGACGCAACAGCCCCATGGTGAGTCAAGGCTGTCTATCCTACTCGCAGCTTTCGAGACAAGAGATGTTGACTTTTTTTATGTGATAAGGTTGTCAGCCCTACGATCAATGCTCTACAGTCATAGAAGACCGAGAATTCACCGTCGGGAATCGAACTTGAAGCCTGCGACTCCCATCGTAGCCACTCTGTCATCAGAACTCTTTTTTTATCTTAGTATAAGAATATATAGTGCTATATTATTTTTAACAGAATGTATTAAATATTTAATTCTCTGTACACATTTTCATTTTAAATGTTAACTTTAACACACTAAAGCCTTAAAATATTATTTTCATAATTAAATTATTGTTTGTAAATATAGCTTAAAATCATCTGTCAGGTAAAATATTACTATTTGTAAAACAAATAGTGCTATTGGAAAATATTAGTTTTCATAACTATATTTTTAGAGAAAAATATATATTAAAACTTTGTCAAATTTTAGTTCAAAATCTGAATACTTTTTAAAAACAGGTTCATTTATCAATTTTTAACATAATACCGCTTCGAGTATTAAACAATCTCCTGTTTTCTCAATTCATATGTCTTAATAAATTTTCTGAAAATATTCAAAGTTTAAAGCATAGAGAATGGAGGAAAAAAATGGTTTTGTCTATCTTCACAAAGAAATTTCTGTTGCTCACTAAACACTCTCAAAACCCAGTGAATAGAATGACGTATCTCAAGTAATTGTTCTATGAGAGTATTTCTTTTCTACGAAAAGTGCTTATTAAAAGAGAGAGCGTAATTAAGGATTAAAATAGCCCATTAATCATGTTCATTTTCGGTAGAAGAGGGCCCATGTAAAAGAAAGTTCATGATTAATTAGTGACATGCTTTATCCTTACAGGTCTCGTATGTCTTCACAAGCTTCGAACTCAGTTACAGATACGAAAAAGAAACAAAAAAAAACGCAACATGTTAAATTGATGTAAAATTAATTATCCTGCTTATGTTGATATTGAATTTTTAGATTTTTTTAAAAATATTTTTCTTGTAAAAGAGAATTAAAAACCGTTTTAAAGTTATGATCAACCATATTATTTTGTCTTTTGAGTTAGTTGGGATTCTAATGTTTTGTTTTAGAACAAGATTCTCATCATATAACAAAGAAAAAGGTTTTGTCATTAACACTGGTCTGTGTTTCATAAGATTTATTAACTATTTATACAATTTTTTAAATATGTTTTTTTTGTAAACTCGATGAATTTGTTTTGTAATTATTAAGCTATTGACATATATAATTACAAAATTATTTGCTTATTTTCAATTATGTTTCAGTCATTTTGATGATAAATTTTTGATTATTTAAGTGATTTCTTTTCTTTTTTTTTTTTTTTACGATTTTAATAATTGTTAGGAATAATAAAAATTTTCCTTGAGTTTAACAGTTAAGCTACTTTTATTCCCTTTTGAAGACAAAATTCTTCTAAGGATAGAGACAGCAAGTTCTGCAACCTTTTTCGGGTTTGACGTGGGCATGACGTGTCTGTTGGTTGACGTACGCTTTCTGATTACATTGATAGAGCGCAAACGCGGTCAGTTTCATTAGAATAATGATCGCTTCAACATGCTGTATTTAAGTTGTGTCAGCGTTACTTTAATCGGTTTCATAATGAATTTAATTGAAAACAACTGTCCTACTTCGATTTGAATATGATTATGGTAAGATTTAGAATCCTGTACTCCTTGCGCCAAATATGTTCCACACCCTTAAACTGTCCTCATATGAATTTCACAAGGAATTTAATTCTATTTAATTCCATTACTTCTTTTCTGAGCAAAAAATAATGATTTATTATAATGATAATGATTATTAATAATGGTTTATACACTTCATATTCTAATAAATTATATCTAATCATGTGACAGAGAAGTCCGTATCCTGAAGCGAGGTATCAACACTAGAAGCAAACACATATTTTTTATATGATAAAACGAGCATTTATACGACGCTAATATGGCATTTATAATCGCTAATATGATATTTTTTCATATCTTATTCTTAATCATCATTAAAACTTCATAAACCCAGTATCATTTTGAAATTTATTAAAAAAATGAATGAGTGTTTAATAGAAATATACCAATTAACACATTTTCTAATATTATAACGATAATATGAATCTCAATTTCTTTTCAAATTTAACAACTTTCACACCTATATGATTTTGATTAGACTTTTTGAATCTAATTATATATACATATGTGTGTGTGTGTTATGTTTAAACATATATAGTGGTACCTGTGTAAAATGTATACATATAATACATATAATGTATAATATATATATGCATATAATGTATAAAGTATAATTTAATGTATACATATAATGTATATGTACCTGTGTAAATGTATAAATATGTAAAATGTATCGACCATAATTTGTTCTAGATCATTGTGCTTGTACTAAACAAATTGCCATAAGAAATATAGAGAAAATTATTAATCCGTACAAATGAAAAAATTCCTATAGTTATTGGTAGTTATACATTCAAGGGGTTATGAAAAATTATCTAAACACCATTAAAATACATAAATACGAAAGCTGTTAAAAAATACATTCAAAAATGTAAACTTACCAAGCTTAATTTTCTCTTTTTCAATTCCTTCTATTAGCTCACACTCTTCCTATATATATATCTTGTTCAAATTTTCAATCGTCCATAAAATACTTTTTATTCATCCACTCAAATTCAAATACATTTTATTTGAACTTGTAGTGGATGACACTGGATGTGAATACATTTTTTTCAAATATTAATTCAGTAATTAAGTTTAATTAATTAATTTTAGTTTTTTTTTTAGATTTAAGTTGGATATATATTTACCAATAGATGGCGCCAGATAAACTTAAAAAATGAATGCAAATTATTTATAAAGGACTTTCTGCAATAGAGTGAAAAAAAAAAAGTAGGAATTGATCTTAAAAACATTTTTTTTATATTACTTGTTCTGTTTCTTTTCCTTACATGGAAGTGGTGTAGATTGGAACCGACCAGATTTGACACTTACTAAAAATCTGTCTAAAAAAACTTTGCTATTTGGACACCTTGAGGAGAAGGCGTCTGAGAAAGCTGACATTGTTTGATCATTCCAGACATTGCTGTTACGGTTTATTTACGCAGAACTTCTCAACAAAGAGTGTAAACCAACAATATTTTTCGCATCGATGCATGATACATATTAAGTTGAATTTATTCCAAAAGATCCTTAATATGGATGTATACCAAAGTATCACTACATTATTATAAAATAGTTTTATCCAGTAGAAAAATCCTAAAAATGATATTGATCAATACTACCGTGTCTAAAAAGTAAGACCAATTTTCAATTCCATACATTTGTGAGAAGTTTGATGTCAAAATATTCATTAGCGTTTGAGTTACGCTTGCCTTTGAGAGACGCTAAAACTGATTCCGGCGATTTTTGAAATGCCTGAATTAATTGAACGAAGAACTTGAATTAAATTTTGTTTGTGGAACCGTATAGAATGTTGCAGAAGGCATTCGGTGAGCATTCCTATATCGGAAAGAAATGTTTAGAAGTAGCATAAACAGTTCAAAGAAGGCAGAGAACGTGTTGAAGCCGAAGAGCCCTCTGGTCGACCATCCACCTCAACCTACGAAGCGTACTTCCAAAAAAACTTGCAAACCGTCGATTTACAATTAGAGACCTTGCTGATGATGTTGGAATTTCAAAAGGATCGGCCAATTCTATTTTGGGCCTCAAACGCGTCAAATCTCGATTGGCATCAAAATCACTGAATGCAACAGCTCACAATGCATTGATTCTTCATGATATTTTCGCCAAAAATGAAACCCATATCGTTCCACAACCACCGCATTCCCACCGCGCGAGTTCTGACTATTGTCTAAACACCATTTTGATGGGATTCAAGAGATTCAACGTGAATCACCACGTGCTTTGAAGGCCATCCTCGCCGATGACTTTTTAGCATGCATTGAGGATTGGACAAAAAGTTGACATAGGTGCATTGTGTCCGGAGGGGATTACTGTGAAGGCGATGAAATAAATTTGGAAGAATAAATGAAGAGATTTTGAAAAAAAAATAATTGGTCTTACTTTTTGGGCACAGTAGTATATCAAGCTGAATTTATTCCAAAGGATCTTTGTTATGGATGTTACCAAAGTATCACTGCATTATTATAAAATATTTTTATCCAATAAAAAAATCCTAAAAATGATATTGATCAATACCTGCACTATAATAATAAAGAATTCCAATGAAAATTTATTGGAATGTGAAAATGGCAGACATTTAAATATTTATGTCATTAATTAGACGAAATGCACTCATTTCTAAAGTAGATTTATATTATTTAATTGGTAATGAATTCAAAAGTAAAGGGAATGTTAGAGATCTAGAAATTTCTGTTTAAGTTAAGGCTATTATTTTCTTCCAGTTATCAAAGGATATACATGCATAAGTATTCATGAACTTTAAATGTTTAATGCTTTTGAAATTTATCTAATGAATTTGGAATCTATGTATATATTTGTATAAATTCTTAGCTAATGGGAATTTCATGTATACTCTGAAAAGCTTTAACGTTTATAGATCATTTAAATTGACTAAAAGTTAAATAATGTTAACGACGAAACTATTCCATCTTTAAAATTTATAATTTTCCTAATTTAAATAAGTTGCATGCATTTTAATAGCATATAATAGTAAAATATAAATTATGCATTCGAAAATTTCACACAAATTTTAATTATAAATTTTTAAAAAAATGGTAGAAGGAAAAATAAATAGTTCTCATACATACAATACAAATTTGCTTGATGCATTGAAAAAAAAATTAAATTGTCATACATTTTATAGATTTATTTCATAACATTGAAGTTCAATAAAATGATTTTAAAAGCAAAATCCAAAAGCCTTCAAAAATCAAAAATAAATATTCCAATGCTCAAATAAAAATTTCTATTTAAAATTTAGCCCCATGAACAATTATTTTTTAAGTAATAAAGTAAATTTAAATAGTAATGCTTGTAATTAAATTGTCGTACATTTTTCTCAAATATTTCATAATATCAAAGCTGAATAAAAATTAATTTAAAAGCAAAATTCAAAAGCCTTAATTTTGTATAACATTACTTATGAAATTTAATGCATTTATTCAATAATAAATTTAAATACATATTCCAATGTTCAAATAAAAATTTCCAATTAAAATTTAGCACCATGAACAATAACAAAAGTAACAAAATAATAACGAAAGTAAATTTAAATACAATTAAATACTTTTAAGTAGTACTTTATAGTCAATAGTAATAGTAATACTTTTAATTCAATTTATATTAAGATTCTTAATTTAGATGTTTATAGTTTATTTCTTAAAAGGAAAGATTCAGTTCAATTAACGGAGACACACTGAACACAGATTTTAATTCGATAATTTAGAACTGAATAAGCAGGATGGAAAAAAAAAAGAAAGAAAGAGAAAAAAGTAATAAATATTTTTTTTCAAATTTAATCATATTTTAATTTTTGTAAATGGATATTATTATAAGAAAATTTAATGAATATTAATCGTTGATGTAATGTATATTAACTGTTTTTGTTTAAAGATAAAATAATCTTACACAGAAAACTCATTTTGATAAAAGAAGTTTCGTTTTTGGATTAATATCAAATTAATTTCATTTTCAGTTTGATGTGTTTTACTGAGATTTAAACAGTAGAAATTTTCTAATGGATTTAAATGGATCTATTCTAAATTCAATCTTAACATCGCTATAAAAAAAACCTTTAGTTTTATGTCATTTTCTATTTCTACTAATGCAGATTTAAGTATAGCTCTAAATTATTTTCAAATCTGAGTTTACTTTTTCATTTAGAAAACAGATTCATTTTATTTTTAATTAAAGAAACAAGTATGATAATCAGCCCAAAAATAATGTTCAATATTTAAGAAAAAGACCAGAGAAAATTTATCTTGGTGAATAAAATACTGCAGGAACAGAATTAAAAATTCGTTTTTAATATCAGCATTTTTATTTAATGGTAATTGCACCCGTAATTTGAAAAGAAATTATATTTTTTTCCTTCTTGTAGATGGTGTTTAATTTTCAATGCTGTAAAAGTATACGAAATGCTAGATGTTTATATATTTATAAATAAATAGTTCTGAATTTGATTATTATACTATTTTTTTTAAGTTATTTAAAATGATTCAGAAAATAGTTTATTTTTAAATTAATTTAATAGGTTTAGAATTTAAATTAATTGTCTTGAAATTTACTAAAATCACTTTCATATATCTTGGAATTTAAAATAAGTTATTTCTCATGGAATTTTATTTTTATAAATTCTTTCTGAATGTATACAGCGAAATATTTTTATGTTACCCTTTAAAATTATTAAATTAATTCGTTTGTTAGCTTTTAACAGATAACAATTAGGATTAAGAGATGTTTTCCTTTAAAATATTATTCGTTTTTAATATGACTTGCCTATTCAAAGTAGTTAGTGAAAAGACGTTGACATTCATATCAAAAATTGGACATTGTCCCCATGATATGAAATGACATTATTTTTATAGTACAAGATTACGTTTATTTTTCTTTCAACAAAAGTTTGTTAGAATTTATTTTTTATTAAAGTATTATCTTGTAACTAAATTAATATATTTATACAATATTTTTATGAGCACAAATAAATTATGTACTATTTTACAATGCACCATTGTCGTCATCATTAAAAGCAAATAATTTGTATTGGACAAATATTCTTCTTCACTTGTTGGTGGCCTGATGAACAATTGTATAGTGTTCTGGCATATGTTAACAGAGCCTTAATGCTCGAATTTTGGCGGTGGCATTGATATTTGTGAATGGTTCGGAATCGACGTTAAAATGTAGTCCTTGTCTAGTTGGCCCAAAGTGTGAACAAAATGACTGTAGAACGATAAACCAAACCAAACCGATCCCCTCTTATTTCTGTATAAGTTTTAAAAATGAATTTTAAATTTAGAAAAAAGGATTTTTCTTCCATTATGTGAAATTAAATTAAATATATATGGATAAAAATATTATATATATATATATATATGAAAACAAAAAAAAATAGAACAAACAAGGAGGTGATTTGTCCAAACTTAGACTAAATATTATCTAAAATTTGACTCAGAAACTGTTCATAAAATGCAATAAAAAGGCCAAAAGTATGCTGTGAATACACATTTTAAAAGATTTAAAAATGCACTAAAACTAAATAAATACAACTAATAATAATACTAACCAATTTAATAAATGGAAAAATTGTTATGAAGATTGTATTTTTACAATTCTAACAAACAAAAACTACCCGCAATAGTTTTAGAATTGATACAATGTGAAACAAAAACCAAGGAAATCATGAAATACACGAAAAAAAAACAAAAAAACAATTAAAAAATCATAAACAATAATCAAACAAAATTCTTTTAATTACCACAAACTAAAAAACATTAAATAATAAATTGAAATTACGAATTAAATTTTCGTTATCTAAATATTTTTTTCAGCATTTATTGAAATATATCTTTAGCTAAAAAAAGAAAGAAATGTTTTTGATTAAAAATTATATAAGTCTCTGACAAAGTCTGAAGAACTCGTAAAATTAAAATCAGATGCAACTTCTTAAATGAAAACACACACACTTATTGATGTCAAAATTTCCAATTTAACATCACCACTTTGAAAAGCCTTTTCATCTGCTAATTAATTAGCCAACTTTAAAAAAAATGCACGCTCTAACTGAGAAAGCGTGACCTTTTTGAAATGCAGCATAAAGATAGGCAAACATGTTTGCTGTTTTCATGACCTAATTAATAAAACCAAAGACCACAAGGCTCTGAATGCAAATCGAAACAGAATTAATCAGTGCTTCAAGTATGGATAATTACACTAATTAACACCATAAGGAGGAAAGGCAGCATTTTTCAAGACTGAAAGGGGCCATTTTTATCTCCCAACATTGACAAAATGCATTGCTCTCATCCATAAAATAACATTTGCTTAATGTCCATGCATTTTGATAAGAGAAAATTAGATACTTAAAGTATTTTTTCAGCTCTAAAATTGATTTATAAGCAACGGATAGAGAACGATAAAGTAGAATATACTTATACATTTAATTATTTCGGAAACAATAAATTCTTTTGGCAGTAAACATTATTAAGCTCGAAATTCTAGCAGATAGTTTCTTATCATAATCTTAATGTAATATACAAAACAATAATATTTGAAATTTTTTTTAATTTTAAGTACAACAGCTTGGTAAAATGGAAAGAAATAGAAAAAATAGGAAATTTAAAGATTTATCAAATTTAAGTATTTTGTAATAATTATCAATTTCCTTTAAATAACTTGATTAAAACTGCTATTTTGATGTTTTACTATGAGTTTTGATATTTTATAATAATTATCAATTTTTTTTTTGAATAACTTGATTAACACTGCTATTTTGTTTTTGATGTTTTACTAATAGTTTTGATATTTTGTAATAATTATATTTTTTTTTCTAGATAAGAGTTTTTCTAGACAATTATAAGACTAATATAAGAATTTTTTTCTAGATATATAATAACTTGATTAATACTGCTATTTTGTTTTTGATGTCTTATTATGAGTTTTGATATTTGTAATAATTATCAAAATGTTTTTTCTAATAACTTGATTAAGATTGCTATCATGTTTTTGATGTTTAACTATGAGTTTTACTTAAAATATAATAATCTTTCACTTGCAAAAAAGGTTTTAGGCTCAAAAATGCAAATTTCAGCCTAAAACGACACCTTGTAAAATCTAATGAATTTACTCTTCGATTTTACTTCAAATTTACGAGAAACTGATTTTTGATATTTTCTTATAAGACACTTTCGATAAAAATGTATTTTGCGATTTTTTTAGGAGACTTCTAAAAATTTTAGTTTCTATAACAAGATAAAATTTGTGGCTGCCAAATGAGATGAAACTACCACAATTTAAAAAAAGGAGACTTGGTAATTAGTCCCCTTACTTAAAATTAAAAAAAAAAGGAAGTTTTCTTTAAAAAATATAAATCGAATAACTATTAATTTATGGGTTCGAATTAGCATTTAACATATATAACATCTTGAATAGGATTACTATGTGTTCATTCCAAATTATGTTTTTCGAAGATTCTCATCAATATATAATATATTATACATTTTTATTTTAACTCGAAATTGCGACTTATTGCTTCAAATTGAGATGTGCGGGAAATATAACTAAAATGGCATCCATTAAATAAATGCAAAATGTTATAGAGGATTTTCACTACATTTATGGTTCAAAATTTAAAAAAATGATGAAATAGAACAGAGTTAATAAACCAAAGATAATACAAAGCATAACTTCTACGGGCGTGATTTATTGTAGATCATTAATAGATCTCTATATCACCTTCAGTAGATCCACTTTTTGTTTATGAATATTAAGGAAATGTCTCATTAAATTACAAATATTAGTTTGTGCTAATAGCGTGAAAGAGAACACGATACCTGCTGGTTGCGTGCAGTTTAGATACTTTTTGTGGAAAAAAATAGATTCAGAGGGAACTTTAATAGAGATTTTTTAATGCGCACTGTACTCATTATTTGGGCTAACCAGATTTTGATTAATATGACATAAAAAAGTGCGAGGTGTTACACGAAAATTTACCTAAAAGAGATTAATTCCTCATCTCTCAACCACATTAAGTATCTTCTTCTTCATCATTGGCACAACAGCCCAATGGTGAACCAAGGCCGTCTGCAAACTTTGAGATATGAAATTTTTTCTTTTTTACTACTTACGGTTGTCGGCCTAAAGCTCTACCGTCTTATTCAATTTCTATTAACTAATACTCTCCCTATGTATATCTTGTTTAAATTTTTAATCGTTCATAAAATACTTTTTATTCCTCCACTCAAGTTCAAATAAATTTTTTTTTGAACTTGTAGTGGATGACACTGGATGTTAATACAGTTTTTTCAAATGTTAATTCAGCAATTAAATTTATTGAATTAATTTTAGTTTTTTTTTAGATTTAAGTTGCATATATCTACCAATAGATGGCGCCAGATAAACTTAAAAAAATGAATGAAAATTATTTATAAAGGACTTGGCTTAATTTTTTTTTTTTTTTTATATTACTTGTTTTTAATATTAACCTAGGAATTACGGTTCAAAGTGAATTTCGGACCAGTACAGATCCCACATCCATGGTACTGTACCTAACTCAATACGTTTAACTAGAAAAAAAGTTGAGATTTGACTTTTTAAATTTGATAACTATTAAACGATTACTATATATCCACTAAAATCTAGAAGGAAATTACGCAGGCCTTGTATTCGGAATTTATGCAAGGAAATATATATTATTCCATGGACTTTCCCTTTCCACCTCAAAAAAATGTCAAAATAAACAGATAGCTCTTTATGTCTTACCGTAAAATAATCTTTAAACCCAACATTCTTGGGGTAAATTTAATACAGTTTCAATTTAAAAACGATATTTCTAAGATATTAGGTAATTTTATTCCGACGATGAACTTTTAGATGCTGCTTCTTCGTCAAAAAAAAAAAAAAAAAAAAAAAAAAAAAAAAAAAAACCATTCAGTCATTTACTCATGACAAAAGAAATAAATAAGAAATCCATAAATAAGAAAAAATTATCTTTATACATAAGCATTCTTTTTGTAGTGAATCAGAGAACAAAAATTATCACTTTGCTTTTATAAAAGCACTTTCTCCACTTATATGCACACTACTTTAAATCCCCATATCAAAAACCTCAAAAGGAACTTGCCGACAAATCACAAATGGAATTTTTGCAACACAACTTTTTCAATATTTCCTATTCCTTTTTCAAAGTTATATTTTTCTACCAAAAACCGGTGAACTCAAAAATAAATAAATATTTATATCTATAAAAAAAATTATTCCCTTTAATTATTGAAGCCAAAGGAGCGTATCTAAGAGTTAAATGTCACGTCTTCCAACTTAATATCAGGATTTGGAGAAGGGTATAAGAAAAGAAAAGAATGCTGAAAATATTTTTCCACCCAAAAATTAAAAAAAAAATTCTTTATTATTTTACTTTACTTCGGAAGCACTTCTAATTCCTAAGATTTTATTATTATTTTATTAAGACTAAGATAAGTATTTCAGAATAAAGCGAACGATATTCTTGATTATATATGCAAACGACAGCTATGCATTCGGGATGACGTGTTTCAAAAGAAAATATGGCGCTCCGAGAGAACGAGTTGTTGGCTCAGAATTGAGTTTGGATTTAATCATTTTTGAAGGAGGTGTTTTTTTTTATTATTTGCGATTTTAATTTTTGGTATAAATTTAGTGATACGAGACATGTGTTCTGGCAAATAGAAAGAAAAAATTATTTTAAAAAGAAGTCTTTGAATGTGTTTTACATATGTTTCTGAAGAATCTGGACTACAGGCTCAGACATAAGAGCAACTTAGCCATAACAATAAGAAAAGTACAACTAATATGCAACAATAAGAAAAATGCGGATAATATTTTAAGATTCTTATTTTGATTAGATAAATGTTATACTTTATCAGGTATATTTAATTGTGTTCTTTTTCTTCATTGGTGCAATAGCCTCATGGTGGATCATGGCCGTCTGCCTTCTAGAAAATTTCGAGACAGGCCTTTTTACAGGGAAGGGTTATCAGTCCTACTCCCAACAATCATATTAGACCGGGACCTATGTTTCAGAGGGGATTCCCAACCTCCACAAGCATCCATGGGCCTTTAAAAGCCCCCATGGAACCACCGGGACATTCCGAGTACCTAACTAACACAAATTAAATAAAGTCAATAAGTGTAATAAAAAAAAAGTTGAAAGTTTTCTTTTTAAGCAATTCAACAATTATTTGATATCAAATAAAGTCCTGAATGAAACTACACATGTCTAGAGTTCGGTAATAATATAAGGAAATAAATATTATTCGATGCAATATCCCTTTTAAACCCCGAAAAATGTCGAAATAAAAAGATCACTCTTTATTTCTTAATGTAAAGTATTCGTTAATCATAACATTCTTGGGATAGAATTAATACAGTTTCAATTTAAAAACAACAAAATTCAACCAAACCAAAATTTCAAAGTTATATTTTTCTACAAAAACTGGTAAAACTAAAAAATAAATAAATATATATATATATATAAAAATTATCCCCTTTAACTATTGAGGCGAGAGAACCGTATCTAAGAGCTAAATGTCACGTCTTCCAACTTAATATCCGGATTTGGAGAAGGGTACAAGAAAAGAAAGAGTGCTCAAAATATTTTTCCACCGAAAAATACAAAAAAAAAAAAAAAATTCTTTATTATTTTATTTTACTTCGGAAGCACTTCGAAATGGTAACAGCTGCGAAGAAGCCGAGA
This sequence comes from Caerostris darwini, assembly GCA_021605075.1. Taxonomy (NCBI): domain Eukaryota; kingdom Metazoa; phylum Arthropoda; class Arachnida; order Araneae; family Araneidae; genus Caerostris; species Caerostris darwini. Next base: position 440,392 of record BPLQ01001058.1, on the reverse strand, counting down.
AGAGCTTCTATGTTTGTCCTCAAGAAATAATTTCTTCTTCTTCTTCGGAGTATTTTTTGATGTCTTTTCTTTTTTCTTTTTTTTTCAAGCGTAATTCCTGACTTGGCTCGCAGAATAAAGAGAACGATATTCTTGATTATATATGAAAACGACGGCTATGCATTCGGGATGACGTGTTTCAAAAGGAAATATGGCGTGCTCCTTTTTTTTTTATTATTTGCCATTTTAATTTTTGATATAAACTTAGTGATACGAGACATGTTTTCTAGCAAATAGAAAGAAAAGTATTTTAAGTCGTTTGCTTAAGTTTCTGAAGAATCTGAATTGCAGGTCCACAATTAAAACATAGCAATAAGAAATTATGGGAAATAAATTTTAGATTCTCTTTTTTAATTGGATAAATGCTGTGATTTGACATTTATATTAAATTGTTTTGGTTGCTAACTTTTCACCACTTTGAGACCTTCTTCTTCAACAGCTCCACGGTGTGCCAAGACCGTCAGCCTACTGGCAGAATTTGAGACAGGAGGTGTTTTCCTTTTACAGGGTAAGTTTGTGAGCCCTATACCCAACGATCTGCAGTCATAATAGACCGGGAACTACAGATTAAATTGGATTTCGAACCAACTTCAAACATCCATGACACCGCTGGAAGTACTCAAAATACCTACCTAACCAAAATTATGTAAGGCCAATAGGTTTAATTAGAAAAAAAATGTTGAAATTTTACTTTTCTTAAGCTGATAACATGTAAACGATTAGTAGACATCAAAGTCTAAAATGAAACTACGCCTGAGTAGTGTACGACATTTATCCAAAGAAATAAATATTCGATGCATGTATCCCTTTCCACCAACAAAAAATTATCAAAATAAACAAAAGCTCTTTATGTCTTATCGTAAAATAATCTTTAAACATAACATTCTTGGGGTAAATTTAATGCACTTTCAATTTGAAAACAATATTGCTGCGATATTAAATTATTTTATTGCGACGATGAGCTTTTAGATGTTAGTTCTTCGTCAAAAAAAATTATTCAGTCGTTTTACCTTGACAAAAGAATATAAATTAAAAAAAAACATACTTCCTAATAAGAAAAACTGTCTTTGACATATTAGAATTCATTTTTTTCAAATACTCAGAGAAAAAAAGACTCTCTCTTTGTTTTTACAAAAACCTTTTCTCCACTTACATGCATAATATGATAACTTTAATTCCCCCGTATCAAAAACCTCAAAAGGAACTTACCCACAAATCTTCAAATGGATTTTTGCAGCACACCTTTTTTAATATTTCCTATTCCTTTCAGAAAGTTATATTTTTCTATGAAAACTGGTGAACTCAAAAATAAATAAATAAATATATATATATATATAAAAATTATTCCCTTTAACTATTGAGGCGAAAGGAGCATATCTAAGAGCTAAATGTCACGTCTTCCAACTTAATATCCGGATTTGAAGAAGGGTACAAGCAAAGAAAAGAATGCTCAAAATATTTTTCCACCAAAAATAAAAAAAATTCTTTATTATTTTATTTTACTTCGTAAGCACTTCGAAATGGCAACCTCTGGAAAGAAGCCGAGAAGAGCTTCTATGTTTGTCCTCAAGAAATAATTTCTTCTTCTTCTTTATCGAAGTACTTTTTGAGGTCTTTTCTTTTTTCTTCTTTTTTCAAAGCGTAATTCCTGCCTTGGCTGGCAGAATAAAGAGAACGATATTCTTGATTATATATGCAAACGACAGCTATGCATTCGGGATGACGTGTTTCAAAAGAAAATATGGTGCTCTCCGAGCCAACGAGTTATTGGCCCAGAATTGATTTTGGATTTAATCATTTTTGAAGAGGTATAGGATTTTTTTTTTATTTACTTGCAGTTTTAATTTTTGGTGTAAACTTAGTAATACGAGACATGAAAGTATAAAGAAAAATATTTCATGTCTTTGAATGCTTTATGCTTAATTTTCTGAAGAATCTGAATTACAGGTTCACCACTAAAACTTAACAATAAGAAAAATGTGGAAAATAAATTAAGATTCTCGTTTTGGGTGGATAAATATTGTATTTTATAAGGTATATTTAACTGTCTTAGTTGCCAAAAAGAACTCCCTTCACCACTCCAAGTAACTTCTTCTTCAACAGTCCCATGGTGGGCAAGACCGTCAGACTACTGGCAGATTTAGATACAGGTGATGTTTTTCCTTTTACGGGGTAGGGTTGAAAGCCCTACTCCTAACGATCTACTGTCATAATAGATCGGGACCAACAGATTAATGTGGATGTCGGGCCAACTACAAACATCCATGGCATAGCCGGAACTACTCAAAATGCCTACCTAAACAAAATTAGGTAATTTCAATAGGCGTAATTAGAAGAAATTTTGAAATTTGACTTTCTTTAATGTGATAATAGTTAAACGATTAGTAGATATCAAATCATGTCTAGAATGTAACTACGCATGTGTAGTGTTCCACAGTTATACAAAGAAACAAATATTATTCGATGCAATTATCCTTTTCCATCCCAAACAAATATCAAAATAAACAGATTGCTCTTTATGTCTTATCGTAAAATACTCTTTAAAAATAACATTCTTGACATAATGCAGTTTCATTTTAAAGACAATATTGCTAGGATATTAAAATATTTTATTGTGACGATGAGGTATCAGATGTTACTTCTTCGTCAAAAACATTATTAAGTCGTTTAACCTTGACAAAAAATAAAAATAAAAATTCATAAGAAAAAATACCTTTGATATATGTGCATTCATTTTTTTTAGTGAGTCAGACAAAAATGTTTCTTTGTTTTTATAACGACATTTTTTCCACCTACATGCACGATATGATAACGTTAATTCCCCGTATCAAAAATCTCAAAAAGGAACTTACCGACGCATCTTCAAATGGTTTTTTGCTGCACAACTTTTTTTTAATATTTTCCTATTCCATTCTCAAAGTTATAGTTTTCTACAAAGACTGGTAAAACTCAAAAATAAATATATATCTATATATAAAAAATTATTCCCTTTAACTATTGAGGTGAAAGCACCGTATCTAAGAGCTAAATGTCACATCTTCCAACTTAATATCCGGATTTGAAGAAGGGTACAAGCAAAGAAAAAAATGCTCAAAATATTTTTTCACCCAAAAAATAAATAAAAAAATTCTTTATTATTTTATTTTACTTCCGAAGCACTTCGAAATGGCAATAGCTGGGAAGAAGCCGAGAAGAGCTTCCATGTTTGTCCTCAAGAAATAATTTCTTCTTCTCCGAAGTGTTTTTTGAGGTCTTTTCTTTTTTTTTTTTTTGCAAGCGTAATTCCTCCCTCGGCTGGCAGAATAAAGAGAACGATATTCTTGATTATGTATGCAAACGACAGCTATGCATTCGGGATGACGTGTTTCAAAAGAAAATATGGCTCACTCTGACAGAACGAGTTGTTGCCCCAGAATTGATTTTGGTTTTAATCATTTTTGAAGGAGGTATCGGAATTTTTTTTTTTATTTATTTGCAATTTTAATTTTTGGTATAAACTTAGTGATACGAGACATGTTTTCTGGCAAATAGAAAGAAAAGTATTTTAAGTCTTTGAATATTTTTTGTTTAAGTTGCTGAAGAATCTAGAAAGAATAAGAAGAAGAAAAATATAGGAAATAAATTGAGATTCTCGTTTTGATTTGGCAAACGTTGTGCTTTGAAGGGTATATTTAAATGTCTTAGTAGTCAAATCGAACACTCTGTTTGAAGTCTTTTAATGTTTCCTGCTGAAGTTTCTGAAGTATTTGGATTACACGACCATAACAATAAGAAAAATCAGGAAATTGAATTAAGGTTCTCTTTTTCAATGGATAAAGGCTGTGCTTTGGAAGGTATATTTTACTGTCTTAGTTGCCAAAAAGATCACACTAAAGACAACTCTTCACCAATCCTTCTTCAACATCCCCATGGTAAGACCGTTTGCTTACTTGCAGATTTCGAGACAGCAGGTGTTTTCACTTTTGCGAGGTACAGTTGTCAGCCTACGCCCAACGCTGTACACTCATATTAAACTGGGTCTGACAGTTTAAAGTACATTCCAGACCGCTGCAAACGTATATGGAACAGACAGGACTACTCCAGGTAACTACTTAACAAAATTTATATAAAGACAATAAGTTTAATTAGCAAAAAAGAGGAAATTTGACTTTTTTAGGGTAAGAATTAAACGACAAGTAGACATCAACTAAAGTCTAGAATGATACTACACGTGCCTAGTGTTCGCCATTTATGCACGGAAATAAATATTATTCGATGCGAAATCACTTTCCACCGCAATAAATATCGAAATAAATAAATCGCTCTTGATTTCTTAACGTAAAGTAAACATTCTTGGGATGAATTTAATACATTTTTAACTTAAAAGCAACATTTCTAAGATATTAAATTATTTTATTAGGACGATGAGCTTTTAGATGTTAGTTCTTAGTCACAAAATATTATTAACTCGTTTAAATATCGAAAATAAATTTTAAAAACCTACTCCCTAATAAGAAAAAAACTACCTTCGATATATTGGCATTCATTTTTTTAGATTCACAAAAGAAAAAAAAATATATCTTTTTTTTTATTACAACATTTTCTCCATTTACATGCACACTATAATAACTTTAATCCCCCATATCAAAAACCTCAAAAGGAACCTACCGACAAATCTTCAAAGGGATTTTTGTACAACTTTTTTTCAATATTTCCTATTCCTTTCTCAAAGTTATACTTTTCTACCAAACACCGGGGAATTCCAAAATAAATAAATATATATCTATGTATAAAACATTATTCCCTTTAACTATTGATGCGAAAGCACCGTATCTAAGAGCTAAATGTCACGTCTTCCAACTTAATATCCGGATTTGGAGAAGGGTACAAGAAAAGAAAGAGTGCTCAAAATATTTTTCCACCAAAAAATAAAAAATAAATTCTTTATTATTTTATTTTACTTCGGAAGCACTTCGAAACGGCAACAGCTGGGGAGAAGCCGAGAAGAGCTTCCGTGGTTGCCCTCAAGAAATAATTTCTTTTTCTTCTTCGAGGTAGTTTTTAAGGTCTTTTTTTTTTCAAGCGTAATTCCTGCCTTGGCAGGCAGAATGAATTATTCTTGATTATGTATGCAAACCAGCTATGCATTCGGGAAGACGTGTTTCAAAAGAAAATATGGCGTGCTTCGAGCGAACGAGTTGTTGCCCCAGAATTGATTTTGGATTTAATCATTTTTGAAGGAGGTGTTGGAAATTTTTTTATTTATTTGCAATTTTAATTTATGGTATAAACTTAGTGACACCAGATATGTTTTCTGGCAAATAGAAAGGAAAGTATTTGAAGTCTTTGAATGATTTTTTCTTAAGGGTTTTGGTTAAGTTTCTGAATAATCTGAATTACAGGTCCGCAACTAAAGCATAACAATAGGAAAAATGTGGAGATTAAATTAAGATTCTCGTTTTGATTGGATAAATGTTGTGCTTTGACAGGTATATTTAATTCTCTTAGTTGCCAAAAAGGCCATTCTAAAGACCACTTTTAACCACTCTAAGTACCTTCTTCTTCTTCGACAGCCCCTTGGTGGGCCAAGATCGTCAGCATATTTACAGATTTTGAGTCACGTTATGTTTTCTTTTTACGGGGTAGGGTTGTCTGTCCTAGCTCCAACAACCATATTAGACCAGGACCATGGTCTAAAGTGGATGCTGGTCTATTACAAACAGTCCATTACAACCGGCGGGACACTCTAAATACCTACCTAGTTCAAATTATATAAAGTCAATAAGTTTAATTAGAAAAAAAAAATTGAAATTTGACTTTTTTAAGGTGATAACAATTAAACGATTAGTAGATATCAAATAAAGTCTGGAATGAAACTACACATGTGTAGTGTACGACATTTATGCAAAGAAATAAATATTCGATGCATTTATCCCTTTCCACCCCAAAAAAATTGTCAAAATAAACAGATCGCTCTTTATGTCTTATCGTAAAATAATCTTTAAACATAAGATTCTTGGAGTAAATTTAATGCAGTTTCAATTTAAGAACAATATTGGTGGGATATTAAGTTATTTGATAGTGACGAGGAGCTATTAGATGTTACTACTTGGCAAAAAAATTATTCAGTCGTTTAACCCTGATTAAAATTATAAATAAAAAAGCATATTTCTTAATAAGAAAAGAGCTGCCTTTTATACATTAGCATTAATTTTTTAGTGACTCAGAGAACAAAAATCTCCTTGTTTTCATAAAAACATTTTCCCCACTTACATGCACACTATGATAACTTTAATTCCCCCATATCAAAAAACCTCAAAAGGAACTTACCGACAAACATTCAACTGCAATTTTTTCAGCACAACATTTTTAATATTTCCTATTCCTTTTTTAAAGTTGTATTTTTCTACGAAAACTGGTGAACTCAAAAATAAATAAATACATCTATACCTATATAAAAATTATTCCCTTTAACTATTGAGGCGAGAGAACCGTATCTAAGAGCTAAATGTCACGTCTTCCAACTTAATATCCGGATTTGAAGAAGGGTACAAACAAAGAAAAGAAGGCTCAAAAAATTTTTCCACCCCCCGAAAAAAAAATTCTTTCTTATTTTATTTTACTTCGAAATGGCAACAGCTGGGAAGAAGCCGAGAAGAGCTTCCATGTTTGTCCTCATGAAATAATTTCTTCTTCTTCTTCGAGGTATTTTTTGTGGTCTTTTTCTTTTTTTTCTTTTTTCAAGCTTAATTCCTCCGTTGGCTGGCAGAATAAAGAGAACGATATTCTTGATTATATATGCAAACGACAGATATGCATTCGGGATGACGTGTTTCAAAAAAAAATATGGCGCGCTCCGAGCGAACGAGTTGTTGGCCCAGAATTGATTTTGGATTTAATCATTTTTGAAGGAGGTATTGGAATTTTTTTTTTATTTATTTGCAATTTTAATTTTTGGTAAAAACTTAGTGATGCGAGACATGTTTTCTATAAAATAGAAAGAAAAAAATGTTTGAAGTCTGAATGTTTTTTGCGTATATTTCTGTAAATTCTGTATTACAGGTCCACAACTAAAACTTAACAATAAGAAAAATGAATTAAGATTCTCGTTTTAATTGAATAAATGATATACTTATCAGATAAACTTAATTGTCTTCTACTACTTTATTCGAGAAATAGTCTCATGGTGGGCCAAGGCCGTCTGCTTACTGGGAAACTTCGAGGCCAGTCTTTTTACAGGATAGCTTTGTCAGTCCTACTCCCAACAGTCATATTAGACCGGGACCTATGGTTTAAAGAGGATTTCCCTTACAAGCATCTATGGACCATTGCAATCCCCCATGGTACCACTATTCCTAGTACCTAACTAACCCAAATTAAATAAAGTTAATAAGTGTAATTAAAAAAAGTTGAAATTTGTCTTTTGAAGCAATTCAATGATTAGTTGACATCAGATGAAATCCTGAATGAAACTGCACATGCCTAATGTTAGGAATTTATGAAAAAAAATTAATATAGTTTGATGGACATTCCCTTTCTAACACAAAAATAAAAAATGCCGAAATAAACCGATCGCTTTTTATTTTCTAATGTAAAGTATTCGTTAAACATAACATTCTTAGGGTAAATTTATTACAGTTTCAATTTATAAACAACATTTCTAAGATATTAAATTATTTTATTGCGAGTATGGGCATTTAGATGTTAGTTCTTCGTCAAAAACATTATTCAATCATTTAACCGTAACAAAAAAAATAAATTAATTAAAAATAATATATTTTCTAATAAGAAAAACTGCCTTTGATGTAATAGCATGCATTTTTTTACGGACTAAGAGAAAAAAACACTATCTCTTTGCTTTTATAAAAACATTTTCTCCACTCACATGAACACTATGATAACTTTAATTAACCATATTAAAAAGCTCAAAAGGAACTCACCGACATATCTTCAAATGGATTTTTGCAGCACAACTTTTTAAATAATTCCTATTCCTTTCTCAAATTTATATTTTTATACGGAAACTGCTGAACTCAAAAATAAATAGATAAATATATCTATATAAAAAATTATTCCCTTTAACCATTGAGGCGAAAGAACCGTATCTAAGAGCTAAATGTCACGTCTTCTAACTTAATATCCGGATTTGAAGAAGGGTACAAGCAAAGAAAAAAATGCCCAAAATATATTTTCACCAAAAAATAAAAATAAAGAAAACTTTATTATTTTATTTTACTTCGGAAGCACTTCGAAATGGCAACAGCTGGAAAGACGCCGAGAAGAGCTTCCATGTTTGTCCTCAAGAAATAATTTCTTCTTCTTCTTCGAATATTTTTTGAGGTCTTTTCTTTTTTCTTTTCGATTCCTCTCTTGGCTGGAAGAATAAAGAGAACGATATTCTTGATTATATATGCAAACGACAGCTATGCATTCGGGATGACGTGTTTCAAAAGAAAATATGGCGCTCTGAGTTGTTGCCCCAGAATTGATTTTGGATTTAATCATTTTTGAAGGAAGTATTGGATTTTTTTATTTATTTATTTGCAATTTTGATTTTCAGTATAAACTTAGTTATACGAGACATGTTTTCTGTCAAATAGAAAGAAAAAGTATTTTAAGTGTTTGAATGTTTTTTTGGCTATAATCCAAATTCTTCAGAATCTAGATTATAGGTCCACAACTAAAACCATAATAAAGATTAACCAAAATTCAGATGCACGTTTTGATTGGATAAATGTTATACTTTATCAGGTATATTTAATTTTCTTCTTCTTCTTTATTGACGGCAATAGACCCATGGTGAGCCAAGGCCGTCTGCCTACTGACAAACTTCGATACAGGTCTTTTCACAGGTTAGGGTTGTCGGTCTTTTGCCCGACAGTATTATTAGACCGCAATCAACAGTTTAAAGTGCATTCCGAACCACTACAAACACCCATGGCGCCCCCGGAACTCGTATCCTAAACATGTGGCTCCAAGCGCCAGAGCACTAATCACTCGGTCATCCAACCCTATATTTAATTGTCTTAGTTGTCAAAAATAAAAAAAAGGAAAGTTATAGGAAAGTCAGGTCGGTAACGACCTGAAATGATGTCCGATCCTTAATAAAGTTTTGCCAAAAAGGTAACAATGGAAATTGGAAACAATGTTGACAACAATGGAAGACAATGTTAAAGTGCATGATCGTGAAAGGAAAAGAATAGCCCGTTCGAAGCTTGAAACTTGTGCCCGCCAAAATGCCCTTCAACGGGAGCGTCGAGCTCTCAAGCCAACAGGCTATCAACCCACACGATGACAATATTAAACACAGGAAATGTTTTCAAACTCCTTCTCTTTACTCTCCCTCCTGTTCTTGTCCTTTCAAGGATACTTTTAATTCGTCTTCTTCAGTTACTCCTTCCTGCTCCCATTGCTTCTTGAACAATACTCATTCCGATTTAAACGACTACTCTCATGAGAAACAGTGGCTCAAAGTCGAAGAACGTTTCTTTAAATCAAATTGCTCTAATTTTCTCTATCGACTTGGATGAAGCTGACTTTTGTAAAACGTGCAGCAATCATATTCGTAAACGCAACGTTCCAAATCTTGCAGCCAATTATGGCTTTCGATATCCTGAGCAACCCACCTGTTTGTCTGAGTTGAATGACTTGGAAGAGCGTCTCGTTGCTCTTCGTATCCCTTTCATGCAAATACGAGAGCTTGGTCGGGATCGTCAATATGGTATCAAGGGATCCGTTACGAACGTTCCTAACGACTTGCACAAATCGGCCGACTGTCTTCCTCGCAATGTAAACGATTCAACCACTATCTACGTGAAATTGAAGAAACGTCTCTCTTTCAAATCGCACTTTATGTATCAATGCGTTAATCCCAATCGTGTTTACAATGCGGCTTTGTATCTAATGAACAAGCCTTTATACCAATCACAAAACGTTAATATCGATTTGGAATGGCTCGAAAGATTTCGAACAGGATCATTTCCTGAAGGTTCAAATGCTTTCGCTGACCTGAATCCTATCTCTTCGGAAGAGAACGATGAGTCTGATATAGACGACGATGATTATGACGACCCATTTGTAAATTCCGCTTCAGCCGAGACGGTCATTAGTAAACTCAATACCAACATTGATGCTGGATTGACATTAGCACCTGGTGAAGACCAAATGCCTTTGTCAGTATTGTTTGATGATCTTGCAGAAGAACTCTCTTACCCAAGAATCTACTGTGGTTATATGCGTCGTTTTACGAGAAAGAAACTTCCCACCTACTCTGAGATTATTAAATCTGAATTGAGACGTTATGATCGTCGAGGTGCTACACCTCAAAAAATTTTGTACAACCATCCAAAAAACTTACATAAACTTCTTTTAAGTAGTATACAAATTTGTCTTCGAAACAAAATTCCTACCGATTCCTCTTTGACCGCCAACAAGTTCAAGACCAACAATGTTTACGTCAACTCTTTTACAAAAATCAGGCATACAAGTTCATGAAGACGATGAAATGCAGTCCGGCTCACTGGGAAAACGAAAAAAATCGCGTGTGTGCTCAAATCCGACAATTTGGTATGCCAACACTCTTTTTGACATTCACTCTTTTCACTCTTTTTGACATTGACCAACACTCTTTTTGACTCTTGCTGCCATTTCATGTACCAATAATGCAAATACAAAAAATGCAAATGCCAAAAATGCAGATACCCATGGGTAAACTGTACATCGGCATTAGACGATTACAACTTTTTTTTTAAATTGGTATTTTTATTATTTTATTATATTTCAGTTAATATTAAACAATTCAATGGGAACCTAATTTTTTTTTTTTTTTTTTGAAACAGCTGGGCATTTTGGAACGAAACTGTATTAGATATAACAATGGAGATATCGCAAGAGAATGGAATGTCTTCCAGGAAAGAATACTCCTCATTTTTTGTTCATATTAACAAAACCTTGAAAATTCCATACAAGAACAGCAGCACTTTCCACTATTATGTAAAATTAATTACATCTTACAGATTAATTCATAGCAAGAATAACGAAAAAATAAGTAAGACAGGCGCAATTTTCGTTGAAATACATTAAATAATTTCATCTAAATTCTGTATTTATATGATACCCAATGAATTAGAGATTATTTATTTATTTTTATTTGGCATCTAGTAATCGTTTAATTGTTATCAGATTTGAAAATTCAAATTTCAACTTTTTTTTAATGAACCTTATGGACTTTTGTTTAGGTAGGTACTTGGAGTAGTCCGGGCTGTGCCGTGGATGCTTTTAGAGGTCTGGAATCCACTTTAAACTGCAGGTCCTAATCTAATATGACTAAAGAGTGTTGGGCGTAGGACTGACAAGCCGACCCTTCAAAAAGAAAACATCTCCTGTCTAGAAATCTGCCGGAAGGCAAATGAGTATATTTAGTTGGGCTATTTCGACAAAGAAGAAAAAGACAATTAAATATACTTGTTAAAAAATAACCTTTATCCAATGAAAAATTTCAGGATTTTTCTTATTGTTGTATGTTAGTTGTACTTTTTCTTATTGTTATGTTTTAGTTGTACTTTTTCTTATTGTTATGATTTAGTTGCTCTTATGTCTCGACTTGTAGTCCAGATTTTTCAGAAACTTATCCAAAAAAACATTCAAATACTTTCTATTTGATAGAAAACATGTCTCGTATCACTAAGTTTACACCAAAAATTAAAATTGCAAATAATAATAAAAAAAATTCCAATACCTCCTACAAAAATGATTAAATCCAAAATCAATTCTGGGGCAACAACTCGGAGCGCCATATTTCCTTTTGAAACACGTCATCCCGAATGCATAGCTGTCGTTTGCATATATAATCAAGAATATCGTTCTCTTCATTCTGCCAGCCGAGGGAGGAATTACGCTTTGCAAAAAAGAAAGACCTCAAAAAATACTTCGAAGAAGAAAAAGAAGAATAAATTATTTCTTGAGGACAAACATGGAAGCTCTTCTCGGCTTTTTACCAGCTGTTGCCATTTCGAAGTGCTTCCGAAGTAAAATAAAATAATAAAGAATTTTTTTATTTATTTTTTGGGTGAAAAAATATTTTGAGCATTCTTTTCTTTGCTTGTACCCTTCTTCTTCAAATCCGGATATTAAGTTGGAAGACGTGACATTTAGCTCTTAGATACGGTGCTTTCGCCTCAATAGTTAAAGGGAATAATTTTTATATAGATATATATATTTATTTATTTTTGAGTTTTACCAGTTTTCGTAAAAAAATATAACTTTGAGAAAGGAATAGGAAATATAAAAAAAGTTGTGCTTCAAAAATTCCCTTTGCAGATTTGACGGCAAGTTCCTTTTGAGGTTTTTGATATGGGGAATTAAAGTTATCTTATTTTGTATGTAAGAGGAGAAAATTTTTTTAATAAACAAAGACAATTTTTTTTTTATTTTCTAGCTGATGGCCAATGGGCTAGTGCTTTGGCCTTGGGTACAACAGGCTTCAGATTCGAATCCTGGTGGCATAGATGTTCGTTAGTTCTTTGGAATCCACGTTAAACTGTAGGTCCCGGTCTAATTAGCCTGAAGTGTGCACAAAATGACTGTAGAGCGACAAACCAAACTTTTTTTATTTATTTATTTTTGCTCTGATCGTGCGTGTAACTAATCTGAAAGAGGTAGTTATCTTTACACAACAATGGCATTTGCTGCTGTCACTATTTTGAAAAAAAAAGGATAGTTAAAAATGGTACGTTGTTGGAGTTTTCAGGGTTTTTTTTCCATCAACTAAAAATGAATATTTTTTTTTCCTAGAAAACATTCCGTTCTCTTGTGATCTATTCATAGTTATAATATCATAGATATAACCATGAATATGTAATTAATACAAATTCGTCATATAAGTGCAAGATGCCCAGCTATGCCAGAAAAAAAATATATATTTTTATTTTTTACAACTAAGACATTTAAATACACCTGTAAGAGCACAACATTTATCCAATCAAAACAAGAATCTTAATTTATTTTCCACATTTTTCTTATTGTTATCGTTTAAGTTGTGGACTTACAATCCAGATTCTTCAGAAACTTAAGCAAAAAACATCCAAAGACTTAAAATATTTTTCTTTCTATTCGCCAGAAAACATGTCCCGTATCACTAAGTATATACAAAAATTAAAATTGCAAAAACCAAATAAAAAAAATCCGATACCACCTTCAAAAATAATTAAATCCAAAATCAATTCTGGGGCAACAACTCGTACTCACGGAGCACGCCATATTTTCTTTTGAAACACGTCATCCCGAATGCATAGCTGTCGTTTGCATATATAATCAGGAATATCGTTCTCTTTATTCTGCCAGCCAAGGGAGGAATTACGCTTGGAAAAGAAAAGAAAAAGAAAAGACCTCAAAAAATACTTCGAAGAATTATTTCTTGAGGACAAACATGGAAGCTCTTCCCGGCTTCTTCCCAGCTGTTGTCATTTTGAAGTGCTTCCGAAGTAAAATAAAATAATAAAGAATTTTTTTTTTGGTGGAAAAATATTTTGAACATTCTTTTCTTTGCTTGTACCCTTCTCCAATTCTGGATATTAAGTTGGAAGTCGTGACATTTAGCTCTTAGATAAGCTTCTTTCGCCTCAATAGTTAAAGGGAATAATTTTTTATATATATATTGATATATATTTATTTATTTTTGAGTTCACCGGTTTTCGTAGAAAAATATAACTTTGAGAAATTAATAGGAAATATTAAAAAAAGTTGTGCTGCAAAAATTCCATTTGAAGATTTGTCGGTCAGTTCCTTTTGAATGGTTTGGTTTGTCGCTCTACGGCCATCTTGTACACACTTTAGGCTAAATAGACCAGGACCAGCAGCTTAACGTGGATACCGAACCACTCATAAACATCCATGCGCCTGCCAGTATTCGAACCTGAAGCCTTCTGTACCAACGGCCAGGGTTCCTTTTGAGGTTTTTGATATGGGGAATTAAAGTTATCATATTTTCTATTTCCTCTACTCGTGCTCGTAATTAACTCGTAAGGTGCCCTGGTTGCTACTTTTTATATAACAATGACACTTGCTGCTGTTATTACTTTGAAAAAAAAAATTGTAGTTAATAATCGTGTTTGTGTGGAATTTTCAGGTTTTTTTCCTTCAACCATAAATGTTCAGTATTCTTGCCTGGAAAGCATTGCATTCTCTTGTGATATTTCCGTGGTTATATCTAATACAATTTCGTTGTATGCCAAGCAATAATGTCCAGCTATTTTTATTTACTTTTAATTTTTGACAACGAAGACAATTAAATATAGAATCATATGGCCGCGTGACTAGCTCTCTGGCTCTCATTGCCACAAGTTTCGGGATCGAGCTCCGGCGGTGATATCGGTTTTTGTAGTCTTTCGGAATCCTCTTAAAACGGTAGGTCCCGATTTAATATGACTGTTGGTTGTCGGACTGACAAACCTACCTGTTGTTTACTTGTTACCTATTACTACTTGTTTACCCTAAGAAAATATCTCCTATCTCGAAATATGACAATAGGAATATGCCCTTGGCACATCATGGGACTATTGCTCCAATAAAGATTGGGTTTCTTTGTCTATGATCCACGTGTGCATACTTTTTGTCTGTGGACTAAACAGACCGGGACCTACAGTTTAAAGTGGATTCCGAACCACTCACAAACACACATGGCACCGCCGGGACTCGATCCTGAAACCTGTGGTACCGAGCGCCAGAGCGCTATCCACTCGGCCATCAGGCCCCCCCACACCAATCAAAAAGAATAAACAATTAAATACACTTGGTAAAGTATAAAATTTATCCAATCAAGAAAAGAATATTAATTTATTTTTCACATTTTTCTTATTGTTATGTTTCAATTATAGGTCTGTAATCAAGGATTCTTCAGAAACTTAAGCAAAAAACATTCAAAGACTTCAAATATTTTACTTTCTATTTGATAGAAAACATGTCTGGTATCCCTGAGTTTCTACCAAAAATTAAAATTGAAAATAATAAAAAAAAAATTCCAATACCTCCTTCAAAAATGATTAAATCCAAAATCAATTCTGGGGCAACAACTCTTTTGCTCTCAGCGCCATATTTTCTTTTGAAACACGTCATCCCGAATGCATATCTATCGTTTGCATATATAATCAAGAATATCGTTCTCTTTATTCTGCGAGACAGGGGAGGAATTACGCTTGAAAAAGGAAAAAAACTCAAAAAATACTTAGAAGAAGAAGAAGAAATTATTTCTTGAGGACAAACATGAAAGCTCTTCTCGGCTTCTTCCAGCTGTTGCCATTCCGAAGTGCTTCCGAAGTAAAATAAAATAATAACGATTTTTTTTTTTTTTTTTTTTTTTTTTTTTTTTTTTTTACATTTCGATGGAAAAATATTTTGGCCATTCTTTTCTTTGCTTGTACCCTTCTTCAAATCCGGATATTAAGTTAGACGTGACATTTAGCGCTTAGATAACCTCCTTTTGCCTCAATAGTTAAAGGGAATAATTTTTTTATATAAATATATATTTATTTATTTTTGAGGTTACCAGCTTTTGGTAGTAAAGTATAACTTTGAGAAAGGAATAAGAAATATTGAAAAAAAGTTGTGCAAAAATCCATTTGAAGATTTGTCGGCAAGTTGTTTTTGAGGTTTTTGATATTGTGAATTAAAGTTATACTGTGCATGTAAGTGGAGGAAATGTTTATATAAAAACAAAGAGATAGTTTTTGTTCTCTAAGTCACTACAAAATGAATGTTAATATACATTCATGTCCATAAATTAAGGATAATGAAGTTCAGGCAAAGAAAGAGACAGAAGCAGAACAAATTGGACTTATTTGTAAAGTCTATTTATTAAACAAAAGGTAAAGAGCAAAAAAGATGCTATATGTTTGACATAATTAATAAAAATTGCGATTTTTACTCCCTGGAGCAAATTTCAAAAAAGAACCTATTTACAAAAGACAGTATAACATGGTTAGTATGATGGTTAATATGGAGTATGTCTCCCAGACGATGCAATACAGGCCTTACAACGCCTAGGCATGCTGAGTATCAAATTATCAATCTGATCTTGGGGAATATTACACCACTCATCAAGCAATGCCCTCCGAAGTTCCGGTTGACAGGTGGGAGGGGGTTGAAGAGCTGCAATTCGTCGGCCAAGCATATCCCACACATGCTCTATTGGGATTCAAGTCCGGTGAGTATGCTGGCCAATCCATACGGGTGATATCCTCCAATTGAAGGCATTCGTCTACAATGTTTGCACGGTGAGGACGGGCGTTGTCATCCATAAACAGAAATTCAGCACCCATGGCGCCCCGAAACAAACATACATGTTGTTCCAGAATGACATCCCGATAGATGTGGCCTGTCATCGTTACACTCTGAACATGCAGGTCAGTTCTGGGACCAAGAATAATTTATCCCCAAACGAGCCATCCTGCATCACCGTAGCGGTGTCGTTCAATGGTGTTCTCTTGGATGTAACGGGTACCTGGCACTCTCCATATGAAAGTCCGGCTAGAATCAGACTGCAAACTAAACCTGGACTCGTCGGAAAACATCACATCAGACCACTGTTGCGGTGTCCACAATACATGCTCCCTACTCCAGGTTAATCGCAGGCGACAGTGAGTTGCGGTAAGTGGAGCAATCTGACAGGCCTACGAGCATATAGACCAATGTGCCCTAAGCGTCTGTACACGGTATGCCTTGAAACTGTCGTACCGGTAGCTGAAGAGAGCTGACGAGACAGGTCTGATGCTGTGCTCCGTCTGTTGCTTTTGGCAGTAACTGCTAAATACCGGTCCTCATTCGGCGTTGTAACTCGGGTGCGACCTGTGCTGTAACATCTACTCACATTACCATCATCTTGGAATCGTTGCCAAAGTCTGGAGATGACACTCTGGGCGATTCCAAGTTCCTCGGATACTTCCAGCTGGGTACATCCAATTTCCAGTCGTCCGATAATTCTACCACGTAAAAAATCATCCAAATGCTTCCTTTGTGCCATAACTATGCGGTTATTGCACTGAAAGGTTTTTAAAGTTCTTGTGAACAATCAAGAGATGTGTGTGAGATCTTCTTCAAGATGTGTGTGATAATTCTACAGGTGAAATTTTTATGTTAGAGTTCAATTTCTGTGTGATTCTGAATTATCCTTAATTTATGGACATGAGTGTATATAAGGTAATTTTTCTTATATATGTTTTTTTTTATTTTTAATTATATGTTTTGTCAGGGTTAAATGAATGTATAATGTTTTCGACAACGATGTAACTTCGAAAACTTATCATCAGAATGAAATATTTTAATATCCTGGAAATATTGTTTTTAAATTGAAAATTTATTAAATTTACCCCAAGAATAGTTATTCTTTACATTAAGAAATAAAGAGCGATCTGTTTATTTCCATATTTTTTGGGGATGGGAAGGGATATGTCATCGAATAATATTTATTTCCTTGCATAAATGTCGAACTCTACGCATGCGTAGTTTCATTCTAGACTTTATTTGATACATACTAA
Source organism: Caerostris darwini (assembly GCA_021605075.1). NCBI lineage: Eukaryota > Metazoa > Arthropoda > Arachnida > Araneae > Araneidae > Caerostris > Caerostris darwini. The sequence continues at coordinate 422,846 of BPLQ01001058.1, read as the reverse complement.
TTATTTAATTTTTATCATTTTTAAAAGTCAAATTTCAATTTTTTTCTAATTAAACTTATTGGCTCTATATAATTGTGGTTAGGTAGGTACTTGGAGTAGTTCCGGCAGTGCGGGGATGCTTCTAGTGTTCAGCTATCTACTTTAATCGGTAGGTCTCAGTCTAATATGACTGTAGAGTGTTGGGCGTAGTGTTGGCAATCCGACCCCGTAAAATAAAAAACATCTCATGTCTCAGAATCTACCAGTATATTGATGGTCTTGGCCCACAATGTGGTTGTTGAAGAAGAAGGTCCTTGGAGGGGTGAATAATGTTCTTTAAAATGGTGTCTTTGGCAACTAAGACAGTTAAAATATATATCAGAAGACAACATTTATCCAATCAAAACGAGAATCTTAAGTTATTTCCCATATTTTTCTTACTGTTGCGTTTTAGTTGTTGACCTGTAATCCAGATTCTTCAAACAGTTAAGTTAAAAACAGACTTAAAGAAAAGACTTAAAATACTTTTTCTTTCTATTTGCTAGAAACCATGTCTCTTTTCACTAAGTTTATACCAAAAATTAAAATTGAAAATATATAAAAACAAAAATTCGAATACCTCCTTCAAAAATGATTAAATCCAAAATCAATTCTGGGGCAACAACTCGTTCGCTCGGAGCGCCATATTTTATTTTGAAAGTTTTTTGAAGTTGGTTCGAAATCCAATTTAATCTGTAGGTCCCGGTCTATTAGGACTGCAGATCGTTGGGTGTAGGGCTCACAAACATACCGTGTAAAAGGAAAACACCTCCTGTCTGAAATTCTGCCAGTAGGCTGACGGTCTTGGCACACCGTGGAGCTGTTGAAGAAGAAGGTACTCAAAGTGGTGAAAAGTTGGCAACTAAAACAGTTTAATATAAATGTCAAATCACAGGATTTATCCAATTCAAAACGAGAATCTAAAATTTATTTCCCATAATTTCTTATTGTTATGTTTTAATTGTGGACCTGTAATTCAGATTCTTCAGAAACTTAAGCAAACGACTTAAAATACTTTTCTTTCTATTTGCTAGAAAACATGTCTCGTATCACTAAGTTTATATCAAAAATTAAAATGGCAAAAAATATAAAAAGGAGCACGCTGTATTTTCTTTTGAAACACATCATCCCGAATGCATAGCTGTCGTTTGCATATATAATCAAGATTATCGTTCTCTTTATTCTGCCAGCCAAGGCAGAAATTACGCTTAAAGAAAGAAAAAAAAGAAGACCTCAAAAAATACTTCGAAGAAGAAGAAGAAATTATTTCTTGATGACAAACACAGAAGCTCTTCTCGGCTTCTTCCCAGCTGTTGCCATTTCGGAGTGCTTCCGAAGTAAAATAAAATAATAAAGAATTTTTATTTTTATTGTTTGGTGGAAAAATATTTTGGGTATTCTTTTCTTGTACCCTTCTTCAAATCCGGATATTAAGTTGGAAGACGTGATATTTAGCTCTTAGATACGGTGCTTTCGCCTCAATAGTTAAAGGGAATAATTTTTTATATAGATATATATATATATTTATTTTTGAGTTTTACCAGATTCGTAGAAAAATATAACTTTGAAAAAGGAATAGGAAATATTAAAAAAGTTGTGCTGCAAAAATCCATTTGAAGATGTGTCGGTAAGTTCCTTTTGAGGTTTTTGATATTGGGAATTAAAGTTATCATGTAACTAGAGAAAATGCTTTTATAAAACAAAGAGATGGGTTTTTTTCTTGGGAGTCACTAAAAAAATGCATGCTAATATATCAAAAGCGGTTTTTCTTATTAGGAAGTATGTTTTTTGTTTTTATTTATATTACTTGTCAAGGTTAAATGATTGAATAACTTTTTGACGAAGAACTAACGTCTAAAAGATCCTCGTCACAATAAAATAATTTAATATCTTAGAAATGTTGTTTTTAAATTGAAATTGTATTAAGTTTACCCAATAATTCTATGTTTAAGTAATACTTTACATTAAGTAATCAAGAGCGATCTGTTTATTTCGGCAGAAATAAATTTGTAGTAGAAAGGGAATTTCTATATATATTTCTATAAATATTATTTTGTAGTAGAAAGGGAATGTCCATTGAATAATATTTTTTTTTGCATAAATGCCCAACACTATACTGATTCATTTAAAAATATCTGTCTATCCAAGATATATATTTAGATGTTAATTAAATTCAGAAATGTAAATAATAGATGCAACTAAAAATTAATGTCCGAAATATTGTCCGATTTTATCCGGGTATTTTCAATATTAGAGAGTTTTTGCATACCGTATTTGGGACGTCCGTTATTTTTTTCTCCCTAGCGCTCATGCTCATAGGAAATTGCGCATGCGTATCTGTAATAATGTTTCCTATGTGCATGCGCGCTAGGGAGAAAAAAATAACGGACGTCCAAAATACGACATGCAAAAACTCTCTAATGACCGATCTGTAACCATTAATTTTGAAAACACAGCACACTTGAATAACTTAAATTCATATAACATTAAAAATATTACTTACGCTTCGTACATTATGACCGTATCTAAATACGTACATGCAAACTCGAAGATATAGAAAACCTTTACTGTAAGTGCTGTGATCGATACCACCATTATAAATAATAAGGTTCAAAAATGGTTGTATGCAAGATACTACCATCATCATAAGTGTTGGGAATTTCCGTTGGAATAACTTATAAGTCCATCGAAGAAGATAGGAAATAGCACATAATTGAAATTTTTATTTTCTATTTTGAGTAGGGCATTTATTTTCTCTTTATTGTGTCAGAAAGAAGAATGTAATGTGTCTGGAGAATAAATGTAGTGCAAAATTGACTTGAACACTTGCCTCCTTCTTTCAGAGGCATTGTTGGGCAATAAAGTAGGAATCACTTTAATAAATGTGTCCTATTTTATTACCAAACACTTAGACTACCAAAAAAAAAAAAGAAGCCAAATGAAATTAATTTGAACGAAATTGCAATTCCGCTATTTAAAAAAAAAAGTCCTTACTATTCCCCCATAGATATAATTCCGCTATCTAAGAGCTCTTTATTGAGGAATTGAAAATAATTCTGGCTAGATATTTTGCCAGAAGCAAAACCCTTATATCTACTTGCCACAGAGTGTTAACCTTTTAACTGATCAGCAACCAGTTCGCTAACTGACCCGGCGAAATTTAACACGAGATTGCCTGTCTAAAAAAATCAAACATTTTTAATTTTCATTCGTGAAATTAATTTTTTTTTCATATTTTGTATTAATTATATATTTTTAAAGAACTTTCTGATGAAAAACAATTAAGAAAATCCTTTTGGCTCTTGGCTGTTTCGACGTCAGTTGTGGTAAATTTTACGAGATAAAAACAATATGAAAAGTGCAAAGTAATCAAAAAGACAACTTAATCGCAGATAGAAAACACTGATAACGATTAAAAACTGATGTTTGTCAGATTGTTATGAATAACTATTCATGCATAACGAAAATTTAGAAAGTAAAATAAAAATATGGCTACATAGTAGAATAATTGAAAGAAAGTAAAAAAATTAAAAAAAAAAAAAAAAAGATTACAGTCGTATAAACCTTTAAATGATTAAAATGTTCAATTTTTAAGTTCATTTAAACAATTTTTTTTTAATGGCTAACTTTAAATTTAAAATTTCTAAATCCAGCCGACATATGGCGTCAGATGCCACCAGGTAACGTAAAATTGAAAATCGTTTTGTTTAATTAAAAAGAACTAATTTGAATTTATATGTAATTTTTTGCCTAAATTCAAGGTAATATGAGAGAAAAAATTAGGAAGCTAAGTATTATAATTTTTAAGTTACACTCGAATACCATGTATACAAACATCAATTTATATATATATATATATATATATATATATATATATGAGAGAGAGAAAGTGAGGGAAAATTAAATTAAAGAGAGGAAGTATATATGAGTTTTCAGCGGATTTCATACTCTTGTGCATTCCTGCATTTTTTTATAACTAACTGATTTACAAATTAAATTTCTAAACCTTTTGCAGAAGTATTGTTAAATTGAAATAATTGTTTTAACAGCAATACCTATTACATGACAAAGTAATTAAAAATAAATTTTTCTTGGTATACACACATTTTAATAGGGAGGAAACGCATTGAATATATATGAATTCATAACAGAACAAACAATCATAACAATGTAAGTTTTTAATTTTAGAAAGGTGTACAAATTGAATTGAATTTGGCAAGGGTGTTTAGTATTTTAATCGATACCAGTACACGCAGAATATGTTCAAATAGATGGAGTCTCTACAATAGTAATCCAACGCTTATAACCATGTGATAATTGTCTCACATTTCTCACAGTTGTCATGTGCTTTCCCTTACAACTACATGTAATCATTTGTCAACTCTGTTAATCATTCCCAGAATATGGAGTCAGCATTTCTGAAACATCCATCTACCTAATTATTATAGAACCCTTTTGCAGCCCTGAATGCATGGGAGCTTAAAAAATGTTTGAAATAATCTCGTGTTTTATTTATGCCTTGCTTTCCAAATTTGATATACTTATTAATTTACTAATAACCTTTTAAGAAATTAAAGCAAATACTTCCATTAAATGTAGATATATGCTACAATACTTTTTCTATAGATATAAGGCTATGTACAAAACTCGCAACATAAATTTTAATTTTGCTAACAAGCATACAAAAAAAGGACCTAATTTGTGACTCACTGTCGTTGGATTCAGGTAGTGTCATCGATGGATATTAATACAAAATTTCATCTTACGGTGAGGTTTGTATTGAGGTTGGAAAGAAATTATTATTCTTCATTGGCGCAACAGCCCTATGGTCGGTCAAGACTGTCTGCTTACAGGCATATTTCGAAACAGAAGTTGTTTTCTTCGAGGTAGGGATGTCAGTCCTACGCCCAACGCTCTATAGTCATATTAGACAAGGACCTATGGTTTAAAGTGGATTTACTACTGGTGAACCACTACATACATCCATGGCACCACCGGAACTCGAAATGGAAACATTGAGGCCAGAGCGCTAATCACTCGGCCATCAGGCCCCTGAAAGAAATTCATAACGGAAATGAACCAACTATGCTAAATGTAATAAAGAAATGTTGAAAAGCAATGCAATAATGAACAGGCGTCGAAGTGATAGATCTTAAACGGTAAATGGGATTGTATAAAACGCCATCCTGGCAAGAGTACGAGTCGAATTGAGTCATCCCGGAGTATATCTTGCTCTGTGGGTGTTCATCCGACCATGAGAAATAAGTCACTTTATATCTGGCCATCAGTGACAACTTCTCGTAAATGGTGCACAAAAATCCCTTCAATTTGCAGTAAAAACCGAATCTGATCGGAGAAGGGCTCGAAAAACACGATGCACAAGGATGGCTTTTTCAAACTGGTTTATAATTAGTTAGCTAGTCTTATTCGATTGCTCTCGTCTGGAAAATATCTTAAAAGGTTAAGGAACTTCTGCTCGATTTCTCCCCCAAAAAATAATTTAGAAAGTTATGTGAAGGTATACAGAGCTGGAGTTTCGATTAAAATACATAAGCTTATTGTGAAGAGGAAATTTCTTACCTACAATGAGAATTCTGGGCTGGATTTGAAAAAAAATGATAAATTAAAGACACGGAGTTCAAAGAGACGAGAAGTGTTGAAATAGCCTCATGAACCAGTTACTTAAAATGTACAGAAAATGAAAATAACTAAATGATAAATTATTATAAAAGTTAATATTATTTAAATTTATTTATGCTGTACTTTTTTTTATATTTTTATTATTTTGTTGCAATACATTTACGTTAAATTTTTCATTTCAAAAACACAAATCAAGAAACGGATTGATTGAAAATTTAATCCTCTAAAATCAATTTCACTTACATGTAAAAAACTAATAGATCATAGCAGTTAATGCAACGTTAAAACTTACAAATGTCTCTTATTTACTTATACATACGTGCATATTAAGACATTGGAACCAGGAACCATCGGAAATGCCCATTTAAATTTTCGAAATCTAGGTGCAACATGTGCAACTGAGGAGCGCCAAAAATATAAATTATTACATCGCATAACAGGGAATCTCGCATATTGCATCCCATAGCGTACCTTATAATCTGTCTATGGTGAATCTGAACATCACATATGTATGATCACTATGTATGCACATAGTGCATCATAAAATGCATCACTAAGTTATAAGCACATATTTGCGTTTAGCGCATAGCCCCAAGAACCATTTCGATTACTATATATATAGATACTACCAATTTGATGGACCATCGTTGATTAAATCACCATTATTATTTAAAATGAACACATTTAGAAGAGACATCAGGAGAATTCGAATCTCCCTTGTAGGAAACGCAAGAATCTCCCTTGTAGGAAACGCAAGAATCTCCCTTGTAGGAAACGCAAGAATCTCCCTTGTAGAAATTAAAATATACATTTCATTGGGTAAAAAGTTCATTCTGCGCATGTATGCACATAGCGCATCAGAAAATGCATCACTAAATTATAATTTTAACAACTTAACCTTTCATAAGCAATGGAATTGTAGAAATACAGCATTTGGCCAATTCAAAAGATTCGAGTTAGCGACATTATAAGTGGCGAGCCAGTCCTGCTGATCGTTTTACTATAGGAATTGCAGTAAAAGATCTCGAAATGGTGGTTTTTCTTATGGTGGTTTGATCCATTTTGGTTGGTTAAGTATTATAGCCTAAAGAAAAGGAAACCATGTTCGCTGAAGAAGAAGCATAGTTAAAAGAAGAAAGTACTAGAACAGGGGTCGGCAACCTGCGGCTCGCGAGCCACATGCGGCTCTTTGGATGTGAGGCTGCGGCTCTTTAGTTCCATGAGGAAATATTATTTATTTTATCAAAAAAAAAAAAAAAACATTTAAAAATCGTTCTGAATCGATTAACGAGAATTCCATCTCTCAGTCACTTGTACTCGCTTTTCACCGCACCCCTCCCCCGTAACACGCGTCGTCACTGGCGTCAGTCCATCGGAAGCTTTTGAATGACGCGAATGTTTCTATGTAGGTTTTAATTCGCTTTCGAAGCAAGACAATTTGGCGTTTCATCAGCGCTTTGGCTGTGACGTATAGTTTGTTATTTCAAGAAATAGAGTTAGAACGAATTATCTTCTCAATGTTATGTATGTGCATATATATATATATATATATATATATATATATATATATATAATAAAAAACCCGAAGTAAAGGTAGGTAACATAATAAGTATTATATTTTTAAAATGCATATTGTACATATTTTTTTTTCCAAATAAGATGCTTAACTACTTTTTTTGAAATCAAAAGAATTGTCAAAAAGAAACAAAGCACTACTGTTGGATATTACCGCGAAAGTTTTTTTATTAAAATATATATTTAACAAATTACCTATTTTTATTAATCTATTTTATAGCTTTTATTACTTAAAAATTAGCGCTAAAATAATAATTATAAGTGCAAATACCTCTGAGGATCAAAGTAGGTAGGTATTTGCAGTTTTAGATTGTTTATATGTTTGGAAATTTTCATTGATTTCGGCATAGCTGGGCATAACATCTTTACTCGTAAACTCAGTATCTAATATTTATCAAAATTTAAAAAAAACGACGTGCTCCAAAAGCAAAAATAGCAATCAAGTTGCATGTTAAGTAACTGGACGCAATCTACAAGTAATCTTAATCGCAGTATCACTAGAAATTGCAAAAAAACGCAAACCATTCACAGATGGTGAGTATGTCAAAGATTGCTTCATACGTGCATCTAAAGAACTGTTTCGTGATTTCAAAAACAAACCAGAAATCTTGAAAAAAAAATCAAAGATGTGCCACTATCCGCTAAAACAGTACAAGATAAAATAGCTAAAATGTCTTCAAATGTAACATATTTGCAGGTGGAAGATATTCAACTTTCTTCTGCCTTATCACTTGCTATAGATGAGTCTTGCGACATAAAAGACACGGCACAAGTTGCCCCTTTTTTTTCAGGTATATGCCTTCCCAAGGTCCAAACGAAGAATTTCTTAGATTGCTACCGCTCTCGGGACAAACTAGAGGGGAACATATAGCGAATGCCGTGCAAAAATGCCTTAAAGACAATAAGATCGATTTAAATAAAATCGTTTCAATGGCAACTGATGGTGCCAGAAGTATGACTGGAAAAAATAAAGGGGCAATAACGATTCTTCAGAGCAAAATAAACCACGAAATTCTTACGTTTCACTGCATAATACACCAAGAAGCGCTTTGCCCAAACATTTCCGGCCGAAATAGTTGAGGTCATGAATTTGGTAATCAAGATTGTTAGCAGCATCTTGTCAAAAGTACACTACCATCGTCAGTTTATCACAGCGAAATTAAATGAGCTGAATCTAAAACTTCAAGGAAAGGGAAACCCAGCCTATGTTTTGGTAGAAGAATTGGTTTGTTTTGAAGAAAAATTAATTTTTTTTGCAGAAGATATTCGGAGAGGTAAATTACTTCATTTTCAATTTCTAAAGCAATATCGTGATAAAACTAGTGCAACTGTTGACATGAGGTACTTCAGCACAGTTATAAAAAAAACTAAAGATGAATTTGCTGACATATTTGAGCAATTCAAAACCAACAAAACCACTCTAACATTCATAGTAAATCCTCTCAACACAAATAGTAACGAAATCCACATTGAGCCATTTGGAATTGATACTGGATCTCTAGAAATGCAATTGATCGATTTAAAAAGTAAAGCTTTGTGGAGTGGAAAATTTACAGAGTTGAAAAGCAAGTTGGAGGTCCAGAAATGTATGTACGTAACGCAACAAAAGTGGACAACTTTAAAAGAAATGCTGCGAGTTGAGACACTTATATTCGACGCATGGAATAGTCTTCCAGATTGCTCCAGTGAGGTGAAGAAGTTGGCATTTGGAGTGCTGACTATCTTTGGATCGACATATTCGTGCGAGCAAGCGTTCTCTTGCATGAATATAATTAAAAGTAAAGTAAGAAGCCAACTAACAAACGAAAATTTAGAGTCGTGTTTGAAACTTAAAGCAACAAGTTATGAGCCAAATTTATCCAAACTTTCTAAAACCATGCAAAGCCAATGCTCCCATTGAATTTTTTTGCTCAAATGTGTGTTATTGTTTTTTTTTTTATTTTAAGTACAAATTACATTGTTTAGTAAAGTTTAAATTTTCTACTTGAATAACCATGCAAAGCCATCGCTCCCATTGAATTTGTTTGTTCAATTGTTTGTTATTGTACAAGTTAGTGTTGTACGTAAATGTTTAATTGTTTTAATTTTTTACTTAAATAATAAGTAATTATCTAATAATGAATAAAGAGAATGATATAATGAATAAATAGATATGTTTTCTTAAGAATAAATAGATTATTTTTTTTTTATCAAAAAACTTTATGAAAGTACTAACAGGTGGGCTAGTATTATTAAATCGGCGCTATTAGTATTAAATCTATATGATTTTTAGTTAGCCCTAATCTTCAAAAGACACTTGTATAAATTTGACAGGTGTTGCAATATTAGTATGTGAGTTATAGCATTTTTAGTGAAACAACTTTTGTTAGTTTGAAAAAATGGATAAAAAGAAATTTCGTGTGTTAATAAAGCATTGCTTTTTGGCGAAAAAAAATACTATTGAAGCCAAGGCTTGGCTTGATAAACATTATTCGGACTTTGCACCAGGAAAATCAACCGTAGAGAAGTGGTTTGATAAATTTAAACGAGGCGAAATGAGCACCGAGGACGATGCACGCAGTGGACGCCCCAAAGTGGCTGTTACCGACGAAAACGTCAAAAAAGTCCACAAAACAATTTCTGATAACCACGTAAAGTGAAGTTGATTGAGATAGCTCAGACCCTAAAGATATCAAAGGAACATGTTGGACCTATCGTGAATGAATATTTGGATATGCGAAAGCTCTGTTCAAAGTGCGTGCCGCGTGAGCTCACAATCGACCAAAAACAACAGCCAATTGATGATTCTAAGCAGTGTTTGGAGCTGTTCAATCGTAATAAAACCGAATTTTTGCATCGATATGTGACAATGGATGAAACATGGCTCTATCATTTCTCACCGGAGTCCAATCGACAGTCAGCCGAGTGGACTGCACGTGATGAACACTAAAAATGCTATAACTCACATACTAATGGTGCAACAGCTATCAAATTTATACATGTGTCTTTTGAAGGTTAGAGCTAACTAAAAATTATATGTATTTAATACTAATAGCGCGATCTATGTGTCAGCCTACGAACCTTTCAGCCCACCTGTTATTTATTGTTGGCAAGAAAAAATTTTGTGGCTCTTTTGAACTTTCAAATTTTGCAAATTACCATTTTTGGCTCTTCCGACTCAAAAGGTTGCCGACCCCTGTACTAGAAAGACATAGTTCTTCAAAATATTTTATACCTTAGATTGTCGACAACCATTCGTAGAAGTTGACATAATTGGCTTATTTATTAAATATTATTAGAATAACATTCTGAATAAAAAGATTTGTTTTCAATTTAAGAAACTCAAATAAACGTGTAAGAAATTTGTCTGCAGAAGAAACAAACGATCAGTTGAATTTTTGATAAAAGAAGTAAAAGAAGAAATTCAATTATTAAATATCATGTGAAATACTAAGGAAACCTTAAAAATTTATACTCTATGTCCTTATTTAAAATCTAACAATTTATTACTTATTCATATCTAGTAACATGGATATATTTTGAATGAATAAGCGATTCCAAATATAAAATAAGTTTATTTTTGGATACAAACTTCAAATTTTTGCTTTTTCCAAAAAGAAAAGATGTATTTTAAACCTTATTTAAAGTATAACAATTTATTTATTATTCATATCTAATAACATAAATATATTTTGCATAAATAAACGATTCCAAATATAAAATAATTTTATTTTTGGAGGCAATATTCAATTTTTTACTGATACCAAAAAATATATATTTTAAACCTTATTTAAATTATAACTATTTATTATTTATTCATATATAGTAACAGGGATATATTTTGAGTAAATAAACGATTCCCAATATAAATAAGTTTATTTTCGGAAGCAACATTCAAGTTTTTACTCATTTCAAAAGGAAAGGACTCATTTTTAACATAACTTTTAAAAATATTACTGTTTAAGAAAACCTGAATTATCTCTCAGTGAAAAGTACATTTTGCAACGCGCGAAGTCCATATTTATTGAACCATTTTTGGAGATTAGCCGCAAAGACTCTTTCTTATACAATTTTTTCTATGATTCACCAACTCCGGGAAGAAATGGATAGAGATAAAAAGAAATATTTATCAAAAAAACAATACGGATGATATGGTTTTTTTTTCTTCATCCCTTTTGCTCCAGGGAATTTTCCAAACTAAAACAAAAACCCTCTTCCTCTAATGCAACAGGATAAAAAGACCCGAGAGCTCTGCCATGGAAGCAAATGGCATTGCATTTTCTAAATGTAACTCACCGGGGTAGAGGCTTGAAAATATCTGTTTCAATTTTGATAAAAACAAAGACCACCACAGAACAGCGACTGCTTTTTTGGGGGGGAGGGGGAACAACCCCGCGGAAGGGAAGGCGGGTGGGAAATAAAGTGAAGTAAACAGGAGACCACTGACAAAAGCAATTTATATGAAGAGAATGCAGCTGCAAGTACAATTTGTAAAATGATATCTATTGAAATACGAGTGCATAATTTTTGACTTTTTTTTTCCACTTGCCTTTTGTTTTGATTTATTTTTTTTTTTGTTTTTCGTAATATTTCTTCCTTTGTGTTAGTTTTATTCCTTCAAAATGGACCCAAGCCAAGTAAGGGGAAGGTGTTGTGGAAATAAATTTCAATTACCGGTATGGAAGTGTTGTGATCACGGTGAAATGTTGTCTGCGATCAAAATTAATGATCTGAAAGAATTGGGCTTTACGCATGGATTGGGTCTCGCCAATGTTAAAAACAGCACATGTATGGTTGATTCTCACAAAGGAAATTATTGGAATTTTTATCAATGAATGTGAAAAGTAGTTTTTTTTCTTTCTGGTATGAATATTTTTTTATTAAAGTACATAAATCTCAAGCATTTGAATTATTTATGTTAAAAACACATTTGCAATGTAATGTAGCATTCCTTTATATATAAGTTATGTAAAATAGTATTTAAAAATATTAGCTCAACCTTGTAATGATAAACCTACATAACCACATAAACGTAGATATTATTTCAATTTCTTGATCTAGGTTATACCAATTTGATAGTACAATTTTGATTAAATTACCACTACTTTTTAAAATGAACACATTTAGAAATGACATCTGAAGGGTTAGGATCCCCCTTGTAGAAAACGGATGTAATTTCAGCCTATCTAAATAGGTATTTATTGCTGTATATATATTTACTTTCAATGTTAAGTTATAAGTACATATTTGCGTTTAGCGCATAAACCGACGAATCGTTTCGATTACTTTATATAGATATATACAACCAATTTGATGGAACAACGTTGATTCAATCATCACTACTGTTCCAAATGAACACATTCAGAAGTGACATATTGAGGGTCCGAATGTCCCTCGTAGGAAAACGAATGCAATTTTAGCATATTTAAATAACAAAGCTGAAAATTAAAGCAGACATTTCATTAGATTAAAAAAGGATTTCAGCTCATGGATACCTTTCGTAAGTAATGAAATTGTAGAAATACAGAATTTGACCAATCCAAAAGATTCGGATTAGTGACATTATAAGGGGGAGTCAGTCCTGCTTATCGTGTTACTATAAGAATTACTATAATAGATCTCGAAAATGATGACTTATGGTGGTTTGTCCATTCTGGTTGTTAAGGACTATGGCCTAAAGAAGTTAAAAGAAGCCTAGTTAAAAGAAGAAAGTATTAGAAAAAATATAATTCCTCAAAATCTTTTGTGCCTTAAATTCTCGAAAACCACTCACAGAAGTTGTCAAAATTAACATTTTTTATTAAAGATTATTAGAATGGCATCCGGGATAAAGATTTGTTTTCAATTTAAGAAACTCAAATAAACGTATAGAAAACTTGTCTGCAGAAGAAATTAAGAGTCAAAAGAATTTTTGCTAAAAGAAGTATAAGAAGAAATTCAATTATTATATATAATGTGAAATACTAAGGTTAACTCGAAAATTTATATTTTATGTCCTTATTCAAAGTATAACAAATTATTACTTATTCGTATCTAGTAACAGGGATATATTTTGGATAAATATACGATTCAAAATTAAAAAAAAATAAGTTTATTTTTGGAAGCAATATTCAAGTTTTTACTTATTCCAAAAAAAGGTATATATTTTAAACTTGACTAAAAATATTACTGCTTAAGAAAACCTGAATTATCTCTCACAGAAAAGTGCATTTCACAACGCACAAAAGTCCATATTTATTGAACCGTTTTTGGAGATTAGCCGAAAGTCTCTTCTTAGTACACTTTTTTTTCTATGATTCACCACCTTCGCGAAGGAAAGAATAAAGATAAAAAGAAGTATTTATCAGAAAGCAATACGGATGAAATGTTATTTTTTGTCCCATCCCTTTTGCTCCAGGGAATCTCCAAACTAAAACAAAAACCCTCTTCCTCTAATGCAACAGGATAAAAATTTTCGAGAGTTCTGCCCTGAAAGCAAATGGCATTGAATTTTCTAAATGTTCCTCACCATGCTAGGGGCTTGAAAATATCTGTTTCAATTTCGATAAAAACAAAGACCACCACAGAACGCAGACTGCTTTTTTGGGGGGAAGCAAAACAACTCCGAGGAAGGGAAAGAGGGTGGGAAATAAAGTGAAGTAAACAGGAGACCACTAACAAAAGCAATTTATATGAAGAGAATGCAATGCAGCTGCGAGTACAATTTGTAAAATGATATCTATTGAAATACGAGTGCATCATTTTTGCCTTTATTTTTTTCCACTTGCTTTTGTTTTGCTTTAGGTAATATTTCTTTCTTTGGTTACTTTTATTTCATCAAAATGGATCCAAGCCAAGTTGGGGAAGGTGTTGTGGAAATACATTTCAATTACCGTTATGGAAGTGTTGTGATCACGGTGAAATGTTGTCTGCGATCAAAATTAATGATATGAAAGAATTGTTCTTTACGCATGGAGTGGGTCTCACCAATGTTAAAAACGTTTGTTTATAGTTGTTTCTCACGGATGAATTTATTGGAATTTTTATCAATGAAAGTAAAAAGTAGTTTTTTTTTTTTCTGGTATGATTATATTTATTAAAGTGCATAAATCTCAAGCATTTAAATTCTTTATGTTAAAAACACATGTGCAAACTAATAACACTTGCGCAATGTATCGTTGACATATATGTAATGTAGAATAATATTTAAAAATATTAGCTCAAATATGTAACGATGTCTATATACCGATTTCCAGGAAAACAGTTTCTAATTAGATGGAACCTTTTAAACGTTAATATCTCATCTGATTTAAGAATTTAATGCAGGAAATGATAGTAACAGTGAAGTATAACAATTTATTTCTTGTTCGTATTCAGTAGCATGGATATATTTTGTATAAATAAGCGATTCCAAATATAAAATACCAAGTTTATTTTTGGAGCAACATTCAAGTTTTTACTTATTTCAAAAAAAGGTATATTTTAAATTATTATTGCATCCAAATGACTGAAAGTGAAAAGCAGGTTTTCTTTTCTTTCTTTTATGTATAATTTTATTAAAGTATATAAATCTCAATCATTCGAATTCTTTATATTAAAATCACATATGCTAACTAAAAACACTTTCGCTATGTAGAGTAACAATCGTTCTCATATATGTAATGTAGAATAGTATTTGAAAATATTAGCTGAAATATGTAACGATGTCTATATGCGGATTTCTAGGAAAAAAGTTTCTAATTATATGGGACCCTTTAAACGTTTAATTTCTAATATAATTTAAGAATTTAATGTAGAGAAATGACAGTAACAATGAAGTATAACAACTTATTACTTATTCATATCTAGTAGCATGGGTATATTTTGTATAAATAAACGTTTCCAGATATAAAATAAGTTTACTTTTGAATTCAACATTCAAGGTATTTACTTATTCCAAAAAAAAAAAAAAAAAAAAAAAAAAAGATATATTTTAAACATAACTCCTAAAAATATTACTTCTTAAAAAAACCAGAAATATCTCTCACCAAAAAGTACATTTCACAACGCACAAAAGTCCATATTTATTGAACCGTTTTTGCAGATTAGCTGAAAGTCTCTCCTACCCTTTTTTTTTTTCAATGATTCACCACCTTCGTGAAGGAAAGGATAGAGATAAAAAAAGAAGTATTTATCAAAATACAATACGGATAAAATGTTATTTTTTTTCTCATCCCTTTTGCTAAAGGGAATTTTCCAAACTAAAACAAAAATCCTCTTCCTCTAATGCAACAGGATAAAAAGACCCGAGAGTTCTTCCATGAAAACAAATGGCATTGTATTTTCTAAATGTTCCTCACCATGCTATGGGTTTGAAAATAGCTGTTTCAATTTCGGTAAAAACAAAGACCACCACAGAACAGAGACTGCTTTTTCTGGGGAAAAAGCAGAACAACCCCCCGGAGCGGAAGAGGGTGAGAAAACAGGAGAAGTGAAGTAAACAGGAGACCACTGACAAAAGCAATTTATATGAAGAGAATGCAGTTGCAAGTACAATTTGTAAAATGATATCTTTTGAAATACGAGTGCATCATTGTTGCCTTTATTTTTTTCCACTTGCTTTTGTTTTGCTTTGTTTTTGTTTTTTTTCTGTTTTTCGTAATATTTCTTCCTTTTTTTAGTTTTATTTCTTCAAAATGGATCCAAGAAAGTTGGGGGAAGGTGTTATCGAAATAAATTTCAATTACCGGTATGGAAGTGTTGCGATCACGGTGAATTGTTGTCTGAGATCAAAATTAATGATCTGAAAGAATTATTTCTTACGCATGGATTGGGTCTCGCCAATGATAAAAGCAGCGCGTTTATGGTTGGTTCTCACGGAAGAATTTATTGGAATTTTTATCAATGAAAGTGAAAAGTAGTTTTTTTCCCTTCCTGGTATGAATATTTTTATTAAAGTACATAAATCGCAATCACTTGAATACATCATGTTAAAAACGCATGTGTAATATATGTATATAATAACATTTAAAACAAAATAGAATAACATTTAAAAATATCTGCTCAAATATGTAATGGTGTCTATACATTTTAATTTACAGAAAAAAAGTTTCTAACTACACTCATGTCCATAAATTAAGGATAATTCAGAATCACACAAAAATTGAACTCTAAAATATAAATTTCACCTGTAGAATTATCACACACATCTTGAAGTAGAATATGCAAATTACAGGAAACCACCAGATGGAGCGGATAGTACGTCACAATGACGAGAGTGTAAGAGAGGGGTATACAAGGAATGGTGGCAAAGAAGTAAAATTGTTCACAAGCGCTTTAAAAGCCTTTCAGTGCAATAATCGCATAGTTATGGCGCAAAAGAAGCATTTGGATGATTTTTTTCGTGGTAGAATTATCGGACGACTGGAATGTGGACGTACCCAGCTGGAAGTATCCGAGGAAGTTGGAATCGCCCAGAGTGTCATCTCCAGGCTTTGGCAACGATTCCAAGATGATGGTAATGTGAGTAGATGTTACAGCAGAGGTCGCCCCGAGTTACAACGCCGAATGAGGACCGGTATTTAGCAGTTACTGCCAAAAGAAATAGACGGAGCGCAGCATCAGACCTGTCTCGTCAGCTCTCTTCAGCTACCGGTAGGACAGTTTCAAGGCAGACCGTGTACAGACGCTAAGGGCACATTGGTCTATATGCTGGTAGGCCTGTCAGATGTGTTCCACTTACCGCAACTCACTGTCGCCTGCGATTAACCTGGAGTAGAGAGCATGCATTGTCGACACCGCAACAGTGGTCTTGTGTGATGTTTTCCGACGAGTCCAGGTTTAGTTTGCAGACTGATTGTCGCCGGACTTTCATATGGGGAGCGCCAGGTACCCGTTACTGCCAAGAGAACACCATTGAACGACACCGTTACGGTGGTGCAGGATGGCTCGTTTGGGGAGGAATTATTCTTGGTTCCAGAACTGACCTGCATGTTCAGAGTGTAACGATGACAGGCCACATCTATCGGGATGTCATTCTGGAACAACATGTACGTTTGTTTCGGGGCGCCATGGGTGCTGAATTTCTGTTTATGGATGACAACGCCCGTCCTCACCGTGCAAACATTTTAGACGAATGCCTTCAATTGGAGGATATCACCCGTATGGATTGGCCAGCATACTCACCGTACTTGAATCCAATAGAGAATATGCTTAGCCGACGAATTGCAGCTCGTCAATCCCCTCCCACCTGTCAACCGGAACTTCGGAGGGCATTGCTTGATGAGTGGTGTAATAGTCCCCAAGATCAGATTGATAATTTGATACTCAGCATGCCTAGGCGTTGTAAGGCTTGTATTGCATCGTCCGGGAGACATACACCATATTAACCATCATACTAACCATGTTATATTTTTTTTGTAAATAGCTCCTTTTTTGAAATTTGCTCCAGGGAGTAAAAATCGCAATTTGTTAATTATTATGTCAAACATATAGCATCTTTTTTGCTTTTTACCTTTTGTTTAATAAATAGACTTTACAAATAAGTCCAATTTGTTTTGCTTCTGTCTCTTTCTTTGCCTGAACTTCATTATCCTTAATTTATGGACATGAGTGTAGATGGAACCCTTTAAACGTTTAATATCTAATCTAATTTTAGAATTCAATGCAGAGAAATGATAGTAACAATGAAGTATAACAATTTATTACTTATTTATATCTAGTAGCATGGATATATTTTGTATAAATAAACGATTCCAAATATAAAATAAGTTTATTTTTGGATGCAACATTCAAGTTTTTACTTATTCCAAAAAAAGATATTTTAAACATAACTTCAAAAAATATAACTGCTTTAGAAAACCTGAATTATCTCTCTCCGAAAAATGCATTTGTCAAGTCACAAAGTCCATATTTATTGAACCGTTTTTTGAGATTAGCGGAAAGTCTCTTCTTGATACATTTTTTTTCTATGATTCGCCACCTCGAGTTGGATAGAAATAAAAAGAATTATTTATCAAAAAACAATACGGTTGAAGTATTATTTTATTTGTCATCCCATTTGCTCCAGGGGATTCTCAAACTAAAACAAAAATCCTCTTCCTCTAATGCAACAGGATAAAAAGTTCCGAGAGTTCTTCCATAGAAGCAAATGGCATTGAATTTTCTCAATGTTCCTCACCATGCTAGGGGCTCGAAATTATCTGTTTCAATTTCGATAAAAACAAAGACCACCACAGAACAGAGACTGCTTTTTCGGGGGGAAGCAGAACAACCCTGGGGAAGGGAAGGAGGGTGGGAAATAAAGTGAAGTAAACAGGAGACCACTGACAATAGCAATTTATAGGAAGAGAATGCAGCTGCAAATTATAATTTGTAAAATGATATCTATTGAAATATGAATGCATCATTTTTGCGTTTGCTTTTTTTCCACTTGTTTTTGTTTTAGTTTGTTTTCTGTTTTACGTAATATTTCGTCCTTTGCTGAGTTAATTTCTTCAAATTGGATCCAAGCCAAGTTGGGGGAAGGTGTTGTGGAAATAAATTTCAATTACAGGTTTGGAAGTGTTGTGATCCCGCTGAAATGTTTTCTGCGATCAAAATTAATGATCTGAAAGAATTGTTCTTTACGCATGGATTGGGTCTCCCCAATGTTAAAAACAGAGCGTTTATATAGTTGATTCTCGCAAAGGAACTTATTAGAATTTTTATGAATGGAAGTGAAAAGGAATGTTTTTTTCTTTCTTTTATGAATATTTTTATTAGAGTGCATAAATCTCAAGCATTTAAATTATTTATGTTAAAATAACATGTGCAAACTAAACACTTTTTTTTATGTAAATTAACATTCGCTCACATATATGTAATGTAGAATAGTATTTAAAATTATTAGCTCAAATATGTAATGACTACAAAACAGTTTCTAATTAGATGGAACCCTTTAAACGTTTAACATCTAATCTAATTTTAGAATTTAATGCAGAGAAATGATAGTAAGTGAAGTATAGCAATTTATTACTTATTCATATCGAGTAGCATGGATATATTTTGCATAAATAAACGATTTCAAATATAAAATAAGTTTATTTTTGGATGCAACATTCAAGTTTTTACTTATTCAAAAAAAAAAAAAATATTTTAAACATATTACTGCCTGAATGAATTCTTACGTAAAGGTACATTTCGCAACGCACAAAGTCATTATCTATATTTCTTGAACCGTTTTTGGAGATTAGCCGGAAGTCTCTTTTTCATACACCATTTTTTTCACCACATCCGCGTAGGAAAGGATAGAGATAAAAAGAAGTATTAATCAAAAACAATACGGATGAAATGTAGTTTTTTTTTTACCATCGCTTCTCAAACTAAAACAAAAACCCTCTTCCTCTAATGCAACAGGATAAAAAATTCCGAGAGTTCTTCCTTGGAAGCAAATGGCATTGAATTTTCTAAATGTTCCTCACCATGGGCTTGAAAATATCTGTTTCAATTTCGATAAAAACAAAGACCACCACAGAACACAGACTGCCTTTTTGTGGGGGTAAAAGCAGAACAGCCCCGCGGAAGGGAAGGAGGCTGGGGAAATAACGTGAAGTAAACAGGAAACCACTGACAAAAGCAATTTATATGAAGAGAATGCAGCTGCAAGTACAATTTGTAAAATGATAGTGCATCATTTTTGCTTTTATTTTTTTCCACTTGCTATTGTTTTGCTTTGTTTGTGTTTTGCTTTTTCTGTTTTTCGTAATATTTGGAAGCCAAGTTGGAAAAGGTGTTGTGTGAAATAAATTTCAATTACCGGTATAAGAGTGTTGTGATCGCGGTGAAATGTTGTCTGCTATCAAAATTAATGATCTGAAAGAATTGTTCTTTACGCATGGATTGGATCTCGGTAATGTTACAGACAGTGCGTTTATACGTTGATTCTCACAAAGGAATTTATTCGAATTTTTATCAATGAAATTGAAAAGTAGTTTTTTTTTCTTTTTTACGTTCTGGTATGAATATTTTTATTAAAGTACATAAATCATAGTCATTTGAATTATTTGTTAAAATCAGATATGTAAAGCAGAGTAGCCTGTGCTTACATATATTCAATGTAGGATAACCTTTGAAAATATTAATTCAAGTATGTAATGATGCCTATAAACTTCGATTTCCAGGAAAACAGTTTCTAATCAACTGATACCCTTTAACCATTTGATCTATAGTTTAATTTTAGAATTTAATGCATAGAAAAGGATAGTAATTAAAAATTTGAATAGATTATTAATTATATTTTCATATTCTAAAATAGTATATTTATTTTCGGAATAAACTAATTTATTGCCTTTACAAGAACAACCATTATTTCATATTAAAACATTATATGCATTATTATATTTTGAAAATATCATGAAAGCTTAACAAAATAAAAATTACTGAATTATATTCGGTAAGACAGTTGAAGGCCATATTGAATTATATATACCAAGAATTGCTTAACTCTCAATTAATAAAAGAAATGTATGCGGTTTGCTGAGAAAAGAATTATCAAGCTGAAAGTTTGCATCTGCTTGGCGGTTTTTTTTTAACTTCTTGTTATCGGAACGGTTACAATTTTTAGACACATTGTAATTTATATATTTTTTAATTTACTTGGATATATTTTGTATACATAAACGATTCCAAATATAAAATAAGTATATTTTCGGTTGCAACATTCAAGTTTTACTTAATCCAAAAAAAAAAAAGATATATTTTAAACATAACTTCTAAAAATATTACTGCTTAAGAAAACCTGAATTATCTCTTCCCGAAAAGCACATTTCGCAACGCACAGAGTCCATATTTATTGAACGATTTTCGGAGATTAGCCGAAAGTCTCTTCTTTATACACTTTCTATGATACTCCACCTTCGCGGAGGAAAGGATAGCGATAAAAAAAGTATTTATCAAAAAACAATACGGATGTAACGTTATTTTTTTCCATCCCTTTTGCTCCAGGGAATTTTCCAAACTAAAACAGAACCCCTCTTCCTCTAATGCAACCGGATAAAAAAGTTCCGAGAGTTTTTCCATGGAAGCAAATGGCATTGAATTTTCTAAAATGTTCCTCACCATGCTAGGGGCTTGAAAATATCTGTTTTAATTTCGATAAAAACAAAGACCACCACAAAACAGAGACTGCTTTTTTTTGGGAAAATAGAAGAACCCCGCGGAAGGGAAGGAGGGGGGGGAGGAAATAAATTGAAGTCAACAGGAGACCACTGACAAAAGCAATTTATATGAAGAGAATGCAGCTGCAAGTACAATTTGTAAAATGATATCTATTGATATACGAGTGCATCATTTTTGAATTTATTTTCCTCCACTTGTTTTCGTTTTGCTTTGTTTTCTGTTTTTCGTAGCATTTCTTCTTTGCTTAGTTTTATTTCTCCAAAATGGATCCAAGCCAAGTTGTGGGACGGTGTTGCGAAAAATAAATTTCAATTACTGGTATGGAAGTGTTGTGATCGCGGTGAAATGTTATCTGCGATCAAAATTAATTATCTGAAAGAATTGTTCCTTACCCATGAATTGAGTCTCGCCAATGTTAAAAACAGCGCTTTTATGGTTGGTTCTCACGGAAGAATTTACTGGAATTTTTATCAATGAAAGTGAAAAGTAGTTTTTTTTTCTTTCTCGCATGAATATTGTTATTACAATACATAAATCATAGTCATTTGAATTCTTTATGTTAAAAATGCTTATGTAAAGTAGAGTAGAATATGTTCACTTATATGCAATAAAGAATAACATTTAAATATATTAATTCAAATATGTAATGATGTCCACATGCCGATTTCCAAGAAAATCATTTCTAATCAGTTGGAAACCTCTAAACGTTTAATGTTTAGTCTAACTTAAGAATTCAATGCAGATAAAGGATAGTGACTGAAAATTTAAATATATTACTAAATATATTTTCATATTGTAAATTAGTATACTTATTTTTCGGAATAAACTAATTTATTGCCATTACAGGAATAACCATTATTTCCTATTATAACATTATATTCAGTATTATATTTCGAAAATATCATGAATGCTTAACATAATAAAAATTACTGAATGATATTTTATTCAAACGGTAAGAGAGTTGAAGGCCATGTTGAATTATATATACCAAAAATTGCCTAACTCTCAATTAATACAAGAAATGTATGTGGTATAAAGAGAAAATAATTATCAAGCGGAAAGTTTGCTTCTGCTGGACTTTTTTTTTTTTTTAACTTCTTGTTATCGGAATGGTTACCGCTTTTAGATACCCTGTAAATTATTTATTTTTAATTTTCTTGGACATATTTTGTATACATAAACGATTCCAATTATAAAATAAGTTTATTTTTAGATGCAACATTCAAGTTTTTACTTATAACAAAAAAATATATATTTTAAATATAACACGAAAAAATATTATTACTTGTGAAAACCTGAATTATCTCTCTCCAAAAAGTACATTTCGCAATGCACTAAGTCCATATTTATTGAACCGTTTTTGGAGATTAGCCGAAAGTCTCTTCTTTATACAATTTTTTTTCTATGATTCACCACCTTCGCGAAGGAAAGGATAGAGATAAAAGAAGTATTTATCAAAAAACAATACGGATGGAATGTTATTTTTTTCTTCAACCCTTTTGCTCCAGGGGATTCTCAAACTAAAACAAATACCCTCTTCCTCTAATGCAACAGGATAAAAAGTTTCGAAAGTTCTTCTATAGAAGCAAATGGCATTGAATTTTCTAAATGTTCCTCACCATGCTAGGGGCTCGAAAATATCTGTTTCAATTTCGATAAAAACAAAGACCACCGCATAACAGAGACTGCTTTTTGGGGGAAAGCAAAATAACCCAGTGGAAGTGAAGGAGGGTGGGAAATAAATTGAAGTAAACAGGAGACCACTAACAAAAGCAATTTATAGGAAGAGAATGCAGCTGCAAAGTACAATTTGTAAAATGATATCTATTGAAATACGAGTGCATCATTTTTGCGTTTACTTTTTTTTCACTTGTTTTTGTTTTGCTTTGTTTTCCGTTTTTCGTAATATTTCTTCCTTTGGTTAGTTTTATTTCTTCAAAATGGATCCAAGCCATGTTGGGGGAAGGTGCTGTGGAAATAAATTTCAATTACCGGATGGAAGTGTTGTGATCACGGTGAAATGTTGTCCGCGATCAAAATTAATGATCTGAACGAATTGTTCTTTTCGCATGGATTGCGTTTCGCAATGTGAAAAAAAGCGCGTTTATGGTTGATTCCCGCAGAAGAATTTATTGGAATTTTTATCAATGAAAGTGAAAAGTAGTTTTTTTTCTTTCTGGTATGGATATTTTTATTACTATACATAACTTATTGTCATTAGAATTCTTTATGTTAAAAATGCTTATGCAAAGTATAGTAGCATATGTAATAAAGAATAACATTTTAAAATATTAATTCAAATATGTAATGATGTCTACGTGCCGATTTCCAAAAAAATTGTTTCTAATCAGCTGGAAACCTCTAAACGTTTAATGTTTAGTCTAAATTTAGAATTCAATTCAGATAAAGGATAGTAACTAAAAATGTAAATATATTACTAAATATATTTTTATATTCTAAATTCGTATATCTATTTATGGAATAAATTAACTTATTGCCTTTATTGGAACAAGCATTATTTGTTATTATAACATTATGTGCATTATTATATTTTGAAAATATCATGAACGCTTAACATAATAAAAATTATTGAACGATATTTTGTTCAAATGATAGGGGAGTTGAAGGCCAAATTGATTTATATAGTTCAGAGACCTGAATATAATGTAAGATCGTCGCATTAATCAAGATTGTTATCGCGTGGATATGTAGACGTTCAGAAAAAAATTTCCTGCAATTCCAAACAAATTGCCTGAACTCAAGGAGTAAAAGCGATGTATGTGGTTTGCAGAGAAAAGAATAATCAAACTGAAAGTTTGCTTCTGCTTTTTTATTATTTTATTGGTTTTTTGTTGTTCAGGTTGTTGTTATCGGAATGGTTACAATTTTCAAACACCGCGTAACTTATATATATTTAATTTTCTTGCATTATTATCTTTTTTTTAGTATTATATAGTTCAGAAAAGTGAGAACCAGATAAGAAAAAGAAAAACAAAACTATAACACCACAAGGTACATATGTACAAAAGAAGAGTGCGAAGGGGGACGAAAGCATTCAAGTTGGATATTTACGTATTGTGTTCTCACAAAGAATTATATTATCTGTATTTCTTTTTCTTTTTTTACTAAATAAGCATAATTTTTAATAGAGGTCAGTAATGGAACAAAAATAATAATTTTGATGATGATACTAAGGAAATTGCAAATAATACACTCATGTCCATAAATTAAGGATAATGAAGTTCAGGCAAAGAAAGAGACAGAAGCAAAACAAATTTGACTTATTTGTAAAGTCTATGTAATAAACAAAGGGTAAAGAGCAAAAAAGATGCTATATGTTTGACATAATTAATACAAATTGCGATTTTTACTCCCTGGAGCAAATTTCAAAAAAGAACCTATTTACAAAAAACAGTATAACATGGTTAGTATGATGGTTAATATGGAGTATGTCTCCCGGACGATGCAATACAGGCCTTACAACGCCTAGGCATGCTGAGTATCAAATTATCAATCTGATCTTGGGGAATATTACACCACTCATCAAGCAATGCCCTCCGAAGTTCCGGTTGACGGGCTGCAATTCGTCGGCCAAGCATATCCCACACATGCTCTATTGGATTCAAGTTCGGTGAGTATGCTGGCCAATTCATACGGGTGATATCTTCCAATTGAAGACATTCGTCTACAATTTTTGCACGGTGAGGGCGGTAGTTGTCATCCATAAACAGAAATTCAGCACCCGAAACAAACGTACATGTTGTTCCAGAATGACATCCCGATAGATGTGGCCTGTCATCGTTACACTCTGAACATGCAGGTCAGTTCTGGAACCAAGAATAATTCTCTCCCCAAACGAGCCATCCTGAACCACCGTAACGGTGTCTTTCAATGGTGTTCTCTTAGTAGTAACGGGTACCTGGCGTCTCCATATGAAAGTCTGGCGAGAATCAGACTACAAACTAAACCTGAACTTGTCGGAAAACATCACAACAGACCACTGTTGCGGTGTCCACAATGCATGCTCTCTACTCCAGGTTAATCGCAGGCGACAGTGAGTTGCGGTAAGTGGAACACATCTGACAGGCCGCCGACGAGCATATAGACCAATGTGCCCTAAGCGTCTGTGCACGGTCTGCCTTGAAACTGTCCCACCGGTAGCTGAAGAGAGCTGACGAGACAGGTCTGATGCTGTGCTCCATCTGTTTCTTTTGGCAGTAACTGCTAAATACCGGTCCTCATTCGGCGTTGTAACTCAGGGGCGACCTGTGCTGTAACATTTACTCACATTACTATCATCTTGGAATCGTTGCCAAAGCCTGGAGATGACACTCTGGGCGATTCCAAGTTCCTCGGATACTTCCAGCTGGGTACGTCCACATTCCAGTCGTCCGATAATTCTACCACGTAAAAAATCACCCAAATGCTTCCTTTGTGCTATAACTATGCGGTTATTGCACTGAAAGGCTTTTAAATCGCTTGTGAACAATTTTACTTCTTTGCCACCATTCCTTATATACCCCTCTCTTACACTCTCGTCATTGTGACGTACTATTCGCACCATCTGGTGGTTTCCTGTAATTTGCATATTCTTCTTCAAGATGTGTGTGATAATTCTACAGGTGAAATTTATATTTTAGAGTTCAATTTTTGTGTGATTCTGAATTATCCTTAATTTATGGACATGAGTGTATATTAATTAACAAATTAGGGAATTATCTGTTAAAATTTTTTTTAAAAGTAATTGAATAAATAATTGTTGCAATATAATGAGTTTAATTTAATTGATTTTACAAAATTTAAGGTAGGGCGTTCCTTGTTTAGTTTCGTAATTAAAATTTTGTAATTTTCTGAATTTATTACGAATATTAAATATGCAGAAGTTTGAAATAATATATTCAGAACAATCGTGTAATCAATACTGCCAAATTTTACATTGTGAAGGACGATTTTATAATTTTAAAAATCTCATATAAATAGCGCATAAAACACACTGATTGTAACCATCAAAATATTGTATTATATTACCATAACAATGGATTGTACTCTTTTTAAAGAAATTTTACTAATCATGCTAATCTGTTCGCAGGAAGGTTTGAGTATTAAAGTTTAAAAGTAACAATTACCAATTAAAAAAAATA
This sequence comes from Caerostris darwini, assembly GCA_021605075.1. Taxonomy (NCBI): domain Eukaryota; kingdom Metazoa; phylum Arthropoda; class Arachnida; order Araneae; family Araneidae; genus Caerostris; species Caerostris darwini. Next base: position 396,378 of record BPLQ01001058.1, on the reverse strand, counting down.
TCTTAAATTAATAATTTAAAATTGAATCATTTGATGAGTAAATAAATGTAAATTGTTATTGTTTTATTTTATAATTATTAATTATATATTTTTTAAACTACAAAACCATCATTGAAATTAATTCTATACACATATTTCTTAAACTTTTGTTATAATCTATAAACTATTTCTATTTTGTGGAATGAATCAATAAATAAAATCTATTAAAAGTGATAAAAATGATAGATCAAAAGTAACTTAACAAAATATATCATACAATAGTTTCCAAACAAGTAGGGTAAAATTGTAAAAATTGTCAAATGTATGTTAATTCATAGGAATTTAGTGAAATTTTGCCAATATAGTACTTAAATCATATTTCATAAATTAGGCAAAAAAAAAGCATATTTACTGATTTAAAATACACATAATGAAAACATAACAAAAGCATAGTATTTCAGTTCACTGTGTAATCAGTTTTAAAATGGAATGTGATAACCTCTAACATTAATACATGTACGTTAGCAATTTTCAATTCTCCAATAATGGAGTTCATTAACTCAGTTTGCAACAAAGAGTATTATTGAGCCAAAGCAATATAAAGTCCTTGAAAGGTTGCTGGAGTTGTATTTGATGTCATAATTTGCTCCTTTCCCCAAGTACCTCAAACAACTTGCAAAAGGTTCAATGTTAAATCCAGTGATGACCAAACCATACCAAATGAGCCAAGTAATTCCTCACCAAATGAACTTTATCTAGCCCATTATTGTCGTCTTATAGGATGAAGAAATCGCCAACTGTATCAGTATACTGACGAACAATGTTCGACAAAGTCGCTTCTGTATAATTGAGCAGCAATAACAATGCATCTTGAATTGACAAACATGTTCAGTGCGGTAATCTAAAGAAGTAGCTACCTGCACATGTATACTGGACTCATAAAATGTGAATTTTTCTAGAGATATTCCTTGGATAATGACCCTACCAGACCAATAAACAACTTCACACATGAAACCTAAACTAATCAGTAAAATATACAGACCTCCATAGACTTACATTCCATCTGTGTGCCCAATTAAACACTTCCTTATCACTATAAGTGATAAGGAAGTGATTGGGCACATTCTTCCTTATCACTATGTAGAATCAGTATACTCACAACTCTGGACGCCTTACAAACAATCCACATTCGTGAAGCCTTCTTCGTTCATGCCTTCTAGTTGCTGATACAAGAGAAGATCTGAGGCGAGTTGGTGTAGCGGTTTTGTGCTTCATTTCAGTTATCTGCAAATAGGGCTGTTTGTAATTCTAGCTCTTTCTTGGCTATACCTTCCAAATGGGATTCTGTTTTTATAAGTACATTTTACAATCTATGAAACACAGAAAAACATTTAACCATTTTATTTGCCCAATGTCTTGCTATCGTAATTTTTCAAGTTCTAATATCTAAAAGATAGCTATTCCGTAATTTCACTACAGAGTTTCTATTTGCAACAAATGCAGTGCTTTTAAAGTTTCATTTTTTAACAATTCAAAACGATTCTAAATGAGAACAGCTTTACTTTATATATATATAATATTTTGATACAACAATTCGTTTTAAGAAATAATTGCAAAATTTTATGATATTTTACTTTTTTTTTTGGAGAGGGAGGGGGAATATCATCACTTTTTGTGATTTTTTTAGACACATAAAAAGATAACATAAAAACATAACTCAGACATAAAAGATAAATTAATTGCTACTGTTATTTATAAAGGTACTACTTCCGAAGAACTCAAAAATAAAGCAGATAATTAAAACCAATAATATTACAAAGATATTAGTATTACGTTGAACAAAAGCAATTCCGTTCAATTCATTGTTGTATGTAGAAGAAGTGTAAGATTCTTTTAGAGTACTTTGTGTAGTATTTATATTGTTATCGGGTATTAACAACAAATATTTTGATTATATAATAATTTTTCGGAGACGTTTATCATGTCTCTCTCTCCATACTGTGTTTAGACACTGAGAATGTGCTATCAAAAACAAAGGAATTTCAAAATATAACGACGATAAATTTTGAAATAATACAGTATTGCACTATACGAAGATAAAGTATTGCAATGTAGAAGTGAAGGGCCAGAAGAATGGGAAAAAAAATTCAGAGAAGAGCGATGTCTAATATATAAATGTTCAAACATAATTTGAGAAAAAAAAATTGTTTTTTGACAAAATATTTTTCAAACAATTACTTTCTTTCCTTACGAGTATACCTTCAGAGTTGAATAAATTACTAATAAGTGTAATAGATTACTTAAAAGAAAATTAAGTAAATTCGTTTTTATATAAAGTGAAAACACAGTAAACTTCTTTATGTATGTTTCTTTGCTCAAAAATTATATATTAATATATTATACCAATGCATAAATACCATTTATTTATTTATATAACAATTTTAAACCTGTTTTTTTTTTAATTCAACGAAGTATGAACTATTTATTAACTTTAGTATTCACCACATTAGCTTCACAAAACAATGTACAGTTTTATTCAATAAAATGGTTATACAACAAAAGTTTAAACAGACTATAATTAGCTAAGCTAATTAACATTTAAAAAAAAAACATTTAAAAAGCGTAGTTAAAAGTCCATTATTACTATACAGGCAGCCATTGTTACAGACACTGCATTAATTTGCTTATGTAGAAAAATATTTTGATACGTTTATGACAAGAAGTACATTGATAAATACTGACTAAATCAGCTCTCAGCACTCATAAAAAAGACAAACTACCACATTAAGAAACTACCCAGACCTCTAACACAGATTCAAAGGTAATGGCTGTAAGCAATGCTCGCAGATTAATTTTCCTAATACTCCTCTACTTCACGAAAAAAAAAAGGAACCCTCTTACCATGTCCAAGCTTCGTCATCAGCAAAAATGAATCATGGTATTTGCAAAAGATCACCTCCTTACTTGCTACTACAGTAATAAAAATAAATTGCCTTCAATGATATAAGTAAATTTTCCATCGCGTCTTCCATGCCGATGAGGCTATTTTCAACAGTGAAGAATTTTTCGATGACAGCAGAGCACTGTGTGGCACTGACTGTCGAAAGGACTATCGCGAGGAATAGAAAAGAGGGGAAGACAGATTCAGTTTCTCTGCGTAGATTAATCCTTTAAAATTCGTTCGGATGGCTGTAAAGTACAGTTTTTCATCAGAGGGGAGGGGGAATTTCCCTTTCGAAGAAGGAATAAGCCTTTATCGAAAAGCAGCTGGGTTTTATATTTCTTTTTCTATTTCCGTGGAAGTATTAGAGGCGTTTCCGAAAATAATTTCGCTTCCCAAGTTGATCGAATCTTTTTTTTTTTCAACTTCTTCTTTTCCCTATAACCTGGTGAAACTTTTTTTTTTTAAGCGGAATTTATGGCTTTGGTCACAAAAAGACGGTTTACAATTGAAACTGTCATTTCCTTTAATAGTTGCAATTGAAAACTATCGAAATGTATTTTTTTTCAGTTGTTATTTTTTTTAAAAATAGAACTTGATTGGATTTTGATATCGTTTGGGTAAATGAGTTTTCAACTTTTTATTTTTTAACAACATGTTCTCAAAAAGAATGAAATTTATGTTTGTGATTCTAAGACAAAGATTCCTGAACAAAATGTTTTTGTAATTTTCTTGTTTATTTCTTTAAAGTGACTTCCTAGTGCCTTGATCTGATATAGTAAATTTGTTGCGGATTCATCCCTGTTATGTTTGTATTACCAGGAATTAGTTAAACTAGAAAGTTGAGTGCTATTGGAATTTGTACATATGTAACCGAACACTGAGGAATTCCAAATGATAATGGCTATAAATTTGGAAATAATAGAGGTATCCCGATATATTTAAAGTGTATGGGCAGAAGAATGAATTTAAATTCAGAGACAGGAAAATTTTCTTAGAGAGGACCGACGTGAAACATATAAATGTTCAAACGTAATTTTAGAAGAAAAAAAAAAGTTTTGAAATATTTTTCAAAAAAATGTTTTCTTTTCTGATGAGTAAACGTTCAGCGTTTGAATAACTTATTAATAAGTGTAATAGATTATTTGGAAGAAAATTAAATAAATTCATTTTTATATATAGTGAAAACACCGTAAGCTCTTTTTTTTCCATGTTTCTTTGTTCAAAACACATATATTAATGTATTATACCAAGGCATAAATATCAATTATTTATTTACATTAAACGATTTATACATTGATCTAGTGTTTCTGTATTTCTTTTTTAATTCTAAAAAGTATGAATTATTTATTAACTTTAGAATTTACCACATTAGCTTTTCAAAACAATAAACAGTTTTATTCAGTAAAATGTTATACAATTAAAAATTTAAACGAATGCGTAAACGAATTTAATAAAAACATAATTAGTTGACCAGAATTTAAAAAAAAGCATTTAATAACTATAGTTAAAAACAGTATTTGTAGTTATATTCATTATTACAGTACAGATAGCACATTCCTCTGCTTATGTAGAAAACTATTTTGATACGTTTATGTCAAGAAGTGCATTGATAAATACTGACTAAATCAGCTCTCAGCACTCATAAAAAAAGACAAACTACCACATTACGAACCTACTCAGACCTCAAACACAGATTCAAAGGTAATGGCTGTAAGTAATGTTCGCAGATTAATTTTCTTAATACTCTTCTACTTCACGAAAAAAAAGGAACCCTCTTACCATGTCCAAGTTTCGTCATCAGCAAAAATGAATCATGGTATTTGCAAAAGATCACCTCCTTACTTGCTACTACAGTAATAAAAATAAATTGCCTTCAATGATATAAGTAAATTTTCCATCGCGTCTTCCATGTCGATGAGGCTATTTTCAACAGTGAAAAATTTTTCGATGATAGCAGAGCACTGTGTGGCACTGACTGTCGAAAGGACTATCGCGAGGAATAGAAAAGAGGGGGAAGACAGATTCAGTTTCCCTGCGTAGATTAATCCTTTAAAATTCGTTCGGATGGCTGTAAAGTACAGTTTTTCATCAGGGAAAGGGGAAATTTCACTTTCGAAAAGAGGATAAGCCTTTATCGAAAAGCAGCTGGGTTTTATATTTCTTTTTTCTATTTTCGAGGAAGTATTAGAGGCGTTTCCGAAAATAATTTCGCTTCCCAAGTTGATCGAATAATTTTTTTTCCTCTTCTTCTTATAACCTGGTGAAACTGATATCTTTTTTTTTAAACGGAATTTACGGCTTTGGTCTCAAAAAGACGGTTCACAATTGAAATTGTCATTTCCTTTAATAGTTGCAATTGAGAACTGTCGAAATGTATTTCTTTTTGCCTTTCAGTTATTATTTTCTTTAAAAAGTGGTAAAAAAAAGAACTTGATTCAATTTTGATATCGTTTTGGTAAATGAGTTTTCAACTCTTATTTGAAACAATATGTTTTCTCAAAAAGAATGAAATTTACGTTGGTTATTATAAGACACCAAATCGTGAACAAAAAATTATTTGTAATTTTCTCATTTATTTCTTTATAATGATTTTCTAGTACTCTTTACTAATACGGTAAGTTTGTAGCAGATTCATCCTTATCAAATTTTGTATTACTAGGGATTAGCTAAACTAAAATGTTGGGCGTTATTGGAATTTTAAAAGATAACTCCATAAGGCAGCAATTTTGGAGCTAATCCCACAGTACGCTCTTTTTCATATGGTTCTTGTTAAAAAAAATTTTTAATGTATTATACCAATGCATAAATATGATTTATTTATTTATATAAAACAAAATAAATAAATAAATGATATTTGGTGCTAATATTTTTGTATTTCTTTCTTAACGTGTTTTTTTAATTCTAAGAAAATATGAATTATTCATAAACTTTAGCAGAATTTAAGCAGAATTTAAGAAAAACACCTTTATTAAGTGTAGTTAAAAGTCCATTATTGCTTGACAGGTAGCAACTGTTACAGACAGTACTTTCATTTGCTTATGTAGAAAACTATTTTGATACGTTTATGTCACGAAGTACATTGATAAATACTGACTAAATCAGCTCTCGACACTCATAAAAAAAGACAAACTACCACATTACGAACCTACTCAGACCTCTAACACAGATTCAAAGGTAATGGCTGTAAGTAATGTTCGCAGATTAATTTTCCTAATGCTCTTCTACTTCATGAAAAAAAAAAGGAAACCTCTCACCATTTCCAAGTTTTGTCATCAAAAATGAATCATGGTGTTTGTAAAATATCACCTTCTTACTTGCTGCTACAGTAATAAAAATAAATTGCCTTCAACGATATAAGTAAATTTTCCATCGCGTCTTCCATGCCGATGAGGCTATTTTCAACAGTGAAGAATTTTTTGGATGATAGCAGAGAACTGCGTAACACTACTGACTGTCGAAAAGGACTATCGCGAGGAATATAAAAGAGGGGAAGACAGATTTCCTGCATAGATTAATCCTTTAAAATTCGTTCGGATTGCTCTAAAGTACAGTTTTTCATCAGGGAAAAGGGGAAATTTCACGTTCGATGAAGGTATAAGCCTTTATCGAAAAGCAGCTGGGTTTTATATTTCTTTTTCTGTTTCCGAGGAAGTATTAGAGGCGTTTCCGAAAATAATTTCAGTTCCCAAGTTGATCGAATGATTTTTTTTTTAACTTTTCTTCTTTTCCCTATAACCTGGTGAAACTGATGCTAACATTTTTTTTAACGGAATTTATGGCTTTGGTTTCAAAAGGACGGTTCACAATTGAAATTGTCATTTCCTTTAATAGTTGCAATTCAAAACTATCGAAATGTATTTTTTTCGTTTTTTTCAGTTGTTATTTTTTTTTAAAAATGGTTAGAAAAAGAACATGATTGTATTTTGATATCATTTGAGTAAATGAGTTTTCAACTTTTTTTTTTTAAACAATATGTTCTCAAAAAGAATGAAATTTATGCTTGTGACCTGTTTTTTAAATTTAAGACAACTATGAATTAATTATTAACTTTAGCGTTCACCAAATTAGCTTCCTAAAATAATGAACAGTTTTATTCAATAAAATGTGTAAACAATTGCAAAAATGGAATGTTAAAATACAATTTTTATAAAACCATAATTAGCTAAACAGAATTTAAAAAAAGTGTAGTTAAAAATAGTATATGTAGTTAAATTCATTATTGTTATAAAGGCAGTCACCGTTACGGACAGTACATGTTTTGTTGTTGTTTCTTATCCCACTTGGCTGGCCAAGCCCACGAGCCCATACGTGCTCATGATTGAAGGGGAAGGAAGCAGCTTCTGTTGTGATGGAGCACCCGTAGGTAGAAGCCTGACTTTTGCTCCGTGACGGTCTTACAGTCATAGGAGACTGGGACCTGCAGCTTAAAGTGGATTCCGAACCATTACAAACATCCATGGCACCGCCAGGATTCGAACCCGAAACCTGTGGCAACGAGCGCCAGAGCGCTAGACACTCGGCCATTCAGGTCGCAAATTTGAAAACGGCACGCGGTGTTCCCAGGTGGTCACCCACCCAAGTACTGACCGCGCCCAATGATGCTTGACTTCGGTGATCTAACGAGAACCGCTATATTCAGCATGGTACGGCCGTTGGGACAGTACATTCATCTGTTTATGTAGAAAAATATTCTGATACGTTTATGTCAAGGAGTACATTGGTAAATACTGACTAAATCAGCTCTCAGCCCTCATAAAAGAGACAAACTACCACATTACATCTACTCGGTCTACTCGGATCTCTAACACAGATTCAAAGGTAATGGCTGTAAGTAATGTTCGCAGATTAATTTTCTTAATACTCTTCTACTTCACGAAAAAAAAAAAGGAACCCTCTTACCATGTCCAAGTTTCTTCAACAACAAAAATGAATCATGGTATTTGCAAAATATCACCTTCTCACTTGCTGCTACAGTAATAAAAATAAACTGCCTTCAACGATATAAGTAAATTTTCCATCGCGTCTTCCATGTCGATGAGGCTATTTTCGCCAATGAAGAATTTTTCGATGATAGCAGTAGCTCTGCGTGGCACTACTGATTGTGGAAAGGACTATCGCGAGGAATAGAAAAGAGGGGGAAGACAGATTCAGTTTCTCTGCGTAGATTAATCCTTTAAAATTTGTGGGGATGGCTGTAAAGTACAGTTTTTCATCAGGAGGGAATGGGAATTTCACTTTCGAAGAAGGAATAAGCCTTTATCGGAAAGCAGCTGGGTTTTATATTTCTTTTTCTATTTCCGAGGAAGTATTAGAGGCGTTTCCGAAAATAATTTCCCTTCCAAGTTGGTCGAATAATTTTTTTTTCCTTCTTCTTTTCCCTATAACCTGGTGAAACTGACCTTTTTTTTAACGGAATTTATGGCTTTGGTCTCCAAAAGACGGTTCACAATTGAAATTGTCATTTTTTTTAATAGTTGCTATTCAAAACTATCGAAATGTATTTCTTTTTTTTTCAGTCAGTTGGTATTTTTTAAAAAAAATGAGCTTGATTGGATTTTGATATCCTTTGGATAAATGAGTTTTCCACTTTTTTTTTTAAACAATATGTTCTCAAAAAGAATGAAATTATGTTTGTGGTACTAAAACACCAAATCCTGCACAAAAAATTCTTTGTAATTTTCTCGTTTATTTCTTTATATCGATTTCCTAGTTCCCTGCACTAATACGTAAATTTGTGGTAGATATCCTTATTAAGTTTGTATTACTAGAGATTAGCTAAACTACAGAGTTTGGGTGCTATTGGAATTTTAAAGAAGCACTCCAAAAGACAGCTATTTTTGAGCTAATGTCTTCCCGCATTCTTTTTTCAGTACTTCGCGTATTCTGCACCCTACGTTTTTTTTTGTATGGTTCTAGTTAAAAAAAATTTGTAATGTATTACACCAATGCATAAATATCATTCATTTATTTAGATAAAACAATATAAATAAATAAATGATATTTGATAGATAATGTTTTTGTATTTCTTTCTTAACCTGTTTTTTTTAATTCTAAGAAAATATGAATTATTTATTAACTTTAGTATTCCCCACATTAGCTTCCCAAAACAGTTTATTGAATAAAATTGTTCTACAATTCAAAATTATAAGGAATGTCAAAACAAAAATTTTAATCAAACTATAATTAGCTAAGCAAAATTAAAAAAAAAAAAAAAAAACATTTTATAAGGGTAGTTAAAAGTCCATTATTGCTATACATGCAGTCACTGTTATAGACAGTTCAATCATCTGTTTATATATAAAATATATTTTGATACGTTTATGTCAGGAAATACATTGATAAACACTGACTAAATTATCTCTCAGCACTCATAAAAAAAAGACAAACTACCACATTACGAACCTACTCACACCTCTAACACAGATTCAAAGGTAATGGCTGTAAGTAATGTTCGCAGATTAATTTTCCTAATACTCTTCTACTCCATGAAAAAAAGGAACCCCTCTTACCATGTCCAAGTTCGTCATCAGCAAAAATGAATCATGGTATTTGCAAAATATCACCTTCTCACTTGCTGCTACAGTAATAAAAATAAACTGCCTCCAACGATATAAGTAAATTTTCCATCGCGTCTTCCATGTCGATGAGGCTATTTTCACCAGTGAAGAATTTTTCGATGATAGCAGTAGCTCTGCGTGGCACTACCGATTGTGGAAAGGACTATCGCGAGGAATAGAAAAGTGGGGAAGACAGATTCAGTTTCTCTGCGTAGATTAATCCTTTAAAATTCGTTCGGATGGCTGTAAAGTACAGTTTTTCATCAGAGGGGAGGGGGAATTTCCCTTTCGAAGAAGGAATAAGCCTTTATCGAAAAGCAGCTGGGTTTTATATTTCTTTTTCTATTTCCGTGGAAGTATTAGAGGCGTTTCCGAAAATAATTTCGCTTCGGAATTTGATCGAATCATTTTTTTTTACATCTCTTCTTTTTTTCCCTTATAACCTGGTGAAACTGATTCTGACATTTTTTTTTTTTAACAGAATTTATGGCTTTGTCACAAAAAAAGGTTCACAATTGAAATTGGCCTTTCCTTTACTAGTTGCAATTGAAAACTATCGAAATATATTTCTTTTTTTTTTTTTTTTTTCAGTTGTTATTTAAAAAAAAAAAAAGAACTGGATTGGATTTTGATATCGTTTAAGTAAATAAGATTTCAACTCTTTTTTTTTAAACAATGTGTTCTCAAAAAGAATGAAATTTATGTTTGTGATTCTAAAACACTAAATCGTGCACAAAAAATTCTTTATAATTTTCTGGTTTATTTCTTTATAGAGATTTCCTAATTCAGTGCACTAATACAGTAAATTTGTAGCAGATTTATGCTTATTAAGTTTGTATAACTAGGGATTAGCTAAACTACAAAGTTGGGTGCTATTGGAATTTTAAAGAAGCACTCTAAAAGACAGAAAATTTGGAGCTAATGTCTTCCCGCATTCCTTTTTCAGTTCTTCCTGCATTCTGCACTGTACGGGCTTTTTTTTTGTATGGTTATTGTTAAAAAGTGTTTTTAATGTATTTTACCAATGCATAATCATTATTTATTTATTTATATAAATAAAAATAAATGATATTTGATAGCTGATGTTTTTGTATTTCTTTCTTAACCTGTTTTTTTTAAATTCTAAGAAAATATGAATTATTCATTAACTTTACCATTCACCACATTAGCATCCCAAAACAATGAACAGTTTTAATCAATAAAATGTATATATAATTAAAAATTAAAAGGAATGTTAAAACAAAATTTAATTTAACCATAATTAGCTAAGCAGAATTTAAAAAAAAAAACATTTAATAAGTATAGTTAAAAAACCATTATTGCTATACAGGCAGCCATTGTTACAGACCAGACAGTACATTCATCTGTTTATGTATAAAATATATTTCGATACGTTCATATCAAGAAGTACATTGATAAATACTGACTAAATCAGCTCTCAGCACTCATAAAAAAAACTACCCCACTACGAATCTACTGAGACCTCTAACACAGATTCAGAGGTAATGGCTGTAAGTAATGTTCGCAGATTAATTCTCCTAATACTCTTCTACTTCATAAAAAGAGGGATCCTCTTACCATGTCCAAGTTTCGTCATCAGCAAAAATGAATCATGGTATTTGCAAAATTTCACCTCCTTACTTGCTGCTACAGTAATAAAAATAAATTGCCTTCAACGATGTAAGTAAATTTTCCATCGCGTCTTCCATGCCGATGAGGCTATTTTCACCCGTGAAGAATTTTTCGATGATAGCAGAGCACGGCGTGGCGCTACTTACTGTCGAAAAGGACTATCGCGAGGAGTAGAAAAGAGGGGAAGACAGATTCAGTTTCTGTGCGTAGATTAATCCTTTAAAATTCGTTCGGATGGCTGTAAAGTACAGTTTTTCATCAGGGGGAGAGGGAATTTCACTTTCGAAGAAGGAATAAGCCTTTATCGAAAAGCAGCTGGGTTTTATATTTCTTTTTCTATTTCCGAGGAAGTATTAGAGGCGTTTCCAAAAATAATTTCGCTTCCCAAGTTGATCGAATTATTTTTTCTTCTTCTTCTTTTCCCTTATAACCTGGTGAAACTAATTTCTTTTTTTTTTTTTTTTTTTTTTATGGAATTTATGGCTTTGGTCTCATAAAGACGGTTCGTAATTGAAATTGTCATTTCCTTTAATAGTTGCAATTGGAAACTACCGAAATGTATTTATTTTTTTCACCTTCATTTGGTATTTAAAAGAAATGGTAAAAAAGACCTTGATTGGATTTTAATATCGCTTGGATAAATGAGTTTTCAACATTTTTGTTAAACAATATGTTCTCAAAAAGAATAAAATTTATGTTTGTGACCTGTTTTTTAATTTTAAGAAAATATGAAGTATACTTTAGCGTTCACCACATTAGCTTCGTAAAATAATGAACAGTTTTATTCAATAAAATGTTTAAACAATTGAAAAAATGGAATGTGAAAATACAATTTTTCTAAAACCATAATTAGCTAAACAGAATTAAAAAAAACATTTAATAAGTATAGTTAAAAATAGTAGCTGTAGTTACATTCATTATTGTTATAAAAGCAATCTCCGTTACGGACAGTACATTCATCTGTTTATGTAGAAAAATATTCTGATACGTTTATGTCAAGAAGTGCATTGATAAATACTGGCTAAATCAGCGCTCGGCACTCATAAAAAAAAAGACAAACTACCACATTAAGAACCTACTCAGACCTCTAACACCGATTGAAATGTAATGGCTGTAAGTAATGTTCGCAGATTAATTTCCCTAATACTCTTCTACTTCATGAAAAAAAAAAGGGAATCCTCCTACCATGTCCAAGTTTCGTCATCAGCAAAAATGAATCATGGTATTTGCAAAAGATCTCCTCCTTACTTTCTGCTACAGTAATAAAAATAAATTGCCTTCAACGCTATAAGTAAATTTTCCATCGCGTCTTCCATGCCGATGAGGCAATTTTCACCTGTGAAGAATTTTTCGATGACAGCAGCACTGTGCGTGGCACTACTGACTGTCGAAAGGACTATCGCGAGGAATAGAAAAGAGCGGGAAGACAGATTCAGTTTCTCTGCGTAGATTAATCCTTTAAAATTCGTTCGGATGGCTGTAAAGTACAGTTTTTCATCCGGGCAGGGGGAAATTTCACTATCGAAAAAGGAATAAGCCTTTCGAAAAGCAGCTGGGTTTTATATTTCTTTTTCTATTTCCGAGGAAGTATTAGAGGCGTTTCCGAAAATAATTTCGCTTCCCAAGTTGATCGAATCATTTTTTTCCCCTTCTTCCTTTCCCTATAACTGGTCTCAAAAAAGACGGTTCCCAATTGAAATTGTCATTTCCTTTAATAGTTGCAATTGGAAACTATCGAAATGTATTTTTTTTTTTTTTTTTTTTTTTTTTTCTTTTCTTTCAGCTGTCATTTAAAAAAAAAAAAAAAAAAAAAAAACTTTATTGGATTTTGATATCGTTTGGCTAAAGGAGTTTTCAGTTTTTTTTTTTTTTTTTTTTTTTTTTTTTTTTTGAAAAAAATATGTTTTCAAAAAGGATGAAATTTATGTTTGTGATTCTAAGACAAAGATTCTTTGTAATTTTTTCGTTTATTTCTTTAAAGCGATTTCCTAGTGTTCTACACTGATACGGTAAATTTGTTGTAGATACATCCTTATTAAGTTTATATTACTAGGGATTAGCTAAACCTCAAAGTTGGGTGCTATTGGAATTTTAAAGGAACACTGCAAAAGACAGAAATTTGGGGAATGTCTTTGCGAATTCTTTTTCCTTCAACTTAAAGGTTACCTTTCCCATCAAACATATATATCGTGGGTACCCAAGATGTAAAATTATAAACTGTCAATCGGACAAAAATGCTGTAAGATCTTATTTTTCAGTTGAATTATTAAAATTCATATTTATCAAAAAGTCTAGTTTATAAATGTCCGCATTTATTTTAATCATTAATTTTTTTTCATTATTCATAAATGTCTGCAATATATAATACTGGAAGCATTTGAAAGTGTATCCGTCTGAGTTAGTTACATTATTACCATTGGGTCAAGAGTGTAGTTTGCATAATATTTAAAAGTAATCAATCTACACTCATGAGAGAATGATTTTTTTCCATAAAATTCTTCTGTTATTTTTATTATGGATTTTTCTGATACTAACATGAATAAAATAAAATATAGTTGTAATTTTTTGAATCCTTTGAATGATTAGTTATAACTTTTAAATTAAAACAATTAGCAATGTTATTTTTAAATCTATAGTTGATAAAATCTATTAATTATTATTCTTTGAGTAATTTGATTTTTTTTCTAGAAGTAAGGACTGCAATTTATGTCTGGTTTTATTAATGTCAAAAGTAATTTTTTAAATTGATTTTAAAATTTTATTTCCTGATGATTCAATTCATTGGTTGTATAACAAGTGTATAGATTTGAAATTATTTGTGTTAATCAATAATGAAGAAATTATAGGTATCGTTGTAGAAAATTAGACTTTTATTAGTATTTAATAATTTTTAAAACAATTAAAAACTATTAATAGTTAGATTTACGTATGCAAATGAAAAACATTTCATATCAAATTAAAAAAACAACAACAGTTAAAAGTAAAACTTTTCCTACTACTATCTATTCTAAAATTTACAATCACTACTAATAAAATATTTAAATGGATATTTGTATTTGTATTTCAGTTTTTAAATGAAAACAATTGTCTCTCAAAATTAAACAATTCTTATCAAATACTCTTTTTCTAAACAATATATTTCTGACGTTGTTTAAACACAACTTTCCAAAATTTTAGAACAAATATTTCAATGTAAAAAAACCATTTAAAAATAATTGGATTGTATGACAACATAAAATTACTAATATGAAAAAAAAATATTTAATTTATGCTTTATATTATATATTGAATAATTTGGAGCTCATATATAGTTAGTTGGAATTAAGTGTTGTTGCATTTCATCGAAATTTGTTCGTAATGGTTCAATAATTGAAATTTTTTAATTTAACTTTGCATCTTCGACAAAATTGAAAAAGTTTTAAGTTATGCTACATTTCTGAAAGTATTTTTTTAATTTTTTTTTATATTAATGAACGAAAGAAAACAATTCAATTCGCCATGTTGTATAAAAAATAATTGACATTAAGGAGCAATTATTTCTATATAAACTCAGTCGAATGCAATATACTCCATAAGAATATAATTCAAGACGATAAAATGTAATTCCCGAAATATATAAATTAAATAATTAGTGAATCACATTTGAAGTCTTTTACAAATATATAGTTTTTTTAATATTAGGAGGCCTCGTAATTATGCATGCAACAAATAGCCCACTGATGGGTATGAGTAAATGCTATTTGCAACAAGACTTTTAGGAGTAACCTCTCTTTATTTGCCAGTTGCAAATATATAGATTCGACAACCTTTCACCCACAAGCATTGTGTATATGATGAGTGACAGGGGAAAAAGCCCGGTTTACTAATTCGTTCACAAGCAATTTGTTTCTTAAAAATCGCTAAACTGACTATTAATCGCTATTACCTGACTATTAATCGCTATTAACTAACTATTAATCGTTAAGCTAATCATTTTATCATTTAAAATCGCTAAATTGACGGTGAAGTGAAGATGGGAAAAAATGAAAAACTTACAATGCACCAGGTGATGTGATAAAATATGGTTGCTTGTTTCCCTTTTTTCTCTAAAAGGTAATAATTATAAAATTGCCGTTTGATATGACTTGAATGCAACACTTACGTTTTCTTAATCGCTATAAAATAAGTTTGAATGCAGACACAATTTGGCGGCAAGTTCAAACCAAATGCCTTGTGCGCCCACATTGCTTTGGAATTTTGTTGTTGAACATCTGTGATTATCGCGATCCAATAATGAACAGAATGAACAAAAAATTCTTCACGATTCTCGTTTATTTCTTTACAACGCCCTGCACTGATACAGTAATTTAGTTGCTGCGCAATTTTGTAGTAGTAGTACTTATCTTAAATGCGGGTTGTTTAACATTTTTAATTATTATTAATTCAAATTAATACAGATGCAAAACATGCTTTTTATATACTAAATAGATTTGTAGTTTTATTTTATTAGAACTAACAAAGCGACAAAAATAATCGTACAGTTATCACACAATTTTTAACAACTTCAAAACAATTTTAGAGAATAAATACAAACTCCTTTCGAATTTAAGAGGTAACATAATTTAAAATAAAACATCAGAAGTTACTAATGAGTTTAAATATTGCATTCTGAAACTGTGCTAATTTATTTAAGAATTACACTTCGTTCCAGCATTCCTTGCAGCCAACTTTTACAATTGCTGTAACGCATGGCAGTTAAAAATAGCCCTGCAGTTACACATAAAATTTCTCACTTGCAACCATGAGTCGAGCCGCAGTTGAATATTTTGATTCATCGAGAACATGGATGAGGTCTCATTTCCGGAGTTTTCCTTGGATGGTACATTTCCGGTACAGCGGAAGTCGCGTCCGGAACACAATCCTCGGGAAAGAACCCGAAACAAAGGAAATGGTCAATTATGCCGGTTCTTCGTGCCAAGCAATATTCGAAAAAGATTGCGCGAAATGGAATAATATTTAAAGATTCTTTTTGGAGATAAATGGGTTTTTTTCCTTTCTTCATTATAAAATGCTATGGGGGAAATTAAAGTACAATTTATCTTCTCTGTAACGAAGGTGGGTTTAGAAAAAAAAAAGGAAAAAAAAAAAATGACAGATTGCTTCCATAATTGCAGTTTTCATTTATTTTTTCTTTTATTTCAAGTGTTTTTTTTTTTTCTTTCCCTTTTGACATTTATTATCGATTTGCGGAAATGAGAAAGAAACCTCTTTGTGACGATTGCGACTAAATGAGATATCTCTCATAATTTTTTTTTTTCAAAGAATTTGTATATTTATTTTAAATTCTGGAAACATAAATGTTCTTATGAGATTTATTTTCTAGTAATTCTCAAAAATATGTGCATGAAATACTTCAAAATAAAAAATAATGCAAATATTTTGATAAAAATAATAACTAATAGATCGTATTTGCCAAATTATATCAAGACTTGAATAAAAAAACGATATTTCAAAATAATTACGCTGTATCAATGTTTAATAACTATTTATACTATTATTGTTCTCCCTACTTACTGCTAGAGGGACAAGAGATGCCCCCCCGAGAGAAACCTTAGGGCTTATTGTCCCACATTCGAGTGTAGAAGAAAACCAGGTAGACTCTAAGCAAGCAAGCAACCTCTATGCTGCGTTATATTCCCGCGTACAGCCATCATCAAAAACCATGTTTCCTCTTTTCTGAAAGTAGTGAAAAATCTGAAAACTACGCCACTACTAGAAAATCGATTCGAATATTCGATAATATATTTAGATATTCTATAACATGCATTTAAATAGCAATTTTATTGTTCACAAGTAGTTTTATGGGTTCTAACATCGATTTTACAAAAAAATAATTATACATTTTGATTATCAGAACACATTATAAATATTTAATCACGAAACATTGATTATATGCATTCTATCATAAGACATTGTTTATATATATTTTACTATAAACATCTATTTTATATATCATAGCATTGGTCATATGTAATAGATAATCGATATGTATTCAAATATCGATTATATGAATTTAAACATTGATTTTAGAGTGAAATCTTCTACCATATTTTTTCAATGCATATTTAAAATATTGTTTGAAATGACAAATGCAAATATGTTTTTGTAAATACTAATTTTAGTTATAAATTAACTTTAATTATTAGATTATCTCCACGAAATACTTTAGCGGTAGGAGAATATTTAATTTCTCAGTTATGCAATTCCATTACTTTGAATATATTGTAGATGATTTCTATTAAAATATTTCAAAACTGTATTGCGTAATTTGCAGATATTACATTTTAATAAATGAAATTAAATAATAAATCGAAATTTGATACAAGTAAACGTTTTTTTACATTTAAAATTTCTGTATCAACAATTTCTGAATAAAAATTTACGAATTGAAATATTTTGGATGCATAAGTTTTAAACCAATAAAACTAAAATTGCATGCGCATGTTTACTTATAATCGTTTAAAATAAAACATATAATTATGTATAATTTATCATAATAAGTTTAGTAATAAATAAGTAAATTTTCAAATAATTGATAGATTTTCTTATAAAATTATTAAACTAGCTTTAACACTAAATTAACCTAATAAATAAAATTAACTTTAATACTTTGATTATTTTAAAGTATATGGAAAGCAATGAATTTAAAGATCGTCGATATTAATTGAAAAATAACAGAGTATTCATCTTGAAAAATAAATGAACACTGATCACTTTCATCATGAAATTTAATGATTAAAAATAAAACTAAAATTCACTCTTTTTTCTACCCTGACAATGGTATTCATCTTAACAAATAATATTTCTCTAATTTTATTTCTTTAAAATTTCTGTTTTATTTAAAATATTATGTATTAAATACGTAATCGTTATTTTCTTTAATAAATTATAATTAATTTAATTTACTTTTTTTATTTTGTGCTATATTACTATATTAAAAAAGGTTGACTGTTCATAGATTGAATATTATTGTGATAGTGTAGAATTTGAGAAACAAACTTTTTTTTCTTAATTCAGTGACAATTGTTTAGTAAAAATGTTCATTCTAACTGACTGAACGTTTTTAATAAATTGTTCTTTTAGTAAAAACGTTTGTCTTAAACCTTAAACATTTCATATTAAGCAGCATATTATTATTATCACTCGTTCAACGAATCATTATAGAATTATCTGCCACATGTAATGGACATTAATAAATCACATAATATCTCCATATTAAACCCCTATTAATCACGTTTATAGTTGATGATGAATCACTTGTCAAAATGTACATGTTATAATGAACACTGCATTAGCTTGAGTTGCTAAGCTTATTATGCAAATTGTATCTTCCTTATGTATTGCTAAACTATCAAGAAAAAATAATTCAAAACCAATAAAAGGAAAGATTGTAAGATAATTTTATTTCTTTAAAAGTTTATACATAAGCATTCTTTACCTCAAAAAAATAATATCGGAAAAACATGGATATCGAATCTTTATTGATATCCAGTTTTATAACACTAACCCAGATGTTTTTCAGTCGAGAAAGGAGTATTAATGTATGAACCTCACCTTGTAATGTGTATTTGTAAGTAGGTAATATTTGATACAGATCTTTCAATATAGTGGCGAATAACTTCAAATAAATATATCCGACATTTGAAAACATCATTTTACTATAAAGTTATTTAAAGCAATCACAATGATTTTAAAAATAAGTGTTATTATATACAGGGTGATAATAATTAAAGTCCCACTTACAAAATGCTCTAAAAAAAGAACCACTTGAGGACAATGAGTTCAAATTTGAACTAAAGGGGAAATACGGTATGGCATCAAAAAAAAATTTTCAAAATATCTTCCACCGATTTTTCCCATCTAATTTGGTATGACCTTGCCCTGGTGGATGGGCTTTCCACTAACAGAGTCACAACTGTTGAATGACTTGGAAGTCATTTTTTTCCGTCAAAAAACCGAAACAATCAAGCACATTGAACGCTACAGTTGGTTTAATGTGCAACTCATGCCAAATACGTGGTAATTTCGATTCAAAATATGACTGGCAGCCGAATTCACTTTCTTTATGCCGCTTACAGCGCCATCTATTAATACTTTGGAACTTTTTTTGATGCCGCACCATTACCGCCTTCAAATATCTTCAGTTCAAATTTGAACTCACTGTGACGAGTGTTTCTTCTTTTTTTAAAGCATTTTGAAAGTGGAACTTTAATTATAACCATCCTGTATATATCAGCATATACAGTAATGCTTAAAATACAGTATCAGTAATGCTTCAAATAATATAAATCTTATCTTTTATTAGTTTTCAGTTTATTTAATCCCTTGGTTAACACAAATGTCGATAACAAAAAACGCAATATTTCTTTCACGCATAAAAGATTATTATATATAATATTTAATACCTTGAATGTAATATATATGTAATTTACTTCTTTTGCTAATCCGCTTGCATCGTCACAAGTAATCTCTTTACCAAGGATCATATACTTAAGATTCTTGCAATTTATTTTTTCTCTCTTATTATGTATTGTTGTTTTGTGTTATGGAGGTTTTTGCTGTACAAAAAGATATAATGTTCAGACAGTAAATTTGTTTCATATTAGGAGAAAAGATGCAATTATTCGTTAAAATTTCATATTTTATATGTTATTCGCTAATCCTCTGAATTACGAAAGACACCGAAGTTTGAAACATGATATCGGTGATAATACTTTTATTTTTTCTGATGGAACAATTTTCCATATTACGTACCATTAAAAAATGTGTTGGAATTGTTTTAAATATATAACAGCGCATTTGTTTTGAAAAATACTTTGCTATATTTAGTACTAAAAATACAATTGAGAGAGATTATTTGAATTAATTACATTTAAAAAAGCATTTAATTAAGAAAGGAAAAATTAAAAAAAAACCTATTCATGCAATTTTTTAATGAGAATATTTAAAAATTAATTCCATTTCAGTATTATGAAACGAATTCAAATTCTCAACAAAAGCTTCCTTTATGAAAATGAATTACTTCAATTAGTTTTTTGAACATTATTTATCTACGTTCCGATAAGAATTCATAATTAAAAAGGAAATAAGGTAAATAGTGTTTTTAATTATGAAAAGAAATTTTGCATAACAACAAAATAATAATAATTAATTCTCTTTTCATTAATGATTTCATAATTTAAAATAAAAATTACTTATATAACAGTTAATATAAACAATTTTTTTTTTTTTGCTCTATTAAGATGGAATGACAAAAGCCATTAATTTAAATCACTAGATTTTAATTAAACTCTTTAATGAAACAAAACAGATATCAATATTGATATAGAAGTTTTTAAATCAACAATACATTATACAAAATTACCTGTTGAATTTTTATGTTTTAAATAAAATATTTCAGTATAAAAACATAATGCATGAAAAAATACCCCTCAAAACTTAGAATTGCATTACATAAACTGAATTTCTTTAAAAGAAAAATAAATTTTCAAAGAAACAATACGAAATACCCCCAATATTTATATTTTAAACTTATTTATATATTTTAGGACAATGATATAATGATTTATAATTTTATTACAATAATATAATCTTTAAAATTACTATGAAAAAATCCAAATCTTACAATTGCATACCATAAACTGAATTCCCTTATTAAATTTTCAAAGAAACAATACGTAACGACGCGAACCTTTACATTTTAAACTGATTTTTAAATTTTAGGACTATAATATAATCTTTAAAATTACTATAAAAAAATTACATATCGTAGAATTACATACCATAAAATGAATTATTAGAGAAATAATTTTTCAAATAAAAAATACGAAACGCAGCGAACCTTTATATTTTAAACTGATTTATATATTTTAGGACAATAATATAAAATTACTATGAAAAAAATCTACATCTTAAAATTACATAACATAAACTGAATTTCATTATTAAATTTTCTCCCATGAATAATTTGACATAATATCATTTTTAAAAAATTACTATTAAAAAATCAAACTTTCAGAATTACATACCATAAACGGAATTCCCTTATTAAATTTTCAAAGAAACAATACGAAAAGAAGCGAACCTTTATACTTTAAGCTGATTTTTAAATTTTAGGACTATACTATAAACTTTTAAATTACTATGAAAAAAATCCAGATCTTAGAATTACATACCATAAACGGATTTCCCTTATTAAATTTTTAAAGAAACAATATGAAACGAAGCGAACCCTTATATTTTAAACTGATTTATACATTTTATGGCTATAATATAATCTTTAAAATTATTATGAAAAAAATCCAGATCGTAGAATGGCATACCATAAACCGGTCACCTTCATTCAAGAAATGAATCTATACGTTAAAAGGCGTAGAGTAAAGGAACAAAATAATGTGTTAACTCGTAAATAATTAAATGGGATAGTAATTACCTTTAGTGACTTAACTGGTCTCACTTAAAGTTAATTTATAAGACCGTTATTTGGAGCTGTTATCTAAACGCCTGAGTTGAACACCTGGACAACTACGTCTGCTTTATATAGATGGCCATTAAGGCGATCAAGTATTTTAAAGGAATACAATTCAGCTCGGGACTTAATGGAGACATGAGATTGCTTTTAATCGAAGTAAAGTACAGAGCATTGTTTAAATTGCTTGTGTTTTGTCTACTTCAGATGTTAATGTAAATAGGAAATCAATTTTCTGCTGTCACGCAAAAGATTAAATAAAGTGGGTACATTTGACTTATGGTAGAATTATCTAAATATGTATAACTTGAACCAGTACACAAAGATTAGTGTTACTGTGCTTAAGTATGAGTTGTAAATATACATTAATAGTTAATAGTAAAAATGTATTATAATTGTATACATTTAAATATTAATTAATTTTCAAAACATATACATACATAAATATACATCTTTACATAAATATTTACATACTCATAATGTTTTTGATAAAATTATTTTTTTAAATATTTTACTTAAATCTTTTATGAAATTATATACTAATTGAAATTTTTAAATCTATAAAAGGATATATTATTATAAAAAACACATTTAGGTCATTGCAGTAATTTTATTAAATTAAAAAGTAAGAAGAAATTAATTTTTATGTATATTAAAATTGATGTTTATGCGTACAAAAAAATTATGGTTTTTAACACAATTTAAAAATTTTACGAAACTATATAAATCTACGAAATTAAATAAAAAAAATGCAATAAAATTTGAAAATATCTAAAAACGAAAATTTTTAATACATTGAAGTGACAAAAGTCATGGGATAGCAATATGCAAATTTTCAGATGGCAGTAGCATCGCGTAGAACAGGTATAAATGCGCAGTGCTTTCGCAGAGCTTTCATTTCTGTTCAAGTTATTCATGTGAAGAGGGTTTGACGTGATGATGACCGAATTACGGGAATTAACAGACTTTGAACGCGGAATGTTAGTTGGAGCTAGACGCATGGGTCGTGCCATTTCGGAAATCGTTAGGGAATTCAACATTCCCAGATCCACTGTGTCAAGAGTGTGCCGAGAGTATGAAATTTCAGGCATAACATCCCACCATGGACAGCGCAGTGGTCGACCGCCTGCACTTAACAACCGAGACCGGCGACGTCTGCAAAGAGTCGTAAATTCTAACAGACAAGCAACACTGCGTCAAATAACCACAGAAATCAATGTGGGACGTACAAGGGACTTGTCTGTTAGAACTGTGCGGAGAAATTTGGCTTCCTTGGGCTATTCTAGCAGAAGACCGACTCGAGTGCCTTTACTGACAGAACGACATCGCTTACAGCGACTCTCGTGGGCACGTGAGCATATCGGTTGGTCCCTAGATGAATGGAAAACCGTGGCCTGGTCCGATGAGTCACGATTTCAGTTGGTAAGAGCTGATGGTAGGGTTCGAGTGTGGCGCAGACCCCACGAAGCCATGGACCCAAACTGTCAGCAAGGCACTGTTCAAGCTGGTGGTGGCTCCGTAATGGTGTGAACTGTTTTTTCATGGCATGGAATTGGTCCTCTGGTGCGACTGGACCGAACATTGACTGGAAATGCTTATGTTCAGCTACTTGGAGATCACTTGCAGCCATTCATGGACTTCATGTACCCATACAACGATGGGATTTTTATGGATGACAATGCGCCATGTCACCGGGCCACAACTGTTTGCGATTGGTTTGAAGAACATTCTGGACAATTCCAACGAATGATCTGGCCACCTAGATCGCCCGACAGGAATCCCATCGAGCATTTATGGGACATCATCGAGAGGTCTGTTCGTGCCCAAAATCCTGCACCATCAACGCTTTCACAATTATGGACGTCTATCGAGACAGCATGGCTCAATATTCCAACGACTTGTTGAGTCCATGCCACGTCGAGTTGCTGCACTTCGCCGGGCGAAAGGAGGGCCGACACGATATTAAGAGGTATCCCATGACTTTTGTCACTTCAGTGTAAAACAAAAAACATTTCTACAGTATAATTTTATTACTTGTTAATTCCTTTTCACAGAATTAATTTATCTTTAAAGAAGAATTGAAATTTGTTTGCATATTTGCTGTATTTTGTTTTGAATTATGACTATTTCAATATCCTTAATCATAATATTTTTTATATATTTCATAAGTTGCAATTTTTAATTTATATATAAAAGCTTTGAATACACCAGTAAAAGCATATCATTTCTCTTTGATAAAAAATATTTTCTTCAATGATTTCACTTTTTAATTTTTTTAAAATTAGTATTATGTCGACTTTTCTCTAATTCAATCATTCTTTTTATATGTTAATCTATTATTGTTAAAAGATCTTATTTTAAAACTATATTTTCTCATATGGCTTGCTATATACTACCTTATTTCAATCAAAGAAAACACATTTAGATATCAAAAAAGTATTTGGATATTTTGTCTTTTATTTCGCATATTATAGGTTAGACACAGAGTAAACAAATAATTCTTTACTAAATCACTTTTTAAAAATATTTCTCAAAAATCTTCAATGATAAAAATTTTTGAACTGTTTCGTCTTAATTAAAACTCCTCATTTATGATACAAACATTGAAAATAAGTTAAGCCCGAGTAAGATATTTTTATGTGAAACTTTTCTCAACAAACCTGGTTTTATAATTCTTGCTGGTTACCATAGCAACATTAAATTAATTGCAAAACAGCTTAAATGAAAATAAAAAAATATATAAAACATTTACTTTTAAAAATGATAGAAGCACTGCCAGTTTCTCATTCTTCTATTAACTTCCTTTTAAAGTGGATGAACAGGTGTGCATCTCAAAAATATTCTTTTTCCGTTCTTTCCTGAAAGTAATTAGATTTATCTTTGACTGAAGAAGAATAGAGTTGTTTCTCAGTGATAGTTTGTTTGTTAATTATGATTTTGAAGATAACGTTCAAGAATGCTCATCAAAAATTAATTAAACAATAAGGTGTTATGTTATTATTCTTATAAGTTTAGATAAGCATTTGTTATCAAAAATCTATAAGGTCTTATGTCAACATAGAATGTTATCGTGAAATATTAATCAAGATGTTAAAATAAACGACGAAAAATTCAAGCTCTTAACAACTTTTTCGTAAAAAGATAATTCATTTTAATTTCGTAAATAAGAGATTGTGCACCTTAGAGTTCACCAAGTCTTTTTTCAGCGCCAAATGGAATCTCTAATAGCAGAGAAAAAAATACGCAACCCTTCGGACATTTTGTTTATTTAGGAAGGGACTTGCCGAAAATTGCAAGGGAAAAAATTCGCCAAATAAAAAAGCTGAACGTTAAATAGCAGAATTCCCCAAAATAATCAGTAAGCTATGTTATAAACATTTTATAAGAATTGGCCAGAAAATGAAATATAATGATTTTTTAACGAACCTGGTGAAAATATGAAAGCAATTAGATTTACCTATTGGATATTGTTTATTGTGTAAATTATCATTTAAGCACGCATATTTAAAAATTAATTAAATAATTAAGTGTGTAATTGTAATGATTTCTTAGAATAGCTTAACCGCAGAAATTACAGATAAGCTTGATGAAAGAAAGATACCTATCCTAAAAACGTTTTTATTAAGATTGAGATGTTACTACTCTTTGAGTAACGATACATGCCATTTCTATTTCTGTAAAACTATATTTGATTGAAAATTGGGTAGAATCCTGATTGTTCACTTATTACGATAGTACTCAGATAAATGCCGACAACTTATTAGCATATGCGGTATTAATTTATCATTAGTTGAAGCCACAGAACAATTAGCAATTTGATTATACTGATCTAATTATATTTTCATTTTTCAGTTCATTTTTCTAATATATTTTTGTTTAGTATCTTGATCCGAACTTGCACAGCATGTACAGGTTAAAGAAAACATCCAAGCCTATTCCATTGAAAAAAAAAGATGAAGTTGAAAATCAATATTTTCTACTTTATTGTCGAAAAACATATTTTTCAATTGTAAATTTTTTCATGTGCACAATTAAAAATATGGAAAATATTTTGAATTTACTAAGGAAAACAGTCTAGTGGAATATTTTAGAGTTTGGAAATTTATAATGGTAAAAATGATAAATTCTTTGTAAATATATTTTATAAAGAATTGCAATTTTATTAAATATTTTTCTTTAAAAGTGTGTTTGTTAGACGTAGTTTCAAATTAAAGCAAATTTATATGTAAGGTTCTTATGTTTTGTAAAGTGTTATGTTTTTAGTGTTTTTCAAAGTTCTAAAGATTTCAAATTTATATGCTAATTGATTTATATGTTAAAGTTATTTATATGTCAAAGTCTTCATTAATATGTAAAGTGTTATCCTTACTTAACTAATTTTCTTTGGACCTACTTAGATTGCATAATACTAAAAAAATTTTCTTTACATATATTTAGATGTTTACTTTTTCATAATCTAGAACGTGATTTGGTTTCATATTTTTATCTTTATTGAAATTCTAAAAGTTTTTTCTTTGCCCAAACAAAGGCTCTAGTAAGGATTGTATAAATAAAACTGATAAATGATTATAATGATGAAGTTATATTTGTGTATCCGTAACTTCAATTTTTCTCCAAATAAAACCTTTAATACCCTACTATCTATTCAAAAGGGTTAAGTCTAAAAGCAATTGATGGATATGGTATCTTACCTGAAGAAATTTTATTTATATATTATAAGAAAATATTTTCCTCAAAATACCTGGAAAAAATTAAAATAGAGTAATAATAGAAAATATTTATCTACTCATATAATAGAAGTGTTTAAAATCCTTCAATTTTTTTTAAAGCTCTATTTATTCATAGCTATAAATTGGTGAAATTATAGTATGTTCGATAATAAGAAATTTAGTAACAATCATAATAGTCTGCAAAAATTATTTTTTAAATGTTAATCTTCTTAAAATGGAAATATTTGATAGGATAAAAATACAAAAATATTATGTTTAATCGTATAAATAACAAGCAAAAGTCTTTCTTAATGTAAGCTGTTTTCTCCGATTTTCTGATTTTTAATACAAAGGAGAAATTGAAGCAATAAACTGAAAGAGATGAAAAAAATTTCTCCCATGAAAACTTTCAATGTATATTGCTAGTAACTAGTACTAAATTAATCATATAATTTTAATATTTTGACAAAACTGAGTTATAAATTTATAAAGATGTTTAAAATAATCATATAAATATCAAGTAAAATCAGGTAAATTACAATGAAAGTATACTAACCAAGCTTCTAAAAAGTTTTCAAACAAAAATCGTACAAAACTATTATTTAAAGTGCTTTAATTGATATTTAATGGTAGAAAAAATTAAATTATTCAGTAATTGAAGAAAGTTATTTAAACACAAAAGTTTTAATATTTATATTATATCGCAATCCACAGAATTAATTATTACTACAGAAAATTATTGAAATCTGATATTTTTACTTTAAAACAAAATCTATAACAAATTATGAAGCTAAATGAACAAAATCTAACTTTCCAAAATAATGAAACAATTTTTGAAGTTTATTAACCATGGTATTCACTTTTATCATTGTTAAAAATATAATGTTGAGAAATAAAATTTAATTCATGAATAATCTAAGGAATTCAAAAATAATTTCTAAAAAAAAGTAAACATGTAAAACAGATAATTTCCCATTTTAAATAAAACTACTTTTGAAAAATATATTAATCTTAAAAATAAAATTCTGCAAATGTTACACATAAAAAAGTACATATAAAGTGAAAAAAAATGCTTTTGAAATAAAAATAAATTAATGTTGAAATGTTTTATCCTATCTGCAACACAACAGTACCTTAATAAGCAAAAAAATTATAAATTAACGATAAAAATTGCACATGTGCTTCACAGTATTTTCTTACATAAAATAAAGTAAATTTTTGAAAAGAAACAATAATTTAATCTCGAGTAAGCAAGCGCTGCAGAATTTTTTTTATAAAACATATCTTCTAAATACTGCAAGAGACCCTTATTTAAACTAAAAAAAAAAAATCTTTATCAACACATTTAATGCGAATTCTCTCTCATGCAAAGCTTACAAAACATTAAGCTTTCTCATTTTTCTAAAAGTATTTTATGTTACTTAAAATACGGTTTTTTATTCGCACAAAAAAAGATATATAAATATATATATTTATATATATATTTGCATTTCAAAGTAACAATGTATTATTTAAAACCCATGCTATGATTCTTAATTTTTAGAGCGCCTCTTAAAAAGGATAATAAGATTAAGACTAATTAATTGATTATTTAGAAACTTCAAAAACACACTATTACTACTTTTTTTATAAAATTATTGATCCTTAAATTAAAGAAACTAATAATTATTTAATAGTAATTATAATAATACTCTGATAGATATTGATTTTTACAAATATAGAATTGCTTAGATATATATTTAAAAATCGTAATTTCAGCCTATATTCGACCTATAAGGGCTTCAAGAAGAGGGCCACTTTCAGGTCCATGGGAACATTAATTTTTATTTGCAAGCATTATACAGAACTCTATTTATAAATTATGATTTACAAAAAAAATATGAAAATTAAAGATATCAATTGATTTACAAGTGCAGTTTACACCAAGGAGGTATATTTTAGAATTCTCAACCTTACGAAGAATCAATTTAACCAGGCAACGAACGAAACGAAAACACAAGATCAAATTTTAAACAGGTGAAATCTCCGGCCTGTTAAGTCTCTTCAGAGAAAAAAACAACACTTTTTGTCGATTCATCGCAGAACTCTTCTCCTCCTCCTTCAAAAATGTCACTTTAAGAAAATCCATCAAGGGGGGATCAGCTTCCCTAACTTCTCATGGGAATCGACACTTCCTCAGCCAATGGTCTATCACCAATCACGATGTTTCTACCTATGAAGGTTGAACAGACAATCGCTAATTTCATGAGGTCTCATTATCCATGACGCTGATTAATTTGCTATCAGATTTGAATGACAGGTTGTACTCATTAGCACAAACCCTAAATGCATGTAATGTAACTACCCACAATATTTCTTAGTTGATAGGTTGTTATGTATTTCTTAAAGAGTATACATTCCTCTCTACTGGAAAGAAGTGCAACAACTTTTTTCGTGGGAAAAATGCTACAATAGTATTATAGTTGAGAAATATAAATTTAATCTTATTTATTTATTTACTTTATAAAAAAAAAGTGCTATTAAATATATGCAAAAAATAGATAATTAAAATCAATAATAGAGGAAATAAAACACAAGAAATAGAGGATAATTTTGATAAAGATACGTTTACCATATGCTTAAAATATCTTTTATTAGATTATCTTAAAATAAAAATTTTCATTACTTCACAACATTTAAAATAGAATTTTATATTATGCATTATTAAATTTTGCAATTAAACAATAATTAAACATTGCAACAATTAAAGTAGAATTTATAATATGTATTATTAAATTTTGCATCAGTCCTTAGATAAATTAATTTAAAACTCACGTTAAGGGCCACTTGAACAGAATACATTTGAAATTGAAGTTCCTAAAAGATTTGTGTTCGTGTCTTGTATTTATGTAAATTTTGTGCTCAATAACCTCGCTTTTCTTAAATTGGATTTTCTTCCTTGCCGGTACAGATTTTTTTAAAGCAATATGATTTCCTCAGAATGATTGATCTACATTTGCATTTTATGAAAAAAACCTTCCATTTCTTCAGTTGGTACAATTTCATTCGGAACTCTTTCTAACGTTAGATTAAATGAGTAATCGATAATTGCTTTTTTCATAAAGGTTTTAAAATACATAATAACTTTTGTTTTTTTTAAAGATACATAAGAGAAAGATAATGATTAATTATTAGTTTTTTTAATAAAAATGATAATATTTTCAATATTCGAGTATTTATAATCGATGAATAATATTCTTTTTTAATTGGAATTGTCTTTAAAATCAGTACTTATCAAAATTTCTTTTACTATCGAAAACATTTTGTTTTACTAAAATAAAAATAATAAAATGTTTTAATACGAGTTTCAAATTTAAAAAAATGAGTTAAGGAAAGTAAAAAAAGTTTTAAGGAAATTTATTTGCTGAAATTAAAAAAAAAAAAAAAAAATGTTTTGAACATAACACGTTATTATGATATTTTTTTTAATATAGAATATAAATAAAAAAATCTTCTTTTTATATTTATTATCAGCGCATATGTACAAATAATCTTAATGATGATTCAAAATAGCTTTTTTAAGAAGAATGCTTGAGTAAGCTACTTAAAACTTTTTTTTTACCATTGGCAAGAGAAAATGACAAACTCTTACGAGATCAAAACAGTGTAAAGAACACACAAGTAAAAAGAAAACAATAAGAGAAAAAAATCAATGTCTCATCAGCAAAGTTCCAGGGCCCGAATATCTTTTCACGTAGAAGTCCGCACGCAAGTCCGAGCTACTTGAATATTCCGATAGAGAAAATATAATTTTTTACTTTTTTTTTTTTTTTTTTTTTTTTTTTCCCTACTTGTTATAATAACATAATAAGACAACTTTTCTTCGTATAATTTTTTTTCTTCTTTTTTCAACAAACAACATATTTCGGCACTATGAATTTGAAATTGTTCCGGATTGCAGTAATGTAAAAGGTATTTTTATATTATCCTATTTTTTTTAGTTTTTGATTAAGTTTTTAGTTTGTTGTTGTTGTTATCGTGTCCATGGATTTAAAATATTATTATTAAAGTTAGATCAAGTCAAAAGAATTCACGATAGCGGCCGCCAGCAACGGCACCGCTTCACTATACAGGACTTCTATTAAGTTGGCCTCGATTGGCACCCTACCCAATTGCAAAACATGAGGAGTGAGTGCTGGGCAGTTTTTAGTTTCAATTTAGTATTTAATTTTTGGATTCTAAAAGTGCACTCTATTTTTATTCTGAATTTTTGATCATTTATTAACACTTATTATACACAATTTAGATTATATATCTCTGTTTTCCTAATTTAGTAAAATATATCGTATTCAGTAATAGTATTGAAAATTGCATATTTACAGATTGACTGTAAATATGCAATTTTCAATAGTGTTACTGAATACAATATATTTTAATAAGTTACATAAATAATAAGTTACATAAATAATCTGCTAATTATAGTAGAAAGTATTTAAATATTTTTCATTATTTGTGCCTTGCTTGTATAAAAAAAAGTATAAGGCATACTATAATGGATTTGACCTTCAATAACACAGTTTGAAATACATAAGTATGCTTATGTATATTCAATACATTGAATATACTTAAGTATACAAGCATATCATTTTAGAAATAAAACATTTTTTGACGAAGTACTGAATTTAAAGATAAAAATTAAAATATTCATATGCAAATGATATTCATATTCAAATTTAAAATTATATAAATTCTTAAACAAAGTTTTCTCATTAGCACTATTGCGTGTTATATGCTGTAGATTTAGAAAGTTTGAGTTGCATTAGTATACAAATTCCGCGGTATTTCGAAATGTTATTCATGTTATATGCAAACGATAATATACATTTTGAATATATAAGAGCTCTATAGCCACCAAAACCCTTCATGTTCATGTCATTCATGTTCAATCTTTATGGGCAAAGAATCCATACTTTGGTGTGGAGGGAATGTCTACATTAAAAGATATAATCTCGTGTTTCAACTTTGTTACTTAACTATGATTCTACATTAAAATTTCAAATATCTCCCTATCTTGCATGCATAATTTCCTTCAGAAATACATCTTAATAGCTGCTGTAGTTGTTTGCCCTGTTCAAATTTTGCCATGCGTCGAAATTTACTCAAACACCTGGTGTAAGTTTGTGGTAATTGATTTTATGTTGTAATATAAAACAATCTTGTTCATGGTTTTAAAATATCTTCCTAGCACATATAGACATGATAAAATGTTTTACTAATATATTGGTAAGGGTCAAAACCATGTTATGCCAATCTTTTGCATTCAAATAGTACCAAATCAAAATATAAACAAACTAATCAGGTAATTATAATAATATATTATGTAATAATTATAATTTTTGAATAAAATCATTTTAAAGATTTTTTTAGGGAAGAAGATTTAACTGAAATATGTTCATCTGGCAGTTAAAAATTACGTGCTTATATTTCGAATCCATGGAATAATAAATTTCAAATATTATTAAATTTAATTATAAGTTAAACAAATATTATAAGAGTTAAACATTTCAATTAAAACAATACTTAAATATTTAGTTTTATATTATATCATTGATAATGTAGCAATCATTCAATAACAATAAAACTATTTTGATTATTTTTTTAAAGATTTGCGACATGTATTTCAAAAAATTAATATATTGCAATTTTTTATTTATATATAAGAGCTATAAATACACCGGTAAAAGCATTTTCTGATAAACAAAATATTATTCCTTGATTTTCCTTTACTTATTTTTTTAAAAATTAGTATATCATCGTTTTTTTTTTCTAATTCTATCTTACTTTTTTTTTCTTGAGGAACCAGCTAACAGATCGGATTACAAAAATATATATTTTCATCAATGGCTTTCTTGATTACCTTATTTCAATCAAAGAGAACACATTTTGCTATTTAAAAAGTGTTTAGATATTTTGTCTTTTATTTCACCTACTACAAGCGTAGACACACTGTAAATAAAAATAATTATCTGTACTCATATATGAAATAAAATAAAAAATTCTTTGCTAAATCAGTTTTCTCAAAAATTCTTCAATGATAAAACTTTTTAGCAGTTTCGTCTTAATTAAAACTCTTCATTTATGATACAAACATTGAAAATGAGTTAAGCGCGAGTAAGATATTTTTATCTGAAACTTTTCTCAACAAACCTGGTTTTAAAATTTTTGCTGGTTACCATAGCAACATTAAATTAATTGCAAAACAGCTTAAATGAAAATACAAAAAAAAAAAAAATATATAAAACATTTACTTTTAAAAATGATAGAAGCACTGCCAGTTTCTCATTCTTCTATCAACTTCCTTTTAAAGTGGATGAACAGGTGTGCATCTCAAAAATATTCTTTTTCCGTTCTTTCCTGAAAGTAATTAGATTTATCTTTGACTGAAGAAGAATAGAATTGTTTCTCAGTGATAGTTTGTTTGTTAATTATGATTTTGAAGATAACGTTCAAGAACGCTCATCAAAAATTAATTAAACAATAAGGTGTTATGTTATTATTCTTATAAGTTTAGATAAGCATTTGTTATCAAAAATCTATAAGGTCTTATGTCAACATAGAATGTTATCGTGAAATATTAATCAAGATGTTACAATAAACGACGAAAAATTCAAGCTCTTAACATCTTTTTCATAAAAAGATAAAATATTTTTACCAAACTAAAATGGATTAAGAGATTCTGCACTTTAGGTTTCTGAATTCGCCAATTCTCCTTTCAAAGCCAAATGAAATCGCAAAGGGACATTTTGTTTGTTTAGAAGAGGAGTTGGCAAAAAGTATAATGGAAAAAATTCTTCAAATAAAAAAGTTAAACCCTAAATAACAGAATTACCCTAAAAATAAGTAAACTATGTCATAAACATCTTATAAATAGTGCCAGAAAACAAAATTTAATCATTTTTTTTTAACAAAGTGAAGATTAGAAAGTAATTAGATTTATCTTTGGTTGCTATTGGATATTGTTAATTGCATATTGGAAAGTTAAAAGTTCAAAGGACGCATGCCTTAAAATTAATTAAAATAATGAAGTGTGCAACTGATATGATAGCACAGAAGTTACATATATGTTTGAAAATAGAAAGATACTCATTCTAAAAACGTTTTTATTAAAATTGAGATGTGACTGTTCTTTGAGTAAAGATAAATGACATTTCTATTTCTGTAAAACTATATTTGATTGAAAATTGGATAGAAACCTGTTGTTCCCTTGTTATGATAGTACCTAGATAAATGCCGACAACCTATTAGCATATGTGGTATTAATGTCTCTTTAGTTGAAGACCACAGCACTATTTACAATTTGATTTTTCTGATCTAACTACTTTCCCTTTTACAGTTCCTTTTTATATATGTATATGTTTTAGCTAATTAGTTTTGTTCAGCATGTAGGTAAAAGAAAAATATCAACCCTATTCGATTGAAAAAAAATTATTTTAAGTAGTATACAAAGACTACTTATAACAGGGTTGCACAAACTTGTACAAACCTCAAAACATATGCATCGGTGGCGACTGTATATACACACATATATATATAATCACTTTAAGTCTACTTATGATATATTTATTTTGCAAATTAAGAACAGTAATTATGTAATTATGAACTAATTATGCGAAATCAACGTTACACGGATCTTGAATTCTTCGTTTGGCACATAACTACCATATATTCTTCTATATTTATCTTGTTTCATTTTTCTTAAATTTTCAGCTGTTATTTAGGTTTTACTGATTAAAATATTGCCACTTTAAGAATAATCTTTAGATTCCATAAATTTATTTATTTTATGAGTACAAAATTATTAAATGTCCAAGTTTTCTTTTAATTATGAGCTATTGCTGTATTTATTTCTACGTTTTTATAAGTAACTTTTATTAATCCTCTTTCTCTTTGTTTGGAATACAAATTTGATGTATTGCTGTATGATTTGATTGCGGTAAAGCAATATTTTCAACTTTTTTTCCTTTATTGTCGAATAACTTATTCTTAACTTGTAATTTTTTTGTCCTGTAAACAATTAAAAAGATGGAAAATATTTAGAATTTAATAAAAAAAAAAAACAGTTCAACTTTAAAATAATAGTGGCATATTTTAGAGTGTGAAGTTTTATAAAGGTAAAAATTATAAATTCTTTATCTATTTATTCGATAATTGAATAAATTTATTTAATACACGAAGTTTTAATATTTATGTTATATTACTATCCCCATAATTATTATTGAAACCTAATATTTATTTTTACTTTAAATTAAAATTTGTAACAAATTATGCAAGCTAAATTAACAAAATCTAAATTTTAAAAATAATGAAGCAACTTTTGAAGTATATGAATCTTGGCATTCACCTTTATCCCTGTTAAAAATATAATGTTGAAAAATAAAGTTTAATTTATGAATAGTCTATGGAATTCAAAAAGAATTTCTAAAAAAAAAAGTAAACATGTAATAGATAATTTCTCATTTCAAATCAAACTACTTTTTTTTTGAAAAATATATCAATCTTAAAAATAAAATTCGGCAAATATTACAGATAAAAAAATTAACACATAAAAAGGTACATATAGTGAAATAAAAGTGAAAAAAAATGCTTTTTCAAATAAAAATAAATTAATGTTGAAATGTTTTATCATATCAGCAACACAACAGTACATTAATAAATAAAAAATTATAAATAACGATCAAAAATGCCCATATGTTTCACAGTATTTTTATACATAAAGTAAATTTTTTAAAAGAAACAATAATTTAATCTCACCAAGTAAGCAAGCACTGCAGAATTTTTTTAGAAAACATATCTTCTAAATACTGCAAGGAACCTTATTTAAACTAAAAAAAAAAAAAATTATCAACAATTTTAATGCGAATCCTCTCTTGCAAGGCTTACAAAACATTAAGCTTTCTCATTTTTCTAAAAGTATTTTATGTTACTTAAAAAAAGGTTTTTTATTCGAACAAAAAAGATAAACTTTTTTTTTTTTTTTTTTTTTTTTGCAATTTAAAGTAACAATGTATTATTTAAAACCTATGCTAAGATTCTTAATTTTTAGAGAGTCTCTTAAAAAGGATAATAAGATTAAGACTAATTAATTGATTATTTAGAAACTTCATGACGCTGTTTTTACTATTTTTTATAAAATCATTGAAAAAACAAAACAAAATTAAAGAACCTAATAATTATTTAATAGTAATAATAATAATACTTTGATAGATATTGATGTTTACAGATAAAGATTTTTGTTGATATACATTTAAAAATCGTAACGTCTAGGCCTGTACTAGCTCTATAACAACTTCAAGAAGAGCCTAATTTTCCGGTTCATGGAGACACTTTAGTATTTATTTGAGAGCATTATATATATATATATATATATATATATATATATATATATATATACATATTGTGATTTACAAAATAAAATGAAAATTAAAGATGACAATTCATTTACAAGTGCAGTGCACTCCAAAGACGGAGATTTTCAGAGTTCTTGACGCATTTCAAACACGTGGTCTGCCGCAGACCTTAATTATCACAAGATGTGATTCACGAAGATTGGTGATTCACAAGGGGCCCTCTTTGAAAACGGGCGGAAATTCCGGTCCAAATTATTTTTATTTGAAAATCAT
The DNA here is from genome assembly GCA_021605075.1 of Caerostris darwini. Classification (NCBI taxonomy): domain Eukaryota; kingdom Metazoa; phylum Arthropoda; class Arachnida; order Araneae; family Araneidae; genus Caerostris; species Caerostris darwini. The sequence continues at coordinate 360,391 of BPLQ01001058.1, read as the reverse complement.
TTTTTTCACTATATATGCACCTTTTTATGTGTTTAATTTTTCAATCGCTTCAAAGAAAAAAAAGAAAAACAAAACTTTTGGTTGACTCATCGCAGAACTCCTTCTCAAAAAACCTTCCTTTAAGAATAGAATTTTTATATTATGTATTAATAAATTTTGCAATTAAACAACAATTAAACAGTGCAACAACTAAAATAGAATTTTATATTTTCTTATTATTAAATTTTGCTTAAGTATTTAAATAAAATAATTTAAAACTCACATTAAGGTCCACTTGAACAGAGTACATTTGAAATTGAAGTTCCTAAAAGATTTGTGCTCGTGTCTTGTATTTATGTAAATTTTGAGCTCAATAACCTCGCTTTTCTTAAATTGGATTTTCTTCCTTGCCGGTATAGATTTTTTTAAAGCAATATAATTACCTCAGAATGATTGATCTACATTTGCATTTTATGAAGAAATAAAAAACTTCCATTTCTTCAGTTGGTACAATTTCATTCGGAACTCTTTCTAACGTTAAATTAAATGAGTAATCGATAATTGCTTTTTTCATAAAGGTTTTTCAAATGAAGTTTGTTTTAAAATACATAATACTTTTTTTTTAAAGATACATAAGAAAAAGAATGATTACTTATTAGTTTTTTAATCGAAATGATAATATTTTCGTTTCGAAATTAATATTTTTAATATTCGAATATTTAATCGATGAAAAATATTCTCTTTTAATTGGAATTGTCTTTAAAACCATTACTTATCGAAATTTCTTTTACTATAGAAAACATTTTTGTTTTTCTAAAATTAAAATAAATAAAATGTTTTATTGCGAGTTGCAAATTTTAAAAATGAGTTAAGGAAAGTAAAAAAAAGTTTTAAGGAAATTTTAGTTGTTGAAATTAAAAATTAAAATATTTTGAACATAACTCGTTATTTTGATATTTTTATTTTAATACAGAATATAAATAAAAAAATCTTCTTTTTCAATTCCTTCTATTAGCTCACAACTCTCCCTATATATATCTTGTTCAAATTTTCAATCGTTAATAAAATATTTTTTATTCCTCCACTCAAGTTCAAATACATTTTTTTTAACTTGTAGTGGATGACACTGGATGTTAATATAATTTTTTCAAATATTAATTCAGTAATTAAATTTAATTCATTAATTTAGTTTTTTTTAGATTTAAGTTGCATATATCTACCAATAGATGGCTCCAGATAAACTTTAAAAAATAATGAATGAAAATTATTTATAAAGGGCTTTCTGCAATATAGTGAAAAAAAGTAGGAATTGCTTTTTTTTTTTTTACATTACTTGTTATAATTATTATCACCGCATATGTATAAATAATCTTAATGATGCTTCAAAATATTTTTTTAAGAAGAATGCTTGAGTAAGCTACTTAATTTTTTTTCCATTGGCAAGAGAAAATGACAAACTCTTACAAGATTAAAACAGTGTAAAGAACACACAAGGATAAAGAAAACAATAAGAGAAAAAAGTCAATGCCTCATCAGCAAAGTTTTAGCGCATCAATATATTTTCACCTAGAAGTCCGCACGCAAGTCCGAGCTACTTGAATATTCCGATAAAGAAAAATATAATTTTATTCTTTTTTTTTTTTTTTTTCATTTTTCTACTTGTTATAATAACAAAATAAGGAAACTTTTCTTACTATCATTTCTTCTTTTTTCAATAAACAACATATTTTGGCCCTATGAATTTGAAATTTTTCAGGTTTCAGTAATGTATTGAGTATTTCAATATTTTTATTTTTATTTTTTAAGTTTTATAGTAGGTTTTTAGTTTAAATAACAAATTGAAGCTAAATTTTTCGGTTCTAAAAATGTATTCTATTTTTATTTATTTTTTTATTTATTTTTTTTTTTTTAGTCTTCTATTGGCACACATTATCACATTATACCTGAAATTTCGATTATAAACATCGGTTTTTCTAATTTAGTAAAAAACATCGTGTTAAATAATAGTATTACAAATTGCTTATTTGCAGTCAATAAGTTAAATAAATATATGCTGATTATGGTAGAAAGCAATTAATTAGTTTGTCATTATTTTTACCTTGCTTTTATTAAAAAGTACAGTGTATTTTATAATGGAATTGATATTTTTGCTTTAAAACAAAATCTGTAACAAATTATGCACACTAAATGAACAAAATTTAAATTTTGAAAATAATAAAACTATTTTTGAATAATATGAACCTTTATATTCACTTTTATCATTGTTAAAAATATAATGCTCATAAATAAATTTTAATTCATGAATAATCTAAGGAATTCAAAAAGAATTTCTGAAAAAAAAAGCAAACATGTAATACAGAGAATTTCCCATTTTAAATCAAACTACTGTTAAAAAAATATATTAATCTTAAAAATAATATTAGAAAAAAAGATCCACATAGAAAAAAATAAACACATAGAAAGGTACATATAAAGCAAAAAAATGATTTTTCAAATAAAAATAAATTAACGATGAAATGTTTTATCATATCAACAACTCAACAGTACTTTAATAAATAAAAAATTATAAATTACGATAAAAATTGCTCATGTGCTTCCCAATATTTTTATACATAAAGTAAAGTTTTTGAAAAAAAACACTAATTTAATCCCTCCCTGAGTAAGCAAGCACTGCAGATTTTTTTTTATAAACCATATCTTCTAAATACTGCAAGGAACCTTATTTAAACTTAAAAAAAATTCTTTATCAACAATTTTAATGCGAATTCTCTCTTGCAAATCTTACAAAACATTAAGCTTTCTCATTTTTCTAAAATTATTTTATGTTACTTAAAATGCTGTTTTTTTTTATTCGCACAAACTATTTCTTTTGCATTTTAAAGTAACAATGCATTATTTGAAACCCATGCTAAGATTCTTAATTTTTAGAGCGTCTCTTAAAAAGGATAATAAGATTAAGACTAATTAATTGATTACTTAGAAACTTCAACACACTTTCTTTACTATTTCTTAAAAAAAATATTGAAAAAAAAAATTTGTTGATCTATATTTAAATTTAAATATATATATTTATATAATTTTAAATTTTTATATATTTTCTATAGTTCTATTTATATAAAAATATATAAGATATATTTTTTAAATTTTTGTTGATATATATTTAAAAATCGTAACACCTCGGCTTATACTTGAAAGTGGCACTTTTCTTGAAACCATTACATGTGAAGCTCATTGAAACACTTTAATTTTTATTTAAAAGCATTATATATGTATATATATATATATATATATATATATATATATACATATATATTAAATATATATATTTTAAATAGAGTTATGTATACATATATATATATATATACATATACATAACGATATCTATAAATTATGATTCACAAAATAGCGAGTAATATAAAACAAATTTTGTAAAGTCAATTTCTAAATTTGAACAAGATATATATATATGGAGAGTGTGAACTATTAGAAGGAATTGAAAAATGAAAATCAAAGATATCAATTGATTTACAAGTGCAGTGCATTCCAACGGCGAAGTTTTTCAGAGTTATTGAGTCTACAACAAATTTTTAACTCGTGGTCTACGGCAGACCTTTACAAACGGCTCACTTTACAGACGGAAACTCCGGCCTGTGAGTCATTTAAGAGAAAAAAAGAAAAACAACACTTCTGGTCGGCACGTCGCAGAACTATCTTTTCCTTCTTCTCTAAGAACCTCCCTTTTAGAAAATCCGCCAAGAGTGAGGGTCAGCTACCTTCATTTCTCTTGGAACCGTCACTTCCTCAGCCCATGCTCTATCACCAATCACGATGCAACAACTCATGACGAAGTCAGTATTCTTTCTGCAATTGTTTCGACCTGTGAAGGTCGAACAAACAATCGCGAATTTCATGTGCTCTCCTTATCCAAGACAAAAGCCGTAAATGCATATAGTATAACTACCCTCAATACTGCTGCCAAATTGGAGTGATAGGTTGTTATCATGTACTTGTTAAAAACATTCCTCTCTCCCGGGAACGAACTGCTACCACATTTCTCGTAGGAAAAATACTACAATATTATTTAATCTTATTTATTTATTTATTTTATAAAAAAGAGTCTTATTAAGTGTATACAAAAAATAGATAATTAATATATAAAAAATGAAATGAATTGCATGGAATAAATTTCATAAAGATAATATTACCTTTAAAATATATTTTATTAGATTATTTTGATATAAAATTTTTAATCAATTCATAACAATTAACATAGTATTTTATACTATGTATTATTAAATTTTGCTTAAGTATTTAGATCAATTAATTTAAAACTTACATTAAGGAACACTTGAAGAGACTACATTTGAAATTGAAGTTCCAAAAAGATTTGAGCTCGTGTCTTGTATTTATATAAATTTTGAGCTCAATAACCTCGGTTTTCTTAAATTGGATTTTCTTCCTTGCCGGTATAGTTTTTTTTTAAAGCAATATGATTGCCTCAGCATGATTGATCTACATTTGCATTTTATGAAGAAAAAAAACCTTCCATTTCTTCAGTTGGTACAATTTCATTCGGAACTCTTTCTAACGTTAGATTAAATGAGTAATCGATAATTGCTTTTTTCATAAAGGTTTTTCAGATGAAGTTTGTTTTAAAATACATAATACCTTTTGTTTGTTTTTTAAAGATACATAAGAAAAAGAATGATTAATTATTAGTTTTTTTAATCGAAATGATAATATTTTCGTTTTGAAATTAATATTTTTAATATTCGAGTATTTATAATCGATGAAAAATATTCTTTTTTAATTCGAATTGCCTTTAAAACCATTACTTATAGAAATTTCTTTTACTATTGAAAAAAATATTTTTTTTTTTACTAAAATAAAAATAATAAAATGTTTTAATGCGAGTCACAAATTAAAAAAAAAGAAAAAATTCTAAAAAAATTTTAGTTGTTTAAATTAAAAAAAAATTTCTTTTGAACTTAACTCGCTTTTGAAGATTTATTATGATATTTTTATTTTAATGCAGAATATAAATAAAAAAATCTTTTTTTTTATATTTATTATCACCGCATATGTACAAATAATCTTAATGATGCTTCAAAATATATTTTTTTAAGAATGTTGCTAGAGTAAGCTACTTAAAACTTTTTTTTTTCCAATGGCAAGAGAAAATGACAAACTCTTACGAGATCAAAACAGTGTAAAGAACACACAAGGAAAAAGAAAACATTAAGAGAAAAAAGTCAACGTCTCATCAACAAGTTCGGGCTACTTAAATATTCTGGTACAGAAAAATAAAATTTTATTCTTTTTTCTCATTTTCCTACTTGTTATAATAACATAATACGAAAACCTTTCTTCGTATAATTTCTTCTTTTTTCACCAAACAACATATTTTGGCACTATGAATTTTTCAAGTTCAGCAATGTATTAAGTATTTCATTTTTTTATAGCTTTTGATTAGGCTTTTAGGTTAAATACTAAGTTGAAACTAAATTTTTAGATTCTAAAAGTATATTCTATATTTATTCATAATTTTTATTTATTTATTAACACATATTATACAGAATTTAGATTACATATCTCTGTTTTTCTAATTTAGTAACATACATCCTATTCAGTTACAGTATTACAAATTGCATATTTACAGACAATAAGGTACATACATATTCTGCTGATTATAGTAGAAAGTAATTAAATATTTTTCATTATTTGTGCCTTGCTTGCATCAAAAAAAAGTATAATGTATATTATATTGGAAATTGTTCTTCATAACACAGTTTGAAATTAACCTTAGAATATACATAAGTATACAAGCATATCATTTTAGAAATAAAACATTTTTTGACGAAGCACTGAATTTAAAGATAAAAATTAAAATATTTATATGCAAATGACATTCATATTCAAATTCAAAATTATATAAATTCTTCAACAAAGTTTACTCATTAGTACTATGGCGTGTTATATGCTGTAAAGTTAGACACTTTGAGTTGCATTAGTATACAAATTCCGCGGTATTTCGAAATGTTATTCATGTTATATGCAAACGATATTATACATTTTGAATATATAAGAGTTCTATAGCCACCAAAACCTTTCATGTTCATGTCATTCATGTTCAATCTTTACGGGCAAAGAATTTGGTAAGGAGGGAATGTCTAGATTAAAAGATATAATCTCGTGTTTCAACTTTGTTACTTAACTATGATTCTACATTAAAATTTCAAATATCTCCCTATCTTGCATGCATAATTTCCTTCAGAAGTACATCTTAATAGCTGCTATAGTTGGTTGTCCTGTTCAAATTTTGCCATGCTTCAAAGCTACTCAAACACCTGGTGTAAGTTTGTGGTAATTGATTTTATGTTGTTCATTTTTTTTTATATATCTTGCTGGCACATTTAGACATGATAAAATGTTTTATTAATATTTATTGGTATGGATCACAACCATCTTAAGACGATCTTTTGAAATCATCTTATACTAAAACAAAATATAAAGGAAATAATAAGGTAATTATAATAATAAATTTTGCTATAATTATAATTTTTGAATAAAATGATTTTAAAGATTTATTAGAGAAGAAGATTTAACAATATGTGCTTTGATTCCAATTCAATGAAAATTAGACGATAACGATTATAAGAGTTGATATTTCAATTAAGCCAATATTTAAATCTATTTTTATTTTATTTTGTATCGCTGTTTTCACATCTTTTACTTTCTGGTGAATTCTATACAGATTAGGTAGCAATATTTCATTAACAATAAAATTACTTTGATTATATTTTTAACATTTGCTATTTTATTTAAAAAAGTGATGATTTGTATCAAATAAAACTAATGACGTTTCTGATTCAATGATTCAAATTCAATGATTTCAATTCCACTCCTGAAATTTACAATGTTGCTGAAATTCCATAATTTTATGAAGCTAATGCTTTCAGATTAAAATGTTCAGTCTTTGAAAATTATACAATTCCAATGTTGCTATTATTGATATTATTTCAATTGTGATAATTAGGAATATTTTCTGCTAAATCATCAGTTATAAATAAGGTTTTTCGATATTTTATTAATTAATAAAATTTATTTTAATTTTAATTTGATTAAAAAGGAATTCAAAAATTAATATCAATTTACTACCCATTGGTTTAATACGATGGACTTTCGAGCTGCAGAAATCGCACACAAACCGAAAGTTTAAATAAAAACAGAGACATCTTTTAATGGGCATATTTTAACAGGAAGGAAGGACATAATGGACATATTCCTTTCAGTTGTTTCGAAAGAAGAGGACATATAATGTGAATTACTCCACAAAAGCATGCTATATAAGTCTAATAAATGCTCTGCAAACTTCTTAATATGTGCCTATATACCAGAAGTGTCCAACCCAAATGATATTGTTGGTCACTTTAGAAATGCATCATAACTCCGCGGGCTGCATATAAAGTTACGTATCCCGACATTAGATTTAGACCCACTGTAGACATTTTTTGAAGTGAAAAATTGAAACATAATGAGTTATTGTTATTATTGTGTTTAATATTACGTCACTGAGGTCACTTAAAGTGAAACATAGAACCTGTTATATTAGATGTTCCAAAATGCGCGCACATCATGAGTTCGCATAATATAATTTAATTATTCTGCGAACTCATAAATAAAACAAGCAATATCTGTCTTATATTAGCAGAAATATTATTTTAAAATCAAGGTTAATTTTTTCTTATAATTTCGACAGTTAATTTTGAAATATAAGGATGCACGCATAAAGTATTTTTTTAATTTGCATTGGTTTTCACTACTTTGGCCAATATAAAATAAATATATTTTGTAAAAGTGTGATAAATCTCACGGGCCGGAAAAATAATCCAGGTGGGCCGCGGGTTGGCCACCCCTGCTATATGTCATAACAGTGTCGAATAACCTGAGGTCTAATAACCAACTTTGAGAAAGCAGCAATTTTTTAAATAACTTTCAATTATTATATTTACTTCCAAATATACTTGTACTTATTAAATAAAGACTATTTTCCTGATCTAAATGTGTGCAAAATAAACTTCTTTAACCTTCAACGAAACGGAATTTAAAAAAAAAAAAAAAAAAAAAAAAAAAAAATTCCTTATTTAAGGCATATTTTCAGTAACTGAGAAAAAGTTACTTTTTTTAAAGAAGAAGAAGAAGGAAGAAAAACATTAAATTTGCAGTTGAAAATCAATTTGTCAACCCTTTCAAAACATTCGAAAATCTTTACTTGTGAATTTCTGCTTTTCAATCAAAACATAGTGGGTTTGAGATCTCTGTCCACAGAAAGCTTTCCAACACCACATCCACGTTTACAAAATATAGACCCAGAGGTGTTCTGGAAATAAGAAGGCAGGAATTGAAGAGGAAAAACACGCTTCTTCAAAAAACCAAATCGAAATGGGATGTTTTCCTTTTCACTTTAATACATAAAAAGAAATCTTTATTTTTTTCCCCGTTTTGCTTCTGCTTTTTGACATTTCGTTTCATCTAGCGCGGTGTTACTCATGGACAGCAGTGCTTTCAAGGTGCTCGCATTCCTATTCGGAATATTTAAATTGAATCTAGAAGACCTGCAATGGTGGAGGTGGTTGGAAAAATAACAAATCGGAAATAAGTCACATTCTGAAGAGACAAATGTTTTCGAAATATGTTACGTGCTGGAGTAGCCTTGTAAAATAAACATTCCTATTCATCCAAATAACACAAAATAAACATATTACTATATATGGTGTTGACCAAATTTTGAGAAACTGTAGAACTGGTCATGCAACAAACCTTTGAAGATTGTTTTCCACAAGGTGCGGCATACGATGACAGAATATTCGATTTTGTACCTGGGGACAGTCTTATTCAATCAAAATATAGAAAATGCGAGAACTATTTGGCAAGGATTCGAATACTATATCCATATTTTCAAAACTTCTACCCAAAAGTGTTTGGATAATAAAAACATGCAGATTGAAGACAAAAAAAATTAATAACTATAGATAATCGACTGTATCTCTACTGTATTCAGACTCCCTAACCGACAACACCGCTTTCAAAGTGCTCGCATTGCTATTCGGAGTATTTAAATTGAATCTAGAAGACCTGCAATGGACGAGGTAGTGGGAAAAATAACAAATTAGAAACAAGTCACATTCAGAAGTGACAAATGTTTTCGAAAATATGTTACGTACTGGAGTAGCCTTGCAAAATAAACATTCCTATGCCTCCAAATAACACAAAATAAACACATTATTAAGTATGGTGTTGACCAAATTTTGAGAAACTGTAGAACGCGCTATGGAACCAACCTTTGCAGAGTGTTTTCTACATGGTGAGGCATTCGATGATGATAATATTAGATCCTGTACCTGGAGACAGTCAATTCAATCAAAATGTAGTATCAAAACAATCATGACAAGTGCGATCAAAACAAGCAGAGCTATGTGGCACGCATTACAATATTATATCCATATTTTCCAACCTGAATCCAAAAGTGTTTGGATAATAAAAACGTGCAGATTGAAGAAAAAAAAATTACTACAGAAAGTACCACTCTTTATTTTCAAAATTTTGGCTATTCAGAGTCCCCAACCGACAACACTGCTTTCAAGGTGCTCGCATTCCTATTCGGAATATTTAAATTCAATCTAGAAGAGATGCAAGGGAGGAGACGGTTGGCAAAAATAACAAATCGGAAACACGTCACATTCAGAAGAGAAAAATGTTTTCGAAATACTTAACGTGATGCATAAGCCTTGTAAAATAAACATTTCTATGCATCCAAATAACACATAATAAATATTGTGTTGACCAAATTTTGAAAAGTCGTAAAACAATATATGGAACACACCTTCGCAGAGTGTTTTCGACATGGTGTAGCATACGATGACAGAATATTCGATTCTGTACCTGGAAACAGTCAATTCTATCAAAACAATCATATGTAGCAGAACCATCTGGCATGCATTATAATACTATATCCCTGTTTTTAATATCTACATTCAAGAGTGTTTGGATAGTAAAAACGTGCAGATTCAAGCAAAAAAAAAAGAACTACAGGCAGCACCACTCTTTATTTTCAAACAGGCTATTCAGAATACCCAACCGATAGCACTGCTTTCATGATACCCGTATTCCTATTCGGAATATTTAAATCGAATCTAGAGAACCTGAAGGAAAGGAGGGGGTTGGAAAAATAACAAATCAGAAACAAGTCACATTTTGAAGAGACAAATGTTTTTGAAATACGTTACGTGATGGAGTAGCCTTGTAAAATAAACATTCCTATGCATCCAAATAACACAAAATAAACACATTATTAAATGCGGCGTTGATCAGATTTTGCCAAAATTGTAAAACAGTCTATGTAACAAACATTTGCAGAGTGTTCTCCACAGTGTGGCATTCGATGATAGAATATTCGGTCATGTACCTGGAGACAATCTTATTCAATGAAAACGTAGAAGATGGGAGAACTATTTGGCAGTATTCGAATACTATATCCATTTTGAAATAGTATTCGAATGCGTGCGAAATAGTTTTCGAAATATGTTACGTGCTGAGGTAGCCTTGTAAAATAAATATTCCTATGTATACAGATAACACAAAATAAACCCATTATTAAATACGGTGTCGACGAAAATTTGCCAAAATTGTAAAACAATATATGGAACAAACCTTTGCAAAGCGTTTTCTACGTGATGTGGCATACGATGACAGAATATTCAATTCTGTTCCTGGAGACAGTCAATTCAATCAAAACATAGAATGTAGCAGAAACATCTGGCACGCATTAGAATTCTATATCCATATTTACAAAACCTGGATCCAAAAATGTTTGGATAATAAAAACGTGCAGATTGAAGATAAAAAACACTATAGACAACACCTCTTGTTTATTTCAGACCGACTATTCAGAGTCCCTAACCGACAGCACTGCTTTCAAGGTGCTCGTATTCCGATCCGGATTATTTAAATTGAATCTAGACATCTGCAAGAAAGGAAATGGAAAGAAAAATTTAAAAGCCAAGTCACATTCGAAGGTGACAAATATTTTGAAATGTTTTATTCACTTTGTAAAATATGAAACACTCCTATGCATTAACTACGACCAAAATACATATATTATTAAATGTGTTGTTGGGGACCTGATGATCGAGTGACTGCCGCTCGGACAACTATTTTATGGTTGGAGTATCTTCAATTATTGAATGCTTGTATTCGTTTGAAATCCACTTTAAATTGTGGGTCTCTATGTAATATGATTGTAGAGCATTCGGCATACTGCAGATCGATATTCGAGGTTCGATATTTTTGCGTTTTTTCGCTCATCCGTCATAGCACATCCTTACACCTTAAAAGAAAACCTCTCCTGTCTCGAAATCTGCCAGTAAGCAGATGGCCTCAACCACCACTAGACAGTTGCGCCAATGAAGAAGAAACATCGTTGACCATATTTTGTAAAATTGTAATATGGCCAATTTAACAATATTTGGGCCAAATCGTAAAATAGTGGCCATTGGGATTTGTGAACATTCTTGTATTATTTGCAATTTACCTCTTCACTTACACAATGTCAACTCATCACAGTGTCAACTTTGGCGAAAACATTTTTGACGCCAAATTCAAACAGCCCCTGTTCTGCGATTTTACCAATATTTGTGCCATGTTTAATACATTATAAGATATTTGTTTCCTTTCTGTTAGAGATAAATCCTTCCGCTGAAAAAATTGCTCTTCAAGTAACTAACATTTATTATGTGATTGAGTGCGTTTTATTATTGTTTCTTTACTATTTATTGTGATACTGATCGTTGTTTTTCATTATTATAGTGCGTTGAACTACTTATTGTGTAAGAGTATATTATTATATTGCGTTGAACTACTTATTGTGTAAAAATCGTAAACTAAGCAATCTATGTGTAATTTTTATTGTTCTAAATAATTTAAATTTCCAACCGGCAAAAACTAATCTACTAGAATGGATAACGATAAAATCTTCAAATTGATCATTAATTAAATTTAAAATAATAATAATAGAGTTAATATTGCAGAATAACACATAAATTAAAAACCCAAACTAACAATTTAACACGTATATGTTTTACTCTTAATCTTTAAATGCAATTTTGAATCTTAGTTCAAAAGTCAATGAAGTGAGTCAATGTCTGTTAGTGAAGTCAATGTTCTTATTTTTGCGTTTTTCTAAAATCAATTTAACATGGATACCGTTCATTGATCATTATTGCTGATTGTCGCTTTAATACAGTCGCAGAATAGATAATAAGACCAAACTCTGTATTATAGTTATCGCAATGTATGACATTGATTTATGAATTTTGTAATATATTAAACAAATTCCGCTTATATTAGGCTTTATGATTGTTATATATTCACTATGGACTTATATAAGTCCATAGTGCTATTATAAGTGGCATTGTTCTTGTTTATAAAGAACTTTACTGTACTGTCAAGAACCAATCTTACTGTGTTAATAATGTAAATAGTTTAACTTTAATAAATTTTAAAAATGAATCGATGCCATCCAAATCTTGTTGATAACAAATGTTGAACTGGAACCGAATAACTAACGGCATAATTAACAAGAACCACTGATTGCAACGAATTTATTAGAGCACCCCTTGTAGCTATATTAATGTTAATCCTGTTAATCTTCAAATTGGTGCAACTCTGTTTACTAAACGAATGCACGGCTTAAAAATCGAGGTTAAGTTTAATACCAATGTTACTGTTATAATATGCTAAAATTCTCAAATAACATTTTGTTTTATAAATATTGCATCTTCGATTCATTACTTTTGTAATCAGTACTATTCTTGAATACTTTATTAAGATAAATATAAATTAAGGTTCTCTGAGAATGCAAGATCTAATAAAGATCTCGGAAATAAAATGATTAATTTTAAAATGTAATATTGCCAAAAGACAGACATTTCCAGATTTCAATATTTGATAAAATAGGCTTCGAACTAATGAGTGTTCAAAGCGATAAGGAACAATTATTTGGATTAAGTTCAATATTCAAATCTCTTTTAAAAATACATTTAAATACCAATGTAGTAATTACACGATGGCTAAGTTGCGCTTTGAATCAAAAAATTTAAATGAGTATATGTTGACATCATGTCCCCTTACTTCCTGGTTTTAAAGGAAATATTTTCACTTATTTCTGATGTTTAATTTAAAAATATTATACCATTATACCTATTCCATCTTGTAAATTATTTGGATTATGTTAAATATACACATCTCTTTTGAAATTACACTTAAATATCAATATAATAATTGCTTGATGGTTAAGTTCTGCTTTAAATACAAACATTTAAATAAGTATTTAGAGACATATATGTTAGCACCATGTCTTGTTTTAAAACAAATATTTTCCCACATTTCTAATTTTTAATTTTCAGAATATTACACCATTATATCAGATTATTATTTGGTTATTATTAGATTATAATTATAATGTTATCTAAATAGAATTATGATACCAAGAGTTTTAGCAAGAGGGTGGAAGGGAATATCCTTATTAATTTATAATACGAATTTCCATAGTATTTTCTTTAGATCGTTTGAAAATTGTAAAAGGGGTGTTTAATCTATTTACGCAGTTATCATCTTATTAATTATTAGATAATGAACTAAATCTAATTCCAACAAATTTTTAATTATTGGTATTGATAAATGTTTATATAATATTTTAATGCTACAAGCTTGTATAGATTTAAAATATCAATATAAATGTTGTTTCATTAATTAATTTTAAGTGGGGACCTGATGGTCGAGTAGATATGGATGTTTGTAGTGATTCGGAATCCACTTTAAACCGTAGGTCCCGGTCTAATAGGATCGTAGACGTTGTGGGGGGTAGTGTTACTAGCGTCCGTAGCATATCTTCAAGCTATAAGTGCCCTCCGGGTAGTGCTAAATGAGTAACAACGGTGCATCCTTTGTTTATGGCATAAATATTAACTGTCTCTGTAACAACTACAACTCTCAACAACAACAACTTAATTTTAATTTTATCTTCAGTATTGTGTTAAGAGTTCTTTTTCCCTACTCGATACTGAATTTACATTAAGAAAGCATTCAATTTGCAATTTGAAATAGGTATGACAACTATTCCAAAACATTCAACAATCTTTACTTGCGAATTCCAACTATTTCATGAAAATAAATAACACTGGGAATTACAAAGAACGCATTCGAATGTTAAATCCAGATTTTCAAAGTGTGGACCCAGAAATGATGAAGTCAAAGGGATTCCACTTGGAAAACCCAATCGAAGTAATGTGTTTTCCTTTTCACTTACATTCATATGAAAAAAGAAATCCTTATTTCCCCGCTATACTTCTGTACTCTTCATATTTCGTTTCATCTCATAGCATTATTCAGAGTTTTCAAACACATAGCAGCACTGCTTTCGAAATGCTGGCATTCCGACTCGGAATATTTAAAGTGCATCTAGAGACACGTCTGAAAAAACTGGAATTGGAAGTGAAAATGATAAATCGAAAACAAGTCCCATTTCGAGTAGGCAAAATATATTACGTGGTGAAGCAGGTTTCTTGAAATATCGAATATTTCTGTACTCGCAAAGAGTAACTAAAAGCAAATAAACTCATAAAAATGTCAAGTTAATATTGAAACAATCGATTATTTTGCTTTAGTTATAAATTTTAGTTATTACTTTTTTTTAAATATATTTGTTTTCGTTAAGTATTAAATACAACATTAATACAAATATTAAATAACCATAAGCTGGCATACTCAATTTTGGTAAAAACTTTCGGAAGAGACAAAAACATAGTACTTGACCGCCCTTAAAAAATTTATTGAATTTTTTTAAAATGATTAGAAGCTTCAAATCAAACAAATTAAGACCCTTACACAAAATTTAAATATTTTGCTTTATTTTTTGATAATTTCATCATCTCTATAAAAAAAGCTTCCAATGCTTTAGTTCCAATATATATGCCGCTAAGTCTAACTTAAAGATCATTGAAGCTCTTCAAAATATCGCTGTTAGACAAATTACCGCAGCTAAATGGTATATGCAAATATGCCATTAATATTC
This sequence comes from Caerostris darwini, assembly GCA_021605075.1. Lineage (NCBI taxonomy): Eukaryota > Metazoa > Arthropoda > Arachnida > Araneae > Araneidae > Caerostris > Caerostris darwini. The sequence continues at coordinate 345,282 of BPLQ01001058.1, read as the reverse complement.
CTCCACTTAAAAAATTCTTAAAGCACGTTTTGAAAAAAAGAAATTATTTCTATTGATAACTACAAGAACTCCTCAATCCAGGAAATTAAAATTTATGATCCTAATATTAATATTAAAACGCCGTTGATTATCCTAATTTAGTATTTTTTCCTGTTTTATTTTAATAATTTCTATTATTCTGGCCAATTTCTGAAATAGTCAACAGTTTATACCTTGTTCTTTCGGAGATGAGGTCTTTCGGTGTTAGGAAGCTCCAGGAATCAAAATACCACCCATAGTTGCAGTATATGAGGTTTTACTTTGCTTATGTTATTTGAAATGTTTGTCCGTTTCAATTTTCTACTTCTTTTTTTGGTTTACTTGTGTTTGTCGTTTAAGATTTAGTTTAATAAAACTGCTTTTTAAATTACGACAAACACTTGTACTCGAAAAAAAACCGACAATCATCGAATACAGTAAATTTTTATATGTCCTCATCTAAATCATTTGATCGCTGAAGTTAAAACCAGTTAATTAAAAAAAACCAGTTTTTTAATGAGATTTTTCAGTTTACTAGAAATAGATCATTCGTTTTACATAGATAACGTTACATTAATTTTCGTGTAACGCAAAAATTTACATTTTAGTATTATAAGTTAGCCCTACGTTAAACATTTTGAGAGCAATAAGCTAAGCAGCAAATAAATTTTGAAACTTATTCCGTGAGTTCTTCCATTTACATTACGTTTCTGTTTAAATTCCCGATACAATTTTAGTTATCCCCATATATTAGGCAGTGACCGGCCGTCATTTGGCAGGTCGTAAATTATTTGATGAAGGATATAAAACGAAACCATCTGAAGCTGTAAATCAACCTTTCTGATCCCCGGAAAACGAAACAACGTGCCTTTCGATATCTATCCTAACTGTAGTGAAACTATTTCCTGTACATCACTTTCGCCTTCTAGTCTGGACACAGCTTTCCTTTTTATAATTTTTTTGCATATTTATAAAAAGAAAAGGTCAGTGTTTATAAGTCACCCTGTTGAAGAAATTTTACTCTATTTCTGAAAATGAACACGCGTTAAAAAATTCCTTACTAAAAATTTCTTCTTTTTATTTCCAATTTATGACTATGTAGTCTAGTTTTAGAATTTACCACACTATGTTTTCACAGAATTTGAAATTTTTTTACTTGTTTGGACAAATTAAATTGTTTGGTAAGCGAAAGATAAGATTAAGAAGAATAAGAGATTAAGAAAGATAATTTAAATTAGAGAAATTCATAGGATTTATTTTGATGTTTGAATATACAACATTCCAATGTAACTTAACAACTATAAAATAAAGCTGTTTATTTTTTTCTCTGATGTAATTATTTTTTAACAACTTGTTTAGCCAAAAGATTATGAAAAAAATATAACTAGTTAACTTAGTTGTTTTGAATTAAACATAAAATTTTTTGTCGGGTGTTACTTGGTGGCCTCTGGTGTCATCTAGTGACTTGATTTAGAAATTTTTCTTTAATTAAAAGTAAATTGCTAAAAATAATTAAATTAAAGCTAATTTTTCAAATATTAATTTTTTGAAGTTTAGACGATTCTGACCTGTTTTTAATAAATATATAATTTTTTTTGGCTTCTTACAAATGTCTTATTATAAAGGCTTAGATATATTTTACATTCTAATTTTTTTTTTGTTTAAAAATAGTTTTTTTTTAAAAAAATTTCTTCGAAATCTGACAAACCACAATTTTTAATCATTATCAGAATTTTTGCATCCATGATTAAGATTTCTGTTTGATTTCTTTGCACTTTAAATTTTTTTTTCCTGCTACTAAACTAACAGCGAAATAGTAGACATCTCGAAAATATTCTCATAAATTATTTTTTTCATCACAGCATTTGCTAAAAGTAGAATAGGTAATAAGAAAAATAAAGATCTACTAAGAATACTTTAATTCCATGAAGAAAAATATTTTTAAAAAAAAAAAAAAATTGATTCTCTGTAGCCGAACAAGACAAGGTAATATTTTGCCGAGTAAGTTAATAGACGGATCGCTGGCCATGAATTTGAAAAAAAAAAAAATAGTTGAAAGGCCGGCACTTTGGGATCAGTAAAATAGAATGATCTTTCCTCTATAGGAAAGAAGCCAGCCCAAATCTTCCTCTACCTGAATAGATATTTCTTTGATAGGGATATTGAAAATATGCGGGATCAGTCAGGTAACGGGTCTTTCTTTTAAATAATGGGATTGTAGTCTCCTTCGAAGCACTGGATGTGACAATTTCATTTCGCTTTTTTAGTTGTTTCTAAAAGTGTAGGCCTTTTAGTTGTTTCTAAAAGGTGAGTGGCCTAGGCAATTTTATGCTACTGGTGAATTTAATGTGACAGGACACGAATTCCTGTCACATTAAATTCACCAGTTCGACAAAATATAGGTAATAAAAGTCATGTGGGCAACACCGTTAAGCAGTTAGTATGCGACAAAGTGCAAGATGGTTCAAAATAATTTTTCTGAAAATTAACGTACCGTTATACTGACGAATTTACTAATAATTTCTAAACAAATTAAAACACATACTTACTAAAGGTACAAGTGAAAATAAACGAAGACATTTTTTTCCACTTTTGATGGGGCATTGAGTAAACACAATATAACAAATTGAATTTATTACCAGAAGTCAAGTATAATTAATATTATTGTTCACAATAGTCACACCAAACAGTAAGACATAGAAAAAAATATCCCTTGTAGTTCGTGTTCTACAGGTAATGCCATCAGATAATGTCCTACAGATAATGTTTTACAGATAATGTCTTCAACATTAATTTTAATTCGTTAACGGGCGTATCAAAAGAAAGCTCTACATCCTATATCTGTCATTTCAACATCAAACAGTATTTCAAAACAGCGCAATTATTGTTGTACTGCTGTACAAATTTGGAAAGAAATTCACAACCAGGATTAAATCAATACCGAGACCATTTCAAATTTAACGAAGAAATTCAGAAAAACTGGTGCAGTAACATTGAAGTGGTAGGCCTAAAGTGGAAGAAGGTATTCCAGAACTGTTACAAAATGCTTCCTCGATTTTCCCAGAAAATCATCGAGATCTGGCTAAGCTGAAAGTTCGCCCATAACGCATTAATCCAATGTGAATAAGCTGAAATTCCAAGTGTACAATTTGAAATTTGGGATAAATATTGATAAATGTATTACATTACTTCTAAAATATGTCACCGTGTTAATTTATGTGAATAGAAGAGCGTCTCATACTTTGAGAAATTATTGTAATTCTATTTGTAGAGCATGAATTGAATTTCAAGCACCTATTTTTGCAAGTATGGGATTTCTTTTATGAAAAGCTTATCATTAAATTTATTTATACATTGACTTTTAAAACATATTGTAACGTGTTATCATAAAATAGCTTTCACTGTTTTGTGGCACCTGCAGCTTAAACTAATGAACAAAACGAAACCAAATTTCATATACAGATTGTAAAAGACATGAGAAGATGATTTCTGCAACAAAATAGGGAGAGACTTTAGCGCTAGTGTCATGCACTCACTATGAAATGTCAGCAATCTATGTAGAATTTTCAAATTTAGTTTATACGGGATTTTGGAGCTGTTGAAAACAAAAAAGGCAATAAATATAGTGAATGCATATAAAAGGAATTATGTGAAATTTTATTATAGTGTTCGAATAAGAAGAAAATGCATATGCATAAAGGAATCACAACAATATGAAACTCCCGGAAAACGACCTTTTATTAATCAACATTAGCCACGTGTAACATTTTCAATGTGCTAACAGTTCCAGTATATAAGATACTGCATCGGGTGTATGAAATTCTTTAACTGATATGTTTGTAACAACTCGTCGTATGTTCTCTTTGAAGAAATTCACGTTTGTTATGCCCCCACACATAATATATATGACACACACAGCAGATTTAAAGTACCTCTTCACCCGAACGTCACATAGGAGTGATGTCTGGCGTACGTGTTTGCCATTCCGTCGGAAATACAGCCGTCAAAGATTCTGTATTGAACGAAGAATATGTAGTCATGGTCCATCCTGCGTAAAAACTGTTATGTTCAAGCACTGTCTTGACCGCTATTCAGGAGTGAGAAAAATTTCCAGTATTTGCCGATATTTCTCCCCAGTAACGGTGCAGGTAATAGGACCTGACGTCACGCAAGCACCAGGAAATGGGGAACATCTACCTAGATTGCGCAATTTCAAAATACGTACGTGATAGTAGCGCCAAAATGACCCCTATTGACGATTTTTTTCTGAAATAATCTCCGCATGTCTTCCTTATTCTGCATAAGAAATTTGGTTTCATTCTGTTCATTAGTTTTAGCAGCAGATGCCTCCAAACAGGGAAATTTTTTTAAGGGCCACCATGTTTAACTTCTTTGTAAACAATTGTAGGAAGAAGCAATTTGAACACAAAAGAGGGATTGATATATATATAAGGGGGATTTTATTTGCCTACTTTAAAATGTTTTGTGGCTCATCACTGGTAATATCTATGGGTGAGTTCACTACACGGCAGACATTTGATGTATGTTCTTAATCACTGATGCCACTTTTTCAAAATTTAATATTTTTTTTCAAATAAAGTTCTATTTTGATTTCAACTAACAGATTAGGTAAATAAAAATAAATTCATTAGATTTAAAGAAAAAGTTTTTTCTAAATCATTATATATATACATATAAAGTAAATTTATGTATTGTAAGTGTGTTATGTTTATGTAAATTTATTATTCAATAAAATTCTTAGGATTAAGAATAAGGACATAATTCGTCAATATTAATGTTGTAAAATTGGTGCCACGGATGTTTATAATGGTTCGGAATCCACTTTAAACCCTAGGTAACGGCCTAACAGGACTGTAGCGCGCTGGCAAACTTAACCTTGAAAAAGAAAACATCCCCTGTCTCGAAATCTACTGGTAGGTAAACCCTTAGCCCACCATCGGTCTGTTCGCCAATGAAGAAGAAGAACTTTTGATTTAACTGGTATACACAGCCGATTTTTAAAATCCTCATTTTGCCTTTTTTAATAATAGAGAGAAATTGTGATTTTAATGCGAAATCTGAAATTGTAACCTCCATTTTTTTTATACACTAATTTTTACATATTTTTACGACGACAGAAATTCCATTAATACAACGGAATTTAGAACGAAAATTTCTAATCAACATATTGACATAGCAGTTCTTATCCACAACATATTGTATGACTATCACTAAACATATTATCATTACTAACCATTCATTAACGTTAGAAAGAAAAAAAAATCACGGGAAAACTTTCTAATCCATCTTGGAAGAGCGTTATGACGTAATTGATTGTTGACGTCGAAAATTAACTGAGAATCTCGGCATGCAATGTTAACGAGGCGCAACCACCAAACACGCAAAAGGAAAACGATTCAATTAAAAAAAATAAAGCGCGATTTTTTCCGATATTTTAATAACACAATGAGAGGGGTGGCCCTCGCGGGGGATTCTGGGAATGATCGAAAAATGTCGTTTGCTAGGACGTTAAGTGATTCTCTCTCAGCATAATGGGAAGCAGTTTTGCTTATGGCCAGAGAACAATTTGTTTTAGCTTTCTTCTTTGCATTTAAAAGTGGGGAATAAATTAGTGTCCTTTTAGCGTTCTCAGGAATTTAGATTGTAATTTTTTTTCTCTTTTCTTTAATAATTCAGGTGTTTATTTTTTTCTTCTAAAAATGCAAAAAGGAATTTCTAGAAAGGTATTTTTTCTTTGTTATTTATCTCCTTAAATCTCTTCATTACTCTATCAACCTAGTCAAGTTTATTGAAATTTCTTATTTACGCTTGTTGTTCGCGCTTCTGTGTGTATAAAAATGATTATGAAAAAATAAAGATTAAAATATTTAATAAGAATTTTGGAAATGGTAAAAAAAAAAATGAAATCACTTAATTGGGTAAATTGGAAATTAATACTTTTTGTATTTTTACAGTTGTAAATATGATTTATATGAATTAGTGAATATTATAATAGATTTATATGAAAATGATCTTCTAAAACATAAATAAAAAAAGCAAATTTGTGCAATAAATGATGTCAATAAAATTCAAGAAAGATTAAGGATTAAGAATAAGAATATAATTCTTCAGTATTGATGTCTATATACATTAGTTTGGAAACGTATTGATATTTTATAACATTAGATGTTTATTGTATTAGATTTTTAGGTAATTAATATATTTAATTAGTATATACAGACAGATTTTAGAATCCCCTATTTGTTTTTTTTTTGCTAATAATAGAGAGAAATTGTGATTTTAATACAAAATCTCTTTGGAAAAACCTCCATTTTTTTTATACACTAACTTCTACATATTTTTACTAGGACAAAAATTCCATTAATACGACGGAATTTAGAACGAAAATTTCTAATCAACATATTGGCACAGCAGTTCTTATCCACAACATATAGTATACCTATCACTAAATATATTATCATTACCAAACATTCATTAACGCTAGAAAGAAAAAAAAATCACGGAAAACTTTCTAATCCATTTTGGAAGAGGGATATGACGTAATTGATTGTGACGTCGAAAATTAACTGCGAATCTCGGCATGCAATGTTAACGAGGCGCAACCTCCAAACACGCAAAAGAAAAAAGATTCAATTAAAAAAAAAAAAAAAAAGAAAGCGCGAATTTTTCCGATATTTTAATAACACGATGAAACGGGTGCAGGTCGCGGGGGATTCTGGGAATGATCGAAAAATGTCGTTTGCTAGGACTTTAAGTAATTCTTTCTCAGCATAATGAGAAGCAGTTTTGCTTATGGCCAGAGAACAATTTGTTTTAGCGTTCTTCTTTGCATTTACAAGTAGGGAATAAATTAGTGTCCTTTTAGCGTTCTCAGGAATTTAGATCGTAATGTTCTTTTTTTTTTACGTTTTCTTTTATAATTCAGGTGTTTATTTTTTTTTTCTGCTAAAAATGCAAAAAGGAATTTCTAGAGAGGTATTTTTTTCTTTTTGTTATTTAATCTCCTTAACTCTTTTCATTACTCTATCAACCTGGTCAAGTTTATTGAAATTTGTTATTCAAGCTTGTTGTTGGTGCTTCTGTGTGTGTGCAAAAATGACTAAGAAACAATTAAAATTAAAATATTTCATAAGAGTTTTAGAAATGGTAAAAAAATGAAATGACTTAATTGGGTAAATTGTAAAATTAATTATTTTTGTATTCGTGCAAATACATTTTAGAGCCAAATTTTTCCTTTTGGAAAAGTAGTTGTAAATCTGATTTATATGCATAAGTGAATAATATAATAGATTTATATGAAAATTTTCTTCTAAATTATAAATATGAAAAGCAAATTTGTGCATTAAATGATGTCAATAAAATGCAAGAAGGATTAAAAATTAAGAATAGGAATATATTTCTTCAGTATAGATGTCTTAATACATTAGTTTGGAAACACATTGATATTTTATAAATTAGATGTTTAATCATTAATATTACGATAATTATGATATTTAATTAGTATATACAGAAGAATTTCAGAATCCTCATTGTGTTTATTTTTTCTAATAATGGAGATAAATTGAGATTTTAATACAAAACCATTCGGGAAAAAAATTTCTAATCACCATATAGGCATAGCAGTTCTTATCCACAACATATTGTATACCTCTGACTAAACATATTATCATAACTAAACGTTCATTAACGCCGGAAAGAAAAAAGAATATCACGGAAAAATTTCTAATCCATTTTGGAAGAGGCATATGACGTAATTGATTGTGACGTCGAAAATTAACTGCGAATCTCAGCATGCAATGTTAACGACGCGCAACCACCAAACACGCAAAAGAAAAACTATTCAATTAAAAAAAAAAGAAAGCGCGAATTTTTCCGATATTATAATAAACACGATGAGAGGGGTGGCCGTCGCAAGGGATTCTGGCAATGATCGAAAAATGTCGTTTGCAAGGACGTTAAGTGATTCTTTTTTAGCATAATGAGAAGCAGTTTTGCTTATGGCCAGAGAACAATTTGTTTCAAAGTTCTTCTTTGCATTTAAAAGTGGGTAATAAATTAGTGTCCTTTTAGCGTTCCTAGGAATTTAGATTGTAATTTTTTTTCTTCACCTTTTATAAATCAGGTGTTGTTCTTTTTTTCTTCTAAAAATGCAAAAAGGAATTTTTAGAGAGGTATTTTTTTTATCTGTTATTTATTTCATTTAAACCTTTTCATGACTCTATCAATCTAGTCAAGTTCATTGAAAATTATTATTCAAGCTTGTTGTTTGTGCATAAAAATGACTAAGAAAAAATTAAAACTAAAATATTTAATAAGAGTTTTACAAAAGGTAGAGAAATGAAATAACTTAATTAGGTAAATTGTAAATTAATTCCTTTTGTATTCTTACAAAAATATTTTGGTGCCAAATTTTTCGTTCTAGTAAAGAAGTTGTCATATGATTAAATATAGAAATGATCAAAAGCTTTTTTTTCTTAAGAAATTCTGGAAATATGCAAAATATTTGTTTAAAAAAATTATCAATATGCTTTTATTAAATATTAGACACTAAGTTAGAAAAATTTTAAATTATTTTTAGACATTTATTAATTATGATGAAAGATGTTTATTTATGTTTCGCAAAAGAAAAAAAATATTTGTTATTACTCTTCTTAAGAATGACAATTTGAATTTGTAATTTAACTTATGTTAATTACATAATTCAAATTAATGACAAGATGTTATTTTTATGATCAAAATAAAAAAAAAATTAAATTGGTAAATTCAACTATTTGGTTTGGTTTGCTGCAGATGTCCTTTTGTGCATACTTTAGGCAAATTAGACCGGTATAGTTTAACGTGGATTCCGAACAACTAACAAACATACATACCACAGCCAGGATTAAAACCTGAAGCCTGTGGTGCCAAATGCCAGATATTCAACTATTTGAGATAATATTACGATAACATTAAAAATAATTGATATATCATTATTTTTTTATCCATTTTTGAAATAAAATTTTGCAAGAAAATAAAAATATAAATATGCAGGTTTATTTTGAAGAAATTTAGACTTTTTCATAAGTCCAAAATATTGAACACGGAAGTTAGCACAGATTTAAAATAGCGTGGATTGCTAATAAACAGAAATTACATAAAAATAATAATTTAAACTAATTTATTATATATAACTCTATAACGTTATTGCATGTTTCTTTACATAAATATTCATATATGTAAAATATTTATTCACCAGTGTTTGACAATATGTCGCTGTATTTAATACTTATCAATCAAATAATCAAATGCTCATACTAGATTAAAGTGGATGCGAGAACCATTAAATTCATGCCAAAATTTAACTTGAAAAAATACGCAGGACTTCAAGAGAACCACTAAATTCACGCCAAAATTTAACTTGAAGAAACCATAAACATTTAATGAAATAATAAAACAGATTTCATCCCACCCGTAGCGTTCTATTTATTTAAAATCACGCCTTGGCAATAAAATTAATTATGCAGAGCGAATCTGTAGACTTCCCCCGTCACAGAATCGATATTCGACAACCATTTCTCACGGAAATAAAGGGCGGAAACTTCAAAAAATGAGAAATCGATTTCTATGGATGGGAGGTGGTGGATTCACATAACATGCATTGCTAAACATGCATTACTACATAAACATGCATTGCTAATAAACAGAAATTATATCAAAATAATAATTTCAAATCATTTTATTGTATAATCATTTCATTATATAATTAATTTTATTGCATGATTCTTTGCATAAAATATTCATTTACAAGCGTTTGACAATATGCTCGCTGTATTTAATACTCATCAATCAAAAAATTAAATAATCAATCAAATAATCAAATACTCATACTAGATCAAAGATGACGCAAGACTTCAAGAGATGGATTAAATTCCCCGCCAAAATTTAACTTGAAGAAATCATAAACATTTAATAATAATAAAACTGATTCCAGCACACCCGTAGCGTTCCATTTATTTAAAATCTCGCCTTGGCAATAAAATTAATTGTGCATAGCAAAAATCTGTAGACCTTCCCCCGTAGCAGAATCGATATTCGACAACCATTTCTCAAGCAAATAAAAGGGCGGAAACTTCAAAAAATGAGAAATCGATTTCGATCGGGGGATGCACCCAGTTATTTATAATTTCTTTCTGTCTTCCCTTGCACACACATATGTTTTGCAACTCGATTGGAAACGATGCAAATGGCAATGATTCATCGAACGCACTGATGGGGCTGCATCCATCATTTGCCGCCCCTGTTTCCAAGACATCCGCCCCTGCTTTCCAAAGACTTCCGCCCCTCGAATCGTTATTTGCAGGGGCGCCGAACAGTTCCCATCTTTTTGAGCCAGGGCGTCTTTTAATTTGATTTCGACTCGAACTTTTTTCCGAGAAAGGGAAAACAACATGGTGCCCGTCGATATTTAACTTTAAAAGCTTGAGTCAACGGGAACTTGCATTTAATTTTTCGAGTAAGTCATTTGGGAGGTTTCTTTTTATTTAAGTTAATTAAGAGGACGTCTTTCCTAAAAGCAAGCAAGTCAGCCAGCTTCAAGAATGAATAAATGAATGAATGTCCTACATTTAAATTGTTTAAATCAGAAATTCTGCTGTTCATTCGGACTGATTTATTTTTATTTTAGAGTTGTGTTTTCATTTAAATGGAACAATACATTCGATTTCACTGGACTGGAAAGAAACAAAGTCGAAAATGTTGAAAAGGTAACATTTCATTTACCCCAAATATTTTTATAATATTTATTTCAAAAAATTTAATTGATCTAAATATTAATATAGGAGCTGTCGAAATTAAATTTTCAAGTAGTCATAATCTTTCAAGTCACTCTATGGCTTAAATTATTATACATTCTTTAAGTAAAACAATAATGTCGTATATATTTTAATTAATGCTTTTTCTTTTAAATTTTTTTTTCAATTCATGAATTACAAGAAATTAGCAGATAAACAAGTACAATCTATCCTATGTAGCTCGGTATTAAAAAGTATTTTAATTCAAAGTTAAAATTATAAGTTGCAGATATTTTCAAAACCTAAATATACTTGAGAATTGGTAAAAATTATTTTCTTTAAAATTGCTAAGGATAGAATTGTTAGATAAATTCATGGAAGATATCATTAAAATTTATATTAAGTTATCATTGTATTCAGTTTTAAATGATCTTAACGATTATTTATAATAGTATGCTTAAATTTAATACTTGACGTAAATATTTTTGAAATATTTAAATATATTTTGCTGAATTTTCAAATGGTACCTGCGGTACCATGGGTGTTTGTAAAGGTTCGAAATCCCCTTTAAATTGTAGGTCCCGTCTAATATAAGCCTTTAGGCGTACGGTTGACAGCCTACCCTGTAAAAAGAAAGAACCTCCTGTCTCGAAATCTGTCAGTAGCCAGACGGCCTTGGCCCACCATGGGACTGTTGCTCCAATGAAGAAGACCTTTCAAATAATGTCATTAATGCATTCAATAAGTTGTTTCATTATTGCACAGAAAATAAGTGTATCACATAAAAAGATGCATATTTATATAAATACTTTGATACATATTTATGCAAGCTCTATATGTCATCATAAGTTTAAATGCTTTAAAAAACATTCACTGAAATTCTTTATTAATACTTTTATCCTGTCCTTTCTGATTATTGGAATTTAAAATTTACAACACATGCTATCAGTGTATGCCTGGACATTTGCTATTAAATTTATACTAGCAATATTGATCGTTATGCATTCATTTTGTCTTTAAAATTTTTACGCTTTGCAAATTTTGTAATATTCGAATGCATCATAACAGTTTTTTTTTGTTTATTTATTGTTTATTTATTATTTTCACAACCACAGATAATGTGATATGTGTTCATGAACGTTCAACATTAATTTGAAAGTTTCAAATAAAAGTTTCCGTAAATCGTATATTAAAATATCTGCAATTCAATGATTGAAACAACTTATTAAAACTATGCAAAAATTTTTGATAAATTTTAAGGTTGTACTAATTTTCAATACCTACCAGAATTGTTTTTTCTTATACGGTTATACGGTTTCTGGTTTAAATGAAATTTATTTTGGAAATTCTATTATAATTGTAATGGTCTAAATTTGGTGAACATATATACACCGCAAATACTAGACGTTTATGAAATGAAATTAAAGAAAAGAGTTCTTCAATAATTATATTTATTTTATTTTTATAATATTCAATTTATATATATTTTATACTTTTTCGTGATAGTACAAAATATATTTTATTGCGCAAACATACAAGGAACAGAAAGAGATACAAAGTTAACCATAACTCTTGACAAGGAGTAAAGCTGCATTGTTTTAATACTATTACAAAGAAATAAAGTAACCATAACCATTGAAAAGCAGCAAAACCACCTAATTTAAATACTGCTTGTAAGAGTTACAAAGTAAAGTGCAACACTTGTAAAGGAACAAGACCAAGTAATTTAAATATTGCTGTACAATTGTATAACTACGCAAACTATATTGCGAATTTTCGAATAGCATGCGAATGCAAATCCAGCATTGAATAAATGCATCTATTTAAGTGAATTGAAATTTCTCGCGACACCAGTTCGCAGTGGAACAGATACCTCAACTCCAACCAATAGCAGCAGAAACAGATACCAAATAAACATTTTATAAATCCCTGGTGGTTCTCAGAATAACGAAATCACTGAATTCACCTCCACTAATACCAACGGTGGTACAAAATAAATTGAACCGGTTGAATGAATTCTTCCTTTTAGATGAAAGCCTCCAAAAATCTTTCCTCTCTCTCCCATTCTCTCTATACCCTTTTGCGATCAGTGAAAAGATCTTTATTTTATTTTATTTTTTTGTCTTTTACCTACCAGTGTTTCTGCATACACTGCCATAGTTCTCTCCGTTCTTGGAAGGGGTTCAAAGGGAGAAAGGAAGAAAGAAAGAAAGACAAGTAGACCTATCGATTTCTTCAAAGGCACAAGCAAGATGTATTTTAGTTTTCTTTCGACTCGCTAAGAAATCCCTCGCCTTCTGTCCTTTCCCTTAAAAGAAAGTCTTAACGATTTCGAGCCCTCCCAATTTGTCACCACCCCAATTCTTCGAGTAACGATGGCAGTTTATTTCATTCGACTGAGAGGGGGGATACAGGTACATCACCCACTTAGAAAAAAGAGGGAACATATATCTATATCCATCAATCTATATCTATATATATATATATATAGTGTGTGTGGCATTAATTTTTTATTTTTGGTTCCTTTATTTTGTTCTGTTGATAGGAATTTAAATGTACTCTCGGATCAACTTTTTGAGAAAAAGAAATACAGAGGAGTTTTGAGTTACTTCAACAAACTTTCACCTTTACAATTTTTTTTGCTTTTAGTTCATTTCTACTTTTTGTTGTGATTAATTGAAAAGCACATTTTAAAGTCGAAGTACAATCAATAGAATAAAATGTTTGTGATACTTATCTTCATCAGTCAACTTTTTATCTTATCATCTTTTTCTTATCCATAAGTTCGTTCATTAAGATTCATTAAAAAATGAGTTAGCTTGTTTTTTTTTTATCTAATCGATATATTTGATTTAAAAAATTGGTTATTGGCTTTTTTTAACAAGCACTTTGAGTCATTTATGTCTTAATTAATAACACTCAAAATAAATAACTTATATATGTATGTATGTATATATATATATAAGTTATTTATTTTAATCACATATGTTATTAATATAGGAGATACGATATTGCACACGTTAAGAATTATTTATACTACTTCTATATAAATGATATTTTATCAAAATGGTAGGCATAACATATATACTGTACTATGCTTTGTTTTAAAGATCCTCAATTCTTCGAATAACGATGGAAGTTTATTTCATTCGACTGAGTGGGGGGAGGGGGACACAGGTACACCGCCCACTTAGAAAAAGAGTGTAAGTATATCTATATCCATCTATCTATCAATCTATATCTGTATATATGGCATTCATTTTTTATTTTTGGTTCCTTTATTTTGTTCTGTTGATAGGAGTTTAAATGTACTCTCGGATCAACTTTATGAAAAAGAGAAATACAGAAGAGTTTTGAGTTACTTCAACAAACTTCAACTTTTGCTTTTAGTTCATTTCTACTTTTTTCTCGTGATTAATTGAAAAGCACATTTTTAAAGACATTTCGCAATACAAACAAGAGAATAAAATGTTGATACTTGCCTTCATCAGGCAACTTTATCATCCTTTCTTATCCATAAGTGCCTTAATTAACAAGACCCAAAATAAATGACTTATATAATATATATATATATACTTATATATACTTAATATATATATATACTTATATATACTTAATAGATATATATACTTAATATATATATTATATACTGCAAAATTGATTAATCACATATGTTATTAATATAGGAGATATGAAATTGCATATGTTAAGAATTATTTATTCTACTTCTATATAATTGATATTTTATCAAAATGGTAGGCATAACGTATAGACTGTATTATGCTTTGTTTTAACGATCCTGCATCCGCTCGATGTGGACTGCTCAATTCTTCGACTAACGATGAAACTTCATTTCATTCCACTGAGAGGAAGAGGGGGGTACAGGTACAACACCCACTTACAAAAATATAGTAAATATATCTATACATATATATATATAGATATATGTATAGATATATTCATTTTTTTAATTCCTTTATTTTGTTTTGTTGAGAGTTTAAATATACTCTCGGATCAACTTTTTGAAAAAGAGAAATACAGAACAGTTTTGAGTTACTTCAACAAACCTTAAAGTTTAATTTTTTCTTTTAGTTCATTCTAACTTTTGTTGTGATTAGTTGAAAAGCGCATTTTAAATTACAATCAATAGAACAAAATGTTTGTAATATTTACCTTCATCAGGCAACTTTATCATCTTTTCCTATCCATAATCCCCTTAGTTAAGAATTATTGAGAAATGAGTTGGTTTAGTTTTTCTAATCAATATATTTGATTTAAAGAATAGGTTATTGGCTTTTTTAACAAACATTTTGAGTCATTTTTGTCTTAATTAACAATAATGAAAATAAATCACTTTATATATCTACCGTAAAATTGATTAATCACATATGTTATTAATATAGGAGATATGAAATTGCATATGCTTTTATACTACTTCTATATAATTGATATTTTATCAAAATGGTACGCATAGCATATGGATTATATTATGCTTTGTTTTAACGATCCTTTATTCGCTCAATGTGGCACTGCTCAATTATTCGAGTAACGATGAAACTTCATTTCATTCGACTGATAGTGGGATACAGATACACCGCCCAGTTAGAAAAAGAGTGTAAATATATCTATATATCTATCTATAAATCTATTTATCTATCTATCTATCTATCTATCTATATGCATATATAACATTCATTTTTTATTTTTTTTTGTTTGTTTCCTTTATTTTGTTCTGTTGATAGCAGTTTAAATGTACTCTCGCATCAAAAGTGTCCGATTACAACTTTTTGAAAAAGAGAAATAAAGAAGAGTTTTAAATACGTCAGCAAAGTTTCACCTTTAGATTTTTTTTCTTCTTGTTTTTACTTTTAGTTCATTTCAACTTTTTGTTGTGATTAGTTGAAAACCACATTTTGAATTCAAAATACAATCAACAGTATAAAATGTTTGTGATACTTATCTTTATCAGGCACTTTTAATCTTATTTTTTTTTCTTATCCATAATTGCCTTAATTAAGATGTATTGAGAAATGAGTTGGATTGTTTTTTTAATCAACATATATAATTTAAAGAATAGGTTATTGTTTTTCTTAACCAACATTTTGAGTCATTTAGGTCTTTATTGAGAACTGAATATTGGAAGATTTCGAGACAGGATATGTTGTCTTTTTACGGGGTAGGGTTGTCACCCCAACGCTCTACAATCATATTAGCCACGAACCAATGGTTTAAAGTGGATTCCGAATGGCTACCAACATCCACAGCATCACCGAGCCTCAAACTCAAAACCTGTAACACCGAGCGCCAGAGCACTGATAACAAATCTACGCAATTACAAAAATATCAACTCAATAAATTATTTTTTCCCTTTCATTATATAAATGTAATTTATAAAAGGTAAAAATTGTATTATCAAATTATATAAAAATTAAAAAAGATTGCTTTCTAAATTATATTTCTAGCGGAAAATCTGTTCCGAAGAATTTATAAAATCATAAAAATTTAAGTTACTAAATTTTAGATGAACCAATATTTTATATTATGCTACATTATAAAATGCAATACATTAACAAATTGGAGTACATCAAATGTAAATTAACATGTTTCATTTTATATTTGAGTAAGAAACTTTAAAATATCAATTCTGCAAAACTTTGCGTACGACGTGGGATAATATACCTTTAGAAAACTTAAAATATTTTAAAAGTTATTACTAAAGACAAAAAAATTACAAGATGTTTTTTTTTAAATATATTAATAAGTATTTATTGTATAAATCTTCCGTAGAAAATTATTCGAATTTTTTTAATCTGAAATTCGAATAAAAAAACAATGAGAATTATGCAATTTAAAATGTATAAATAGCTGAAAAAAATGATTTTACTTCTCAAAATCATTATATAATCGAAAGCAATTAACTTCACAAGAAAAGAAATTGGAATTTGCATTTAAAAATAATTGACGATAATGCAAGTTATTTAATCGAAATTTAACGAGAATTAAAACAGGTTTCAGGTATTCCGCTTGAAGCTCGTATTTTGTGATAAAGTATTTTCACGTGTTTAATCAAAAAGTATATTTTAAAACGAAAAAGTAATCAACAAATGTATGAAATGTTGCATTATTTTAAAACGTAAATGAAAGATAATAACAAACAAACGAAATATTGCTTTCTCTTTTCCCTTTATTTGAGACTTCACTTGTCGTCACTTGTTTAAAGCTTACTTCTTTTTCATTCATTAATTAAAAACATCTAAGACATCATTTAACTTCAGATAACTCCAATTATAAAGTTTCTCCTGGAGGAAAATATTTTCATTGCAAGACTGTTCTAATTTTTCTAGGGTAAAGTTACTTTTAGTTTAAATATGTGGTTTGAAAATGCTTCCTTTGTTTCAAGAATATACAACTTTTTTTTTTGTCTTTTCAAATCACGTATTACAACTATAGTCATGTTAACTTTTTGTTTTAGTTTAACAAAATGGAAAGAATGAAATCTGTAAAAGTATAAAATAAGTTTATATATATTACAGACAGACATTAAAGAAAGCAAGTATAAGAATATTTACAGAGATAAAATTATAAAAGAAATGTGAATTAAGTACTATAGTAACTTTCTAAAACAAATTATTACTTTTCTTAAAGTTTATATATTTTGTTATGGTATTGCTATCCTAATTCACGACCATACAAATAAATTTAAAAAATATAAATATATTGAGACTTTTATAAAGCTTTAAAACTGTAAAACTAAACTATTTTATCAACTAAAAAATAAAATATCGTAAACTATTATAAATAGTTGTAATAATTTTTTTCTTTCTCTTTTCTTCTTACAACGATATAATGTTTTTGAAAACATTGTATTCCTTGCAGCCTATTCAGCTGTTAGAAATCCAATATTTTCAATAACAATATATATTGTTTGATTTAGCAATTTCAATTTATTCAATTTTTTTATTAGAGTATCTATAAAGCATAAATAATAATTTAATTAGTTATAATATTTTATATATTAAATTACAATGTATATTTTAAAGTAAATTTCATAGAATATTTTTCTTTATGCAATAAATGATATTAATATTATTACGAACATCAAATATAAAATAAATAATATTTTGTTATTCATAATTTGTTTTTTGTCTCTACATTTGTTTAATTAACAAAATAATTTCTTACAGTAGTATAAAATATGTATTGCAAAAACTGAAACAAAAATATTTTTCGACAGTTTTCGATTTTTTAAGGACACTTTGCATTGTCTGTATAAATTAATCTCAAATGATTTGAATTGAAAATAATGAATGAAATTAATTCCAAATGATTTGAATTGAAAATAATAAAGGAAATTAATTCCAAACGATTTGAACTGAAAATAAAGAAAGAAATTAATTCCAATTGATTTGAATTGAAAATAAAGAAAAAAATTAATTCCATATGATTTGAACTGAAAATAAAGAATGAAATCAATTCCAAACGATTTCAATTGAAAATAAAGAATGAAATTAATTCCAAACGATTTCAATTGAAAATAAAGAATGAAATTAATTCCAAGTGATTTGAATTGAAAATAAAGAATGAAATTAATTCTAAACGATTTGAATTGAAAATAAAGAATGAAATTAATTCCAAATGATTTGAATTGAAAATAATAAAGGAAATTAATTCCAAATGATTTGAACTGAAAATAAAGAAAGAAATTAATTCCAATTGATTTGAATTGAAAATAAAGAAAAAAATTAATTCCATATGATTTGAACTGAAAATAAAGAATGAAATTAATTCCAAACGATTTCAATTGAAAATAAAGAATGAAATTAATTCCAAGTGATTTGAATTGAAAATAAAGAATGAAATTAATTCTAAACGATTTGAATTGAAAATAAAGAATGAAATTAATTCCAATTGATTTGATTTGAAAATAAAGAATGGAATTAATTCCAATGATTTGATTTGAAGATAAAGAATGAAATAAATTCCAAATGATTTTACATATTGAAAATGATTTTTATAATTACATCTATTTTCCATATACAAAAGAATTATATGAGTGTTAGAAAATGTGTATATACATTATTCTTCATACTCAAAAAATTTAATGATTTATATTTTAAAAAAAGGTTTTACATTTTTAATTAAAATATGTTAAACATATTTAGATCTTGGTAAATATTGTTAAAAAGGCCAAATAAAATCAACATTAGATAATCTTGAAATAAAGTAAGCGTTTTTAAACGACATATTTAAAATGAATTTAATCTTTAACATTAAATAATAAGAATTAATTAATATTGAAATTCAGGAAACAACATTGTCACAATATTTCATTTTTAATTATATCCAATAATAAAATATTGATATAGTAAATATATTATAATATATCCAGCAATAAATATTAATATTATATTAATATGTTCAATGTAATTAATTGATTTAAGGTAATAACGTAGCACTTTTATTAATTCATTCATAAAAAGCAAAAATAAATTAATTCAATTACCTTAATAATATTTTTCGAAATTCCGCATTTTATTTGTTACACTTTTAATTACATCCGCCTTTCATGTTAACTTTTAACTCCTCTAATCTGCAAAATCGATATTATTTTAATTATTTTTCTGGCGATTTCCTCTTCAATTACCCTTTTCTTTTGTTTTTCTGTTTTTTTTTTCTAATTCTAAAAACACGAAGAAAAATAAACATCAGTTAAAGAAAAAATTCATAAAGAAAAAAAGAAAGATTTTGTCTTTAACTTTTATTTTTCAAATGAAGAGCAAAAAGAAAGAAAAAACTTCAATGTAGAACTTTATAAACGCATTAAGTCATATTGAATCAAGCTCTCTGTGATGGCAATTTGTAAATTTGGGCACAGCTGAGACATTAAAAAGAACGAACGAATCATTTTTTTTTTAAAATTAAATCACTGAATTCGAGTTGCTTTTGCAGAAAATATTAAAAGAGCTTATGCATATCTTTCTTTAAGAACGTCTAACATTGATTATAGTCCTTGAAAGAACAATAAATGTGGAGTACGCCATTTTTTTTCTCTTCTACATTATGTAATTTTCGTTTCCGGATGATGGCAACAGCTATTAAAAAGTAGCTAATTAATTTTTATTAAATTTCTTTGTTTAATCAATCTTTAGGGAAACGGATTCATCTTTTTTTTTTATCAAATTTGTCGAATAGCTTGTTTAATGAACTTTTATAATTAGATTTCTATGCATTTCTGAAATTTTCAGAATTGTGAAGATTAGCCTTAAAAAAATAAATATCGTATTATTCTCATGGAAATTAAATAAAAAATAAATTGTGTTTTCATAATTAATTTATCTACATTGCATACATAATCATATAAACAATACAATTTTTTATATTTTTTATCAATAAAATTAACATTTCCATGAATTTTTATATCCGTAGTGATTTTTATATTATGTAATCATATCCGTTTATTCTGTAACGTACGGAAAATAATAATGGGTATACTTTTTTTGTTTTCTCAACTATAACAAATTATGGTAACAAGGAAATTTTCTTTTTTTTTTATTGTTAACGATATAATAAGTAAAAAAAAAAATATTGTACTTTTTATTAAGACTATAATATTTTAAAAATATAATACAAATTTTTTTTTATGCATCAGTGTCTCTGTCAAAAATAGGCACTTAAAATCTGTAAGTCATAATAGCCTTCCGCTTGTCTCAATTACTAGGCCTGGAGAATCAAAACTAAGGTTTATCAAGAAGTTATTTCAAAATCGGTGCAAAATGTGGGTGTAGTATAACAGGCACTTCGTGGTCACCTTGAATAACGTTTAATCTGTTGTATTTCTGCCATTTTAGTAGGGAATTGCTTAAATCAAAAAGTCCGGCATTCGAAAACATCAGAATTTTATACATATGGAAATGAATCAGTGGTTTGGGGGCCGAGAGACTAAAGCTTTGGCACTCGGTACCACAGATTTCGGACTCAGATTCCGTCGGTGCCATGGATGTTTGCAATAGTTCGGGATCCACTTTAAACCGCATGCCCCGGTCTAATATGATTATTAGAGTTAGGGCCGACAAACCTATCCCGTAAAAAGAAAACATCTCTTGATTCGAAATCTGCCAGTCGGCAGATGACCTTGGGGCACCATAGGAATGTTGCGCCAATAGAAATTATGTATTTCGTATGTAACATGGACTATTAAACCAACATTTCGGTACAAATCGCAAAATAGGGACCGTTGGGATTTGAACGCCAATGAGGAAAAAGGAAATGAACCTGATCATTGCATTAAATATTACGGATATAATTTGATACATAATTTATTTCATTTTCATAAATGCATTATTAATTTCCTTTTTTGTTTTCTTACTCTTTTTAATATGCATTTTTATTTTGTATAGAGAAATTACTTTAGTATCCTGTGCCATTTTAATTTTCCTTCCAACATCAATGTATATAGAAAAGTGTTGGATGGTAAATCTACAATGATAAAAGAAAGTTGCAAATACGCATAAATGTAACCTTTGCTCAGTGGGAAAATTTCGAAAATGCTGCGATAGAACAGCTTAGAAACTTCATTATCAAATTCTGTTTTAAATTATGAGATGAAATATGGGCCGTAAAGGACAGCTGAAATTATATTTCAGAAACTTTCTAAACGTTTTGCATAATATAATACATTTTAAAGCTTTAGAGATTTTGCTTTTAATATTAGTTATTCATTATGTAATGTAACTTCAGTAGTAGAATCTAATTTCATATATTTCCGAAGTATAATTTCACAAGTAAGGCAGATTCAGTTTTTGCATTAAAATATTAAGTAGAAATGAAAAAAATATTTTTTAAATTATTATAGTTGTAAATCGATTTTGTTTCTTTGTGATTGGAAATCTATATTATGTATGGTAAATTTCATAGAGAAAAATACGTAATTTTTTTTCTATGCCTGCAAATCTGCTGAATTGGTAGTTATTTAGAATCATCACGATTGTATGAATTATTAAAATTAGTAACTTTGTAAGGAAACTAGTCCATATTTGTGATAAGCGTGAAGAGAAGAAGTAAGGCAATTATCATCCTCTATAGAGAATATTTTTTAGCACAGAGAATGTCAGTACAACATTTTAAATTACTTGTTTTCAGATTTTACAGTACAAATTATTCTTCATGTCTCGAACAAAAATTTAAAATAATTGCATCCACAATGGCTCTGCACACTGTCTAGTTAAAATTCGACACTGTAAAGGAAGTTATGTAGCAGATTTAACATTACCCAGGGTGCTATAATTGATCCCCATTGAGCAAAAATAATTTGAAGGTCTACTTGCATGGATGTTATCTAGAAATTCGTAGTATTCTGTCTATCTCATTCCCTTAAAAAAGGACTAGTGGTCTTAGGATTTATCGTGCCTCCAGCATAGGAATGACAAATTAAAGTTAAGTTTCCTTTTTTTGAGGTTTCGAACCGGCTACTCATCTATTGTTGTTCTTTATCCCACTTGGTCTACAGCAATATCTAGACCATGTCCATGTACCCTTGTGTTATCATGGATGGAGGGAATGGGGTGGCAGCTTCTGTTGTGATGGTGCACCAGTAGATAATAGTCTGATTAGACTCCGTGTCGCTGAAGAAGAAGGCCAGTACCCTCCGAGAGGATTTTAGGAGGAACTACAACACATTTGCGTAACATATTAAAGAAAACCAGGTAAACTCCCACCAGGTAATCCGACTAACGAAGTAACGTACTGAACATAAAAAATGGCATCGAGTCAAAACGACAGTCTTTTTTGGAACAATTTCTACAACAAAACTGCCAACGGATTGAGCCTCAGCTCTAATGCTCACCTGCAGAGGACGTTGTCACTGGGGTTGGTCGCTACGAGTCGGGCTGGCTGCCCACTTTCTAAACGCAACATATTCCAGCATGCAGAAGGATCTTATATTTTTACAATAACTTTAAGAACAAACACCATTACTTTAAACAAATTAAACTTCCAGGGAAATAAGTAATATATAATTATTTTTAGTTTTGAAAAGTTTCTAAAATTTCTAAAAAAAAAGAACACTTCTTGATCTATAAACTACGAGTTTTCAAGGCATAAAAGCAATGAAGTTTAATGTGGCATTTGGATCGCGAACGATAATATTTTACTGTGCAATTTATGCTGTCAGCAGTAATAGTTTAAAAGAGAGATGGAGCCAAGGCAGAAGACATCAAAAGGCTTCCTTAATGGTTGCTATTAGAGAAAAATGTCTCGTATATTTTCTGCAAGACTAAATACATTTTATAGTATCTGCGCAATATATCTCCACTTTGAGATTGTTTATAGAAGTAATTTATTAAGGCATAATGATGATTTTATGTAAGAGAAAAGTTCCGACTAATCTTTCAGAAAGATCGTTTTAAAATTTACTCACACAGTTTAGCATCTCCTAGTAAAACTTATATCATAGTTTGAGGACCCTTTATCTATCATAAGAAAAAAGGTTTTGCTCCAAAGACCCCCATTTTGTCAATAAAATAACGCCAATGGATATCCTTAGCCAATGAAACGAAGATAAAAGACACTATTTTTCGAATCGTCTTAAATGCACGAAAAAAATTAAAATAAAAAAATCAAATTAAATGTTAACTATTCTGTATTTCAGAATGAATTGAAAGCACTTAACTTACTAACTATATTTATTATTAAATGTATTTCTTGGAAATTATCATAATTTGGATTTTTAATCCATCATAATTTGGAAATGGATCGTACTTTTCTCCATCTTTTACACCCCAAAGGAAATACATACTAGCCTAAAAATTTATCTTATAATTTAGAAGTAAATTACTTATGATTTAGCAGTAATAACTAACTAATTGTTTAGTAGTAAATTCAATTTTATTCAAAATAATTAATGAGAAATGCAAAACGGTAATAATATCTAATATGACCATGTGTTTAATGTACCATATACCATTGTCTAACGTAAGCATGTGACATTAAAATAAATTATAAAGCACAGAATAAAGATTCAAATTTGCCGAAGAGAGATCTAATGCTATTTATCTTTCACAAAATTATGTGACGAAACATATTCTGTTATTTCAGTTGTTATTTATGAATCCTGGTTATAAACTTTTTTGGGTTTATTCCATAAGACCTTCAAATACGGCGTAATTAAACAATGTCCTGCTTTCATCACCCATTGGCGTGTTATTCGTAGCATTCATCAATAGAACACAAATCTCACAAGTGTACAAAAAAAAAATGGGATAAAGAATATTAAAGATTTTGGAAAGGCTGCATTCGTC
Source organism: Caerostris darwini (assembly GCA_021605075.1). Lineage (NCBI taxonomy): Eukaryota > Metazoa > Arthropoda > Arachnida > Araneae > Araneidae > Caerostris > Caerostris darwini. The sequence goes on along the minus strand of BPLQ01001058.1, from coordinate 321,179 downwards.
GAAATTGAAAAAAAAAGTCTTTAAAAATGTAATTATTAATATTTTAAATGTCCATCAATTCATAATTGGTTGAATATTTATTAATATAATATTACTAAACTATATTTATATGATATGAATGTGTATTATATAATCGATTATTATATGATGATACAGATAATGATAAGATTACATTTTTAGAGTCTTCAGACGTCTCTGAGCCTTTTGATCCAAGCGCCACATTCAATGTACTTTAAAGTTTAGCTAATCAAATAGAACACATAATGATAAAATAAATGAGTCACTAAAGCTTTTAATCCAAGGATCACATTAAATGTTACCTATAGTTTAGTGAATTAAATAGTATAGATAATAGCAAAATGTATAATTTAGACATTTCTGAAACTTTTGAGACAAGGTTCCTACAGAATGTTCCCTACAGTTTAGTGACCAAGATAACGATATGTATAACTAAATCTTTTGATCCAAGGGCTATATTAAATGTTACTTATAGTTTAGCGAATCAAATAGGATATATAATGACAAAATTATATACGTTAGATGTCTCTAAACCTTTTTTAGCCAAAGGTCACATTGAATGTTCTCTACAGTTTACTGAACTAAATAGAACAGATAATGATAAAATGTTAAGTTAAGTCTCTGAAACTTTTTATTCAAGTGCCACATTGAAGGTTCCTAGTAAGTTAGCGAGCTAAAATCTAGTAAATCGTGTCAACATACGGTATATTTTCAAAGCAAATCTAACAAAAAATTTAATTTCCCATCAAGACAAAATAAACTATCTGAATCGAAAATATTATTCATTTGTATGATGTTGCCACACATTTGGATCATGTTAAATAAGAGATCAAATAAATTTGCTAGATTTTAATTTCATGCTAACTAAGCTGACAATTTTTTAATTGATTTTAACTGGAATTATTTAATCCATATCAAAATTTAATGCAGATTTTCCTTTCGGTATCAAAAATTTTCTCTTAAATGAAAACATTGTTAAAAAATTAAGTATTAATGAAATCTTCATATTGAAATTAGCAAATAAGCTGCATATACCTCTTTTTATAATCAACAGCAACAGACCTGAGCCACAAACGCAAACCTTGGTTAGCCCAAAAAACCTATCTACATAAAACTGAGTGATTAAACAAATAAACTAGTTTTTTTTACTTTAAACAGTTTTAAAAAACTAAATCTAATTACAGAAGGAAATCTAAATAACAAATGATAGAAAATTTGTATATTTATAATTTTTTTATCTCTAAATAATTTTTATAACAATATTCATTCACAAAATCATTATTATGGTATTATATCGTTAATTCTTATAGTTATAAGAGCAAAGCATTTTTTAGGATGGTAGCGAAATTTTTCAATACGAATTTACTTATCAAGCATAAATTATAGTCTAATGAGCAGTGCATTACATTAACTGATATTCCATTAAGTACGATGAATTGCAGAAGTATACGACAGCACCAAAACAAACTGGAAAGAGAAAGGAGAAAAAAAGGAAATTTCTCCAAAACTTGTTCTGTCCAACCCAGAGACTCAAGTTTGATTCTCAGCGATTAGCATCCATCACGTACTTCAGAGAGACTAAAACACGCTGATGCTTAATTTCTAACCAGTGGCCTGCCATTAGTTTGCCATTTTCTGCAAAACCAGCCAGCCAGTCAACCGAAAAAAAAAGAAGACATCTCGATTCTCCTCAGTCCAATTTCCATAAACATGTTTCTTCTTTGCTTTCTTTCGTTTAAAACTCAGAGGAGTGATTGGACAGTAACAAAGCACAAAATACATTTGCTCTTTAAAATCGTGTTCCTCTCAAAATTGCATCTTCTTTTTATTTCCCAAATGTCCTTCAGGAGGGGAAAAAAAGAGATTTAAGACTTTAAATTAAAAATCTTTTCAGTACCCTGGAGATTTTTTTTTTTTTTTTTTGAAAGGAGATCCAAAAACGTCAGAAGCTGAGCTTCAAATGAAAAAGCAGTTCGGTTGAAAATGAAACAAAATAAGTCTTCTGTGGTGGAAATTACAAGTACTTTCGGATTCTGACTATTTTTAGAGATTTTATTTATTTATTTTTTTCCATACCAAAAAAGTAGTCAAATAAAATTGGGTTCTGCCAGTTTTGTAACTCTTTCTACAATTCAATAAATGTTAAACTTTTAAACTTCCAGGAATTTCGTGATTATTAGAGAACGCTAATCATTTTCAAAATCAACTTTTTTTTATGTAAAAAAATATGTAGGCCTAAGTGAGCAATAAAATCGAAATTTCAGATAATAGCTTTATACAAATTTTAAGCATATAATTAAGGAACATAGAATTCAAAAATTGAAAAATTCATTAAAAACAAAATTCTTATTTACATACTGATAAGTTTGTGTTAAAGTTGTTAAGGTTGCTAAAGTTGTTAAAGTTGTAAAGTTATAAGTTGTGTGTTGCTGGGGCCTAAGTGGCTAGCACTTTGGCCTTTCATACCAAAGAAGTTCATATTATTACAGGAAATCTAAATGGCAAATGATAGAAAATTTGTAAGTTTATAATTTATCTCTAAATAACTTTGATATCAATATTTATTCATAAAATCAAATCTATTCCATTTTTTGAATCTAATTATTGTTATTAGATTGTTAATTAATCATTGCTATAAGAACAATACTTTTATAGTTGCGAAAATGTTTTCAATACGGATACAGATGTGAAGCATAAATTATAGTTTAATGAGCTCTGCATTACATTAACTGATATTCCATTAAGTACGATGAATTGCAGAAGTATATGACAGCAACAAAACAAACTGAAAATGGAAAAGAGAGAAAAAAAATTTCCCCAAAACATGTTCTGTCAAACCCAGAGACTCACGTTTGATTCTCAGCAATTATCATCAATCACGTACTTCAGAGAGCCTCAAACACGCTGATGCTTAATTTCTAACCAGTGGCCTGCCATTAGTTTGCCATTTTCTGCCAAACCAGCCAAGCCAGTCAACCAAGAAAAAAAGAAGCACATTACGATTCTCCTCAGTCCAATTTCCATAAACATGTTTCTTCTTCGCTTTCTTTCCTTTAAAACTCAGAGCAGTGATTGGACAGTAACAAAGCGCAAAATACATTTGCTCTTTAAAATCGTATTCCTCTCAAAATTGCATCTTCTTTTCATTTCCCAAATGTCATTCAGGAGGGGGAAAAAATAGTGATTTAGGACTTTAAATTAAAAATCTTTTCAGTACCCTAGAGAATTTTTTGAAAAATAAAATGGAGAATGGGTGTTTTTTTTAAGGAGATCCAAACACGTGAGAAGCTGAGTTTCAAATGAAAAACCAGACCAGTTCGATTGAAAATGAAAAAAAAATAAGTTTTTGTGGTGGAAATTACAAGTACTTTCGGATTGTGACTATTTTTAGAATTTTTTTTTTTTTATAGTAAAAAGTAGTCAAATAAAATTTGGGTTCTACCAGTTTTGTAACTCTTTCTACATTTCAATAAACGTTAAAAGTTTAAACTTTCAGAAATTTTGTGTTTATTGGATAACTAATTATTTTTAAAATTAAGATTTTTTTCAAATTGCATGCAGTTCTAAGTGAGTGAAAAAATCGAAATTTCTAATAATAGAGACAAATTTTAAGCATATAATTAAGGAACACAGCAGTCAAAAATTGAAAAATTCATTGAAAACAAAATGCTTCTTTACATAATGATATGTTTGCGCGAAAAGTTTTGGGAGGTCTGGTGGCCAAGTGGCTAGGACTCTGGACCTTCGTACCACTGGCTTCATCTTATTACAGAGCGAAATATAAATGGCAAATTATAGAAAAATTGTATGTTCATAATTTATCTCTAGCACAGCTTAAATCTTATACAGAAGGAAATCTAAATGACAAATGACAGAAAATTTCTATGTTCATAATTTATCTCTAAATAAATTGTATATTAATATGCATTCAAAAAATTAAATGTGTTCCATTTTTCTGAATCTAATTATTGTTATTAAACTGTTAATTAATTATTGTTATAACAGCAAAGCAGTTTTTAGGACGGTTACGAGACTTTTTCAATACGGAAGTTACTTATCAAGCATAAATTATAGTCGAATGAGCACTGCATTACATTAACTGATATTCCATTAAGTACGATGAATTGCAGAAGTATACGACAGCAACAAAACAAACTGAAAAGGGAAATGGAGGAAAAAAAGAAATTTCACCAAAACGTGTTCTGTCCAACCCAGAAACTCACGTTTGATTCTCAGCAATTATCATCAATCACGTACTTCAGAGAGACTAAAACACGCTGATGCTTAGTTTCTAACCAGTGGCCTGCCATTAGTTTGCCATTTTCTGCCAAGCTAGTCAACCAAAAGTAAAAAAAGGACATTACGATTCTCCTCAGTCCAATTTCCATCAACATGTTTCTCCTTTGCTTTCTTTCGTTTAAAACTTAAAGGAGTGATCGGACAGTAACAAAGCACAAAATACATTTGCTCTTTAAAATCGTATCCCTCTCAAAATTGCATCTTCTTTTCATTTCCCAAATGTCATTCATTAGGGGGAAAAAGAGATTTAGGAGAGATTTATTTTTAAATTAAAAATCTTTTCAGTACCCTGAATTTTTTTTTTTTTTTTTTTTTTTGAAAAAATAGTATGGAGAATTTTTTTTTTCTTTTAAAGGAGATCCAAAAACGTGAGAAGCTGAGTTTCAAATGAAACACCAGACCAGTTCGATTGAAAAAGAAAAAAAATAAGTTTCTGTGGTGGAAATTACAAGTACTTTGGATTCTGACTATTTTTAGAGATTTTTTTTTTTGATACTATAAAGTAGTCAAATAAAATTGGGTTCGGCCAGTTTTGTAACGCTTTCAACAATTCAATAAATGTTAAACGTTTAAACTTCCAGGAGTTGCGTGATTATTAGGAAAGCTAATCATTTTCAAAATCAATGCTTTTTTTATGTAAAAAAAAAGTCATGTACGCTAATTGAGCAAGAAAATCGAAATTTTAGATAATAAATTTATACAAATTTTAAGCATATAATTAAGGAACACAGAATTCAAAAATTCATTGAAAACTAAATTCTTATTTACATACTGATATGTTTGTGTTAAAAACGTAGGGAGGCCTGGTAGATAAGTGGGTTGCACTCTGGCCTTTCATACCACAGGCTTCGTCTTATTACAGAAGGAAATCTAAGTGACATATGATAGAAAATTTGTATGTTTATAATTTATCCCTAAATAATTTTTATAACAATATTCATTCGCAAAATCAAATCTATTCCATTTTCCTGAACCTAATTATTGTTATTATATTGTTAATTAATTACAAGAGCAAATGCCTTTTTTAGGACGGTTCCGAAAATTTTTCAATACGGATTTACTTATCAAGCATAAATTACAGTCTAATGAGCACTGCACTACATTAACTGATTTTCCATTAAGTACGATGAATTTCAGAAGTATGCAACAGCAATAAAACAAACTGGAAAGGGAAAAGGAGAAAAAAAGAAATTTCACCAAAACGTGTTCTGTCCAACCCAGAAACTCACGTTTGATTCTCAGCAATTATCATCAATCACGTACTTCAGAGAGACTAAAACACGCTGATGCTTAATTTCTAACCAGTGGCCTGCCATTAGTTTGCCATTTTCTGCCAAACCAGCCAAGCCAGTCAACCAGAAAAAAACAAGACATTACGATTCTCCCGAGTCCAATTTCCATAAACTTGTTTCTTCTTGGCTTTCATTCCTTTAAAACTCAGAGGAGTGATTGGACAATAACAAAGCACAAAATACATTTGCTCCTTTAAAATCGTATTGCATCTCAAAATTGTATCTTCTTTTCATTTCCCAAATGTCATTCAGGAACGGGAAAAAAGAGATTTAGAACTTTAATTAATTTTTTTTCAGTACCATGGAGATTTTTTTAAATTTTTTTTTTGAAAGAAGAATGTAGAATTTTTTCTTTCTTTTTTAAAGGAGATCCAAAAACGTGAGAAGCTGAGTTTCAAATGAAAAACCATATCGGTTGAAAAGGAAAAAAAAAAAAAAAAGTCTTATGTGTTGGAAATTACATGTACTTTCGGTTTCTGACTAATTTTAGAGATTTTTTTTTTTATACTAAAAAGTAGTCAAATAAAATTGGGTTCTGCCAGTTTTGTAACAATTTGTACATTTCAATAAATGTTAAAAGTTTAAACTTTCAGAAATTACATCGTTATTGGGAAAATTCATTATTATCAATATAAATGTTTTTTCAAAATGCATGTATTCCTAAGTGAGAGAGAAAATCGAAATTCCAGATATTAGTTTTATTTAATTTTTAATCATATAATTAAGAATCATGGAATTCATATTAACCATGAAAAGCATGCGTATTTACATACTGATATGTTTGTGCTAAAAATTTGGATTTTTACAGTGCAAACCATTTAATGTCCAGTAGAAGATAACAAAAATATTGCTCTAATTTGAAATAAAATTGATAATCCTCATGGTGACAATTACAGAAATTGTTAATTGATTTGGATGTTCGCGGTATTAATGGTATAGTATATTACACATATTTACGCTTACATTTTAAAACTGACAAGCTATTTACTAAATATATAAACGAATGAATCTTTGTGTAAGTGTTTAAACATAAATATTAGCTTTCATTGAATTGAAGCGACCCTGGTCTATAATATATTGGATTTCCAAATTACGGGAGAATAGTTCAAAACTCACGACCACAATTTGGAAGCTTTTGTGTCTGGCCTATTCTTCTCTGCTACGTCTGCGTCCGGCATAGACGCAATAAACTCGAAGGCCGTAATATCCTTCGGTTGAAAACGAGAACCTCTAATTACATCCTAGGGAGTGTTCAATCTAAATTATGTTGGGAAAATATGAGTGGTGTTGTGACAGGTCACCCATGCAAATTGTCAGCGATGCCCTATATAAGGATGAATTTGCTACATATCTGTCTTTCTAATGGGGTATGTCTCAGGTCAAAGTGTCCAAAATTTGCAAAGAACAACACTTTGAATTTAATTAAAGTAGATTTATATTAGGTGTCTCAACACCGGTTTACGATCTTCTAGGATGAACAGGGTACTCTTAGATGACTCAAATCCCATAGAAATGAAACGGCAAAGCTTTTCAGATGCAGTAGATGCACTGAAATAACATTAGTGTGATAATTGACCATACAAACGCTAACTAGTGGATATATATTCATTTGGCTTACAAAGTTACAGAGAGCAATGGGTGAGTTGCACAGCGTTTCTACATGCAACTATATTCGATAAGGCGAACTTCCGGCCAAAGCCTTCTTTTGCACCTGCACCTACATTCATAACAAATCGGATTCTCATCCACACTATTACTCTTCCAAGATAATTTACATATATTGATAAACCACTAGCAGAAACACTTCAAGCAAATATTTCACATAAGACGTCTTTAGTATAGTATTTGAAACCATCAATAACCCTCCATTTTTAATCCATAAAACAACACGACCTTTCACACAACAAAACAACCTCCACTCTCCATCCGCATACACGCAATCCTTACTCCATCTGCCCTGATATAAATTAGCTAATTAATTAGTTTGATTAATTAGCCCAATCAAAGAAAGAGACTTAGAGGAGATAGTGTCTCTATTATGGATTACTGGGAGTTGCCCTTTAATTGGTAGGGGAGAGAGACCCTACCTTCCAAAAAGCGGGTTCTACCATGGATCAATACCCCGACACTCTGCAACGTTGCTTCCTACAGGAAAGAAAGCTCCCCATTCAGCGCCTTTTGCAACGATGGTCGACTGCGCCCGTTTCATGCCACATCGGACTCTCGAGGCCTTTGGTATTTTGCAATTGATGCAGTCCTCGTTCCTCCTCTTCTCTCTCTCTTTTTTTTTCTCTCCCTTTTTATTTCTGATCTTTCTTCTCTTTTCTTGATACGGATAACTGAGAGTTTTAGGACCTCTACCGGAGAAATTCGCGTCAATAGAGAAAAAAAAAGGTAGGAATTGGTACAGCGCCAAAGAAATTTATATGGTGTTTTTTAGAATCTTCGAAATGGATTGGATGGAATGGTTTGAAGTAGGAGATTTTTGATGCTTTAAATTTTGGGCAGCATCTAAACTTAGAATGGTATTGGAATCTGAGTTTTGATAGAATTAGTATCTTGTTAGAATTATTATCTAATTAGAATCTTACTAGAATTATTATCTAATTAGAATCTTACTAGAACTATTATCTAATTAGAATCTTATTAGAATTCTAATTAAAATCTTATGAGAATTCTAATCTTTATTAGAATCTTTACTCGATATTGATATAAAGACTATAAAGAAATCTTTATGGTTCAATTAATATTCACTTAAGAAACAAACTTCATCATTTAATAATAGTGTTCATAGTATGAAAAAAATCTACCGGAGAAATTTGCGTCAATAGAAAAAAAAAGGTAGGAATTGGTACAGCGCCAAAGGAATTTATATGATGTTTTTTAGAATATATATTACTACATATGTTATGCATATTTTTTTTGTGTGAAATTCTAAAATTCGACAATTTTCTTAACTTACTGTAACTTGAAAAATAAAAATATACAAATTATGATATTCCTTACTAATTCATAATATATTTTTTATCTTTGCCACTCCAATTAGATACAGATTTCAGGGTTTCAAATGCAGAATTTTTAATTTATACAATTTCCTTAAAGTGTAATCAGAGCAAATTTCATTCAAAACAATAGCTAGCGCTTATATTCATAACAAATCCAATTCACATCAATCACTATTACTCTTCCAAGATAATTTCCATCGTTGATAATTAAGCAGAAACACTTCAAGCAAATATTTCGCTAAAACATTTCACATAAGACGTATTTAGTGTATTTGAAACCATCAATAACCCTCCATTTTTAATCCATAAAACTACACGACCTTTCACACAACCAAACAACCTCCACCCTCCATTCTGCATACACGCAATACTTACTCCATTTGCCCTGATATAAATTAGCTAATTAATTAGTTTGATTAATTAGCCCAATCAAAGAAAGAGACTTAGAGGAGATAGTGTCTCTATTATGGATTACTGGGAGTAGCCCTTTAATTGGTAGGGGAGAGAGACCCTACCTTCCAAAAAGCGTTTCCACGGGTCCTACCACGGATCAATACCCCGACACTCTGCAACGTTGCTTCCTACAGGAAAGAAAGCTCCCCATTCAGCGCCTTTTGCAACGATGGTCGACTGCGCCCGTTTCATGCCACATCGGACTCTCGAGGCCTTTGGTATTTTGCAATTGATGCAGTCCTCTTTCCTCCTCTTCTCTCTCTCTCTCTCCTCTTCTTTTTTCTTCTCTCATTTTATTTCTGATCTTTCTTCTCTTTTCTTGATACGGATAACTGAGAGTTTTAGGACCCCTACCGGAGAAATTCGTGTCAATAGGAAAAAAAAAAAAGGTAGGAATTGGTACAGAGCCAAAGAAATTTATATGATGGTTTTTAGAATCTTCGAAATGGATTGGATGGAATGGGTTGAAGTAGGAGATTTTTGATGCTTTTGATTTTCGGATAGTATTTAAATTTATTAGAATCATTATTTAGTATTGACATAAATACTATTTAGAAATCTTTATGATTCAATTGATCTTTCATTTAAAAATCATAAATTTTATCTTTTAACGTTTACACGTTCATAGCATAAAACATTACAAAATGAATACGAAAATGAAGACTGTTCATAACAGAAAAATAAATACCAAGATGGAAACTGTTCATAACAGAAAAATAAATACCACAATGAAAACTGTTCATAACAAAAAAATAAATACCAAAATGAAAACTGTACGTAACAGAAAAATAAATACCAAAATGAAAACTGTTCATAACAGAAAAATAAATACTAAAGGAAAACTATTCATAACAGAGAAATAAATACTGAAGGAAAACTATTCATAACAGAGAAATAAATAGTGAAGGAAAACTATTCATAACAGAGAAATAAATACCAAAAGAGAAACTGTTCAAAAATATAATACATAATTATGTTTAATCAGGAAATAACTAACATTTCTGTTGTTATTCTAAAGTTGTCTTCATATTATAATAGTACATTTTGTCCAATCTTGTCTTGTCGTTTATTGTAAGTTTGAGATTTATACTCGTTTCTATGGCTTTATCTGGCTGCTGCTGTTTTTTTATCCAGAGATAAACTTTTTGCTGGAATATCATTCTTTAATTCTAACCCCATTCTTAGAATTAAAGAATGATATATCAGCAAAATAATTCTCAGTTACATACAGCTTTATTGCCAAGTCTTACTTGGTTAATTACTTTTCAATCGTAAGTCCCAGTGTAGAGAGAACATTTGCGAAATGTGAAATCAACAAGGTTTTCAGCATGCACTCTTCCCTTTCTGTACACAAGTCACAACATTAGCATTTACAAATTACGACGTTAGCAAACTATCCAGTGATTATTAATAAGCGATTAAGCAAAATATTTCAACATATCAATTAAACAATCATTCATCAATCGTAAGTATCGCTTATTGAAAAAGTTTCAATTTCACAAAATTCTAAATGACTATTATTCTCTATAAACACAGATTTTGAAGTCCACTTACTCTCTATAACTTGGTCTCAAGCTGCACGAAAAAATTAACTTAAAAATTGTCTGGAAGACATGTATTTTATCTCTTTATATGTAATAAATAAATAAACCAAATGTAAACAAAAAGTATTTTGTAGTCACTAAGATGAAAGTGATTAGTTAAATGACATTTATTTATTTTTTTATTCAGTTACCAAATTTTTGTTCATAAATATGTGCTGAATTAAAAATGTGTTAATAGAAATTGCTACTTACGTAAGAATTCTGTATTCAATCCTGTATGGTAATGAAAAAAAAATATGATCTTCCATGAAAATTGAAAACACTAAATAAATATCTTTCTAATAATTAAATATTTTTTTTCATGAAATTAAAGATGAATTTTGTTTTCTGTTTCAATCTTTCATCAAAATCTGAAATTATTTCAAAAGTAATAATTATTACCTATTAGGTTTTAATTCTAATAGTTCTTTTTATGGCAAGAAGTCTAAACAAATTTAAGAACGCTTTTGTGTTCAGTCTTCATAATTTCAAGTATTAAAAAAATCTGAAGTATTCACGTATTTCAAATTTCAATTAAAATTCTCAAGTATTTCAAAATATTTCAATTATTTCAAGGTAAAAATAATTATTACCTATTAAGTTTTAATTGTAATAGGACTTTTTTGGTGATACGGGTTTCAAGAAAAGCCTAGTCTAAAGACATTTAAGAAAAATTGTGTACAATATTCATAATCTCATGAAGAAGATATCTTACAAATATTACAGTTAGATACTCTGTCTGGAATAATGTGAGCGACTTGTTTTTAGTTAGAATTCAGATAGCGTACAATTGGCATTTATTTAATTTATTTACTGAATTCAAATAAAGTTGGAAAATAAGTGTTGTTTTCGAACAACTATTAGAATAATCAGTATGTGGCAGATTCAATATCCAGGTTAGCGTATTGATAACAAAAGTTACTATCTCATGATGAAATAAATTTAAAACATTTAATAAACTTTTTTTCTAATATTTAAATACTTTTAGTAAAGTATAACGTAATCCTGTTTTAGCTTTCATCTTTTCATAATATCATGAAATTTTTAAAAGCTTTATGTTGGATAATTGCTTAAACTAAAATTATCCTGAATTAAACGAATATGTGTTTCACCTTATAGAAGAAAACGTACTTTCAGTTAAAACAACAACAGATCAATTAAGATAATTTTCATTGTGACAGATAAAGTGAATTTAAATGTTTGTCAAGAAGATTTGCCGCGAGGCATATTTTTAATAAACTTCGAAGGAAACCCAAACAAGTTTATATTGCATGAACAATTTAATTAGAGGATTTTAATATTGATAAGTCACAATGTAATTTTTTATTCCTCATTTTAATGAAGTGATTGTTAGGTTGTTTACACTTAGAATAACATATCGATAACTTAAATTATTATTATTCAATCTGATGTTTATTTTACGCTTTTATTAAAATGTATTTAATAACGCAAGAAATGGTTCATCTGAGATTTCAATCTTCAGATCATAATAAAGTTGCTTTAAGATAAATTTGAGTATCATTTGTGTTTAGTTTATTAGCGAGAAGAATTTTTCTTTGCTATGACCTGAAGTTATTATGCATTATAATTTTAAGAACTATCTAGCACTGTTAAAATTATTGAAGCATTTTGTCTATTAAGAAGATAATGTTACTGTAAAAAGAAAGAACCAAATGAAAATGCAAGAATAAAATAATTAAAATGAACTAAAAGGAAACAAAATAAAATAAAGCAAAAAATTAAATTAAATAAAACAAATTTGAAGAATGTTCAAAACAATTCATGATGTCTATTTATTTGCTGTTATTTTCCTTACAAGTGAATATAATCTGCAGTATTTTTTCACGGAATCAGTTTTAAGTAAATATCAAAATATTTATTTTGTAACATCAAATGAAAAACACGTTTTCATTTGCAGATTGCATAGCTGTAAACAGTTCTCTAAGACATGATTTTGTTTGATTAAATCGAAAGTTTCCATATTGATGCAAATATTTTTGCTCGTGTTTTCAAACACATGTTAATGTGGGGCCATTGAATCGGAAATTTTTATAGGAAAATATTACTTGACCCTATACCATTCTAAAAAGCCCTTCTCTCCATAGTTATAAAAAATATCCACAATATGACTTCCATGGTTCTTCACCATGTGTACAACGAGTAGCCACATTTTACTTCCTTTCTTTAACCATTAAACGTAGTCTGGCATGTCATAAACGGCTATTATCATACAAGGACCTGTTCAAAAAATGTAAGATCACATGAGCATGATCTAATCAGAAACAAATTTAGAACGAACAAACAGCAACAATTCATAAATTTGGTAAACGCATAATGTGTTGACCACTTGAGTCATAGTCATACTCATTATAGGAAAAATTCTTAAAATGATTTAAGCAAGCTTAACTTCTTGGTGCCACCACATTTTGGAACATGAGCCACTAGGGATGCCAACAAAGGGAATTCCTTATCATTATCCAATATAAGAGCTTATCCATTATAGCCGTTTCCTTATCCATTATTGTGTGTCATTTATAGGTTAACGAGGTTAGCAAGGTATCATTTTTTAACAATTTAAAAATAAATGGATATGATCTAATTAAAATGAAAAAACAACAACATATATTCTAATTAAAAACATGTGAATTGATGACGATGTCTTGTTCAGTTTATTACTAGAAAAGTGTTACCAATGATTTAACTAAGCTTAACTTCTTGGTGCCACTACATTTTGGAACATGTGCCACTAGGGATGCCAACAAAGAGAAATCCTTATCCAATATAAGACCTTATCCATTATTGTGTGTCATTTATAGGTTAAAAGGGTTAACAAGGTATATTTTTCTAACAATTTACAATCAAATTGATATGATATAATTAAGAACGAATAAACAGCATATAAGCTAATTAAAAACACGTAAATTGATGGAAATGTCTTGTTCAGTTCATTATAATAAAAGTGTTGCCAATGGTTCAACAAAGTTGTGTTTCTTGATGCCACCACACTATGGAACAAACCCTACAAAGGATGATATCAAAGGGAATTGGCACCATTTCCTTAACTACTATAACTCATAATAAAACTTTCGAACTGACGGTTTTATCGTGCTCATCTACAGAATCGACTAGCGAGATTGTTGAGTATATCAGTGTACTGTCTAATAAAACGGAGTAGTCTTTTTTAAATATTCAATTTAAAATTACAATTTAAAAATATTTGCATTAATTTTGGAGAATAATTACTTTAAAGATTTTAAAGTCTTCAATAAATAGGTTTTTATTACTTTGGGGTCTGTATTTTTAATTTCAATAAATTTTTCAGCTAAAAAATAAATGTATCACATTTAAGAAAGTTTCTACTAATGCTATTTTTCTTTCTTGCGTTATATTCTTTTTAACATCCAATAAACTTAAATCATTAAAAGACATTTTCGGAAATAAAAGAAATATCTAATTATAGCGATAAAAATATTTGTTTTATTGCTATTTATATACAGTAACGAAGCAAGTTGGTCGATTTTTTCCAGACGCAATAAAAAAGTAAAATCAGGTTTTATGTTCACATCAAGAAGTTGAACTTACTCTGCTTATTAGAGTGTATTTATTTCCATAATAATTAATGATATAAAACCTTTTTTTCAAGTTAATCTGAATAAAGATTTTATCACTGAATGCATGGTTATTAAAGATAAATTCTACTGTTCTTATTTTGAATTATTAAATTTTATTTTACATCAATAATTTAATTCATTCCGTACTTTTTTTTGTGAGATAGAAGAAAGAAGATATTTATTTTTAAATTATTATTTGTGTCTGTTTTATTAAATATTTTTATTTTAAAAATAATTTACGCACTGAAAGCGTTAAATTGAATTAAATAATTATGAAGTTAGTACTTTATAAATATTTTACGGAACAACATTATTTTTTATTTTATTATTTTATAATTATTTTTGTGGAATTACTCTCGCTTCGGCCAGACTAAGTAAGACAGCTCCTAACAATTGTGAATTTAATAAAAAAAAAGAAAATCAAGTTTTTCAAGACAATAGCTTTTTAGAAATATGTGTTTTAAGAATTCATTATGCATTGCATATCCTAATTTCACTTAACAAATAATTGTGGCTATTTATAGATAATAACTACATTAAAATATGCAAGACTATTTAGATAAACATATACTGAAAAAAAAATAATTTTCAGGTAGGTATTAAAAAATGTATAATTAGAAAGCATTCAACTCCAATCTCTTTTGGCTAATCTCTAATTTGAGTTTGCCTACTGCAAATCTAAAATAAATAATAAAATATTTATTAAATTAATATAATATCACTCATCATAATTCATTTATAATTTTTTTGTTAAATTATATCATTTTCTTTATATGATAGTTGATTCAAGTCCTTTTGTTCTTAATATTGTAAGTCCCGTGAACTTTGAAAACATATGCGTTCATGGATTAATGATTTCATTAATTAGAAAATAAATTAAAATATTTAATCAAATTAAAATTATATTCTTTTCAAAACTGTATAATGCGTTTTTATTTTATAATTCTTTTAATTAGATCAATCTAATTTTAAAATAACGAATTTAAGGAAATAAGGGGAAAAAAACTTATAATCCCGAATTATAAACAATCATTTTTATAGAATATAAAATAAATACGATTATATCTATATCTAATTGGTTTAACATATTTTTTGCTATAAAGTTTGATAGAGTAAACATTTAAAGCATTGTTTTTAGTGAGTGACTATTTGGATTTAATGGAATTCGGATGATTGGGTAGTGCCTTGAATTTCTGTGCCAAGGATGCTAAGTTCGAAAAAAGATGGCGAATCGAAGTCATATCTGTCTATGCCGGGAATGGGTACGATAAAACGATAGGAAAGATTGTCCTTCCATTGTATCTGCAAGGATAGTGCGAGCAATACAGATGCCTTGCGCGTGTTCTTTTAAGTGGTGGTACATTATGTGTGCAGTGGTAGCATTACATAGCATATACCACATATAGGAATGGTACATATACCACTGTATATAACAGTGGTAGCATTACTCCTAATGCACCAGGCAGATGTTTAGGAAGACCCGGGAGCGTCTCAAACACCTTCAACGGCTTTTTTTGCGATACATAAAGAGATGGCACAGATAAATTCCGAAAACCATCCATAAGATATGCAGAGAGTACATTTTAGGCGTCTTCCGTTAACTTTGTGGTGTTTGGTAATGGGTATACACTGTACCCATCATATCGCATACTAAATCTACTACGATAAATATTTGTCGTTCTAACGGATAACTTAGATAAAAAAAAATGCATGGTTTCCGCAAACAACTTGCTATAGATTTTAGAAAATGTACTTCTTTAAGCATACTTATTTAAATTTTTCTCTCTCAATATTTAATTATTTTTCTGAAACTGTATTTATGAAATATAAGGATAATTTTAAATATAATTACAAATTAGAAAATAATGATTCATTTGCCCTTTTACATCCACATGATAAACATTAGCTGCAAAGTATTATGTTCACTTCCTGGCCAAGTGAAAACGAAACGTAAGTAACTTTCCTTATTTTTGAGAGTAGTCAGTGATTTTGCTTTCTTAATTGCACTTTTATTCACTTCCAGAATATGATTCTTCAATATCACGTTTCATTTTGAGAAATTTATCCATTTTATTTGGGTGTATTTATCTGAAAATAAGTAATATGCACATAACATTCACTTGAACACTTTCAAAATCAGTAATATACACATCAAGAATACCATATCCGCTACCAACAACCTCACAGCTATATATTTAGATGAGCAATTGCCCAGATGGCGGAATCTCATAGGCTATAATGGAAATTTTTTTAACATTCAAAACATAACCTATTTAACATAGCGTTGGCTCATAGTAGCCAACCATGGAAGTTAATGTCAAACTCGGAAATCTTCTTTGTCGCATTATCACTGTTCAGAGACTTTTTATGTGAAGAAAGAAGGAAAAACCTGACATGTTAGTTATTTATAATGACAGCAGTCTTTGAAAGGAAAAAACTGACAAAAAAAGAAGTTACTATATATATTTTTTGTCTAGACTCATATTTCTCTAGAATACCACAAGGTGTACCCGGAAATCTGGAACACACTAGTGCGCCTTTAAGAACCTTTGGTTTAGATCAGGGATGGGCAAACGTTTTCGGTCGCGGGCCAAAAATGGAAAAAAAAAGTGTGGCGGACCAAGATAAATTTTTCTAAAATTTTAAAAACAATATACGATATACCCAAAAAAGCACTAGCTACGCTATACTTTTAATAAATTCACCACTATTCACAATGATGCTATATGTCCATAATCTTTCCATACGCAATCAATAATATTAGAACTCGCGTCAAAAGAAAACGCCGCTGACTGGAGCTTAAAATGCGCAGTCTTCCACCTATATTGGATTTAATTGGAGATTTAATTCACCTATATTGGATTCCCATATGTCTGCTAACCCGATAAAGAGCTAACGCTTGCTGGTGCCAATCTACAGCTATAACTAACTAAGAACTTCACGCTTTTAACACTTTACCGATTGAAAGCTGTCTGTGTTTGCTATTGCCGTCGATTTATGTTTTGTAGAACAAAAATAGAGAAAGTAAAAAGATCATCAGTCCTTTGAAAAAAATATTTAATCAAAGTAGAAAAGGAGATGGATAGGCAAATTAAAATATATATGTATATATTTTTTTTAATTTGCCTCGGACTATTGCAAATTAAAATTCTATCCGCGGGCCGGATAAAACCTTCCGGCGGGCCGTAGTTGGAATAGTGAAAAAAATGAATTAATGCACATTATTTATTTAATGTCCTATTAATAGAATTGAAATAGAACTTTAATAGCATGTATTTAATGTATGTATATATTCAGATTCTGCAATAACAATCATTGTCGGATCCATTATTTCTTAATAAAAGTTATTTTTTACATCAAGTCGGAAATCCTAATATGTAATTTAAGTTCAAATTTACAAATTTAATTCATTTCTTTGATACAAAAAAAGTTTAACATAGAAATCTAGAAAAATTTACTTATTAAACGAACTGGAAGAATATCTAAAAGCAGCTGTCACAAAATATTTTAGTATTAAATTTTTATGAGAAAATATTAATGTTTAGGGTTGATTTTTTGATGAAACTTTTATCTTTCAGCTGCATAATGAATCATGCTTTTATATTAAATCTTCTATTTTTGGACCATAAAATAATCTTAATTACTATTTATCTTTTCTTTTCTAATTCTTAATTAATTTTAATCTCTTCCTCTCTAATTCTTAATTAATCTTAACCTTAATTTCGGGAAATAACAATTTTGCCCCAGAACAGTGTCCAAAAAAAAAAAAAAAAAAGGGTAATGAACAACATACGAAAAAAATGGCAGATAAGTGACAATGGAAGTTTAATTTAAACTATTTTCTTTTGAAATAAAAATAAGCTTTTGAAAGTTTCCTATAACTTTCACCATCTTTCATTTCCTAGTTTAAATTGTTATCATATCTTATTCAAAATCTAATGAAATAATTAATTTCCAATAATTTTTTCGAGTTTAAAATAATAAGTCGATAAATATTTTAAAAAAATTATAACAATCTATTTATTGGTTAATTAACAGCTTTTAGTCCTCTTTAGTTTCAGAATAATTTGGGATGCACCATGATGCGAAAATACAAAAAAAATTCTTCGAGCGAAAGTTAAACGAAAGACATTCTTAACAATAGAGATGCTTAAGAAAAACCCACAAAAAACTGCACTGGGAAGGCGTTTAACAATGGACGAGCCATTAAACATCTTTTCATCAACAAAATGTATTCATTCGATTTTTCTTTAGGAAAATATATTCTTTATTGTCGATAATTTTTTCAACCAAACTCTTTAACTGTACTCAAACCAAAGATAAATTGAAGAGTGGAAATACAAAAGACTGATTTAAAATGAAACAACAAACAGTTCTTCTAGATTTGCTTTTATTTTGAAGCGATTGAAATTAATATTTCAAGGCCCAAACTTTCATTAATTTCTTATTTATTATTTGCACTGATAAGACGTAGTTTCTGTATTGTATAGAACTCTTTTGCTTGAAAGCAATAAACGACTTTTTGTATTTTTGTTTGCTTTTTTTTTCTCAAAAGCGAAAACCAAAAAAGATATTCTTTGTATATTTTACGAAGGGGGAAATTATTCTTTTTTATATTTTACGAGTTTAATGATTCTTATATGCTTATCATTTTTCCCATAACAATTCAAATTCTTTGTTTGATTTTTTGGCAATAATTCTTCTTAAGATGTATTTAAATGTTTTGAGTTTTTCTCAATAAATTTCTTCGAATTTATCAGCAATATTATCAGAAAACAATCTTAATTCCTTCGACTTTAAGAAAAGTGTGTGGTAATATAATATTTCCCTTAACCTTTCAACGGTAGCCAACGTAAAAGCTCGCGGATATTTCTTAAATACACTATTTTAAAATGTAAAATTAAATGCCAAAATTAAAAATGTAAAAGATGCATTTATTGAATTTGTGCGTTAAGTAATCAAAACAAATTTTAAAAAAAATGCTATTAACATTTCTATATTACATTATATTAAATAAAGATGTAATATAGAAATTTTAATAGCATTTGTTAGATTTACATTCTTTATATTATATATAATATAAAGAATGTAAATCTAAGACATTGAAACAATTTAAAATGCCCAAAGAATTATATAAATGAAGTGAAAATTAAAGGAATGAATATTTAATTAATTGTTTACATTTGTGTAAAATATAACAAATAAACATGGAATTGGACTTTTATATAAGGGAATAGACAAGTCTTCAAAGGCATTGAATAGCAGCATTGTATTCTGAGCAAATGTGCTTGGAGTGGTCCAGGCATATAAATTTCTGGAAAATTTCACAGTTGAATCTTGTGAATCTAGCTTGCGCGTGCTTGTCATTTTGATCTTTTTTCCTGAATTTAGTCCTTCTATTTCATTGCCAATTCTGCTTTTCTTCCCAACACTTACATTTTTTTTATCTTTTAGAAGATAAGTAAGTGCTCTTCGCTAAATTTTGTTTTACAAGGACATTTGCAAGCAGTCTCAGGTAGATTCTTTTAAATATTTTTTTTCTGTTTTAGTTGAATGAATTCTGTAGTTATTGATTACAACTACATTCAACACAGAATTAAAAAAACACACAAGAGACCAAAGCCTTGGGGTTTTGGCTACATCATGGACAACAGAAAATGTGTCCACATCTCCCTTATTAAGATTGTACCATGTGGTGGTCTGAGGTTTTTTTTTTACGTCCCTTTAGCTGCATGAAATTGGAATTAATATAACAAATTAAATTAATTAAATTATTAATGAAATTAAATTAATATTATTTGAAATTAATATAACAATTTTATTACGCTATGCCACATACGGGAGAATCATATCTTTTCTAAAACCGTACAGACTAATATCGGGTTTAATCCTTTCCAGGCCATTGTGGGATCTTGGGTAATGAGAAGGCAGATTCTCTTGCCAAAAAAGGAACAACCATCACCCAAACCTTTTGTAAAGACATCTCTTTTCACTCGATGAAACTGATGATCCGAGACTTTTTCGGAACACTCGATCTGATAATCTACTTGAAGGCAACTCATCTAAAACCTGTTTTAACTTTATTTTAAACATCCCTGATCAGCCCAGGTTTAAAGCTGTTGCTCTTTTCAGACTCCTGACGGCCATGATTGTATGGCCAATCATCTTCTTCGTATGAAAATATTTGCAAACCCAAAATGCATGCTCCGCAGTCTCGGAGAGGACATGGATTCATCTCACCTTCCTGTCTGCCCTGCACTTGCTTTCTCTACTGTGTATATTCGTTACTGGGAGGCTAGGGCCCTTATAGGCTAAACATGTCATTATGTGATTTCTTTCGTTTCTCGTTGTAGTTTTCATGTTCTTTGTGGTCTGTTTCTTTTTTTTTATTTTTATTACTTTTTGTAGCCTGCCATTGGAAATAAAAAAAAATCCTTTTCGTCAGTTTGTAATCGTTAGGAATTTGAACAGTGGTTCTATTCCTACATAGAAAGCAATTAAAATACAAAACTTATATCATATCAGATTGTTTGATGATTAACATAATAAAGATTTAACTTAATGGTCGAGCGTTAAATGCATATGACGGATCTGCAGAGACCTATTAACACTTCAGAATTCAAATTATGACAAATTTTAAGCGAGCGGGAGGAATAGTACAAAGTGAGTATTAATCTGGTTAAAAATATATAACTCAAATCTAATCTAGTATAACTGTCACATATGCGTGACTCCTGGAAGGTTAATTTGAATAATATGTAAATAAATTTTAACTTTGACCACTTTTTTATAATAATGGTGTTTTTGCTTTTTATAGAGGGTGTTCCAAAATTTACGCAATAAGTAATTTTGATACCAAGAACACTGGTTTTTGATTAAATATTGTGAATTTTCTATAGATTAATAAAGTATACAATAAAGGGTTATTTATGCAATAGAATATCTGGTAAATGGCCTCCACGACTTTGGCTTTTTTTCGTTGCTTTAAAAAAGTGCAATAAAGTCTTATTTATTATTTGCAAAAAAGCAATAAAGCCACGACTTTGGCTTTATTGGTTTTTTCGTCATTTTTTATAACACTCTATTGCACAAATGGCACAGAATTCAAATATTGCATGAATTTAGGGGCACATTGTACTTTCTATCACTGTTATATCAGTTTTCTTCAGGTCTTATTATCAGTATTTTTAATTTGTATATTTTATCTTTAGCTAGAATGTAGCTTAAATAAATTCGTACCACATAGAAACCAACATAAACAAACGTTATCTCTAAGTTTAAACAAGATTACACAGAATAATAAATCAATCTTGTTATTGACAAATAATAGTTTTTTGGATCTTTATAGTTTTAAAAAGTATAATAATGAAGAATAAATAAACTCATCAATAAACTCAATATAAAGATATAATACCAAATTATAAAACTCAATATAACGATATAAAACTTAATTATCAAACTCGATACAATGATATAAATCTGAATTATAAAACTCAATATAATGGCACAAAACTAAATATAAAGATAAGTTATGAAAGAAAATCCAAAAAATTATCTTATTGGTAAGGTTTCAGCAATTACATCTGATTCATTAAACATCTTTCTATCAACAAAATGCATTAATTAAATTTTTCTTGATGAAAATATATCCTTTTTAATGCGGATATTTTTTTACGAAGACTGTAACGAAATTCAAACACAAAATAAAAAATTAAGAGCGAAAATACAAAAGAAATATTTAAAAGAAAAAGCAAACACAGTTTTGTTGAGAGTTCCTTTTTGCTTCAAAGCAACCGAAATTAATATTTCATTGCACAAGTTTCGTTAATTTCCTATTTATTTGCACTGATAAGACGTGATTCTTTTGTTACAATGAACGCTCTGCTTAAAACCGATAAACGGCCCAAGTTTCTGTTTTTTTGTTAGAATTTTTCGTTATTGAAAACGGAGAGGAGGCAGCTTTTATTTGTATACTTTAGGGATTTGCAATCTATTTTTCTTGTCTTTCTTCACGCCATATCATTCTTTTCCAGTGTTTGCCTGTTCATTTATTCCAGCACAGTAATTCTACGAAATAATTAAATAATTTTTTCAAAAATACAATGACAGCAAATGCATTTTGAAAACATTTGCCAGTACAGAGTATTGTAATTGGATTCAATCTTCTTTGCTTGATAATAACAAGCCTTGATAAATTCATGAGTTTTCATTATGTTTGAGATGATGGCATAAGCGCAATAAATACTAAATGCCCTTCTATTGAATTTCAATACAATGCAAGGAGAATTTCATTCTTTTCGATATAAAGAAGAAGATTTCAATATTCTAAAACGAACAGATTGTACGTTTATGAATATATTACGTTACTGGAATACGTTCGCCAAAAAATTATTTATATATAATTAAATTTGCATTATTAAATATTTCATTTTCCTGGTTCTTTTCTAAAACTAATAAAATTTATTTAGCATAAGGATTATTGATTGAAATGATTTTTTAAAAAAATTCCTTTTTTCCCATATTTTATTATTTTAATTTGTTTTTATTGTAAAACAAATAAATTGGTTCCTTTTGGAAAAATGATTTTGAAAGTTAAACTGTCTTTTTTAAAACAGGAAATTTCTGTATCCTATTTGTGCTAGTTATTTACTTTGAAATAATGTTTTGTTTAATATGAACATGAAATAAATTTAATTAATGTCATAGTAATTGTAACAGACTAAGGAAATCAGTTAAAAGATAAAAAAAATAATAAAATTAAATATTAAGGTTAATTAAAAGCATGTAAAATTATAAAATTCTAACGGAATATTAAAATTATAAACATGAAAAGTACTTGTGCGGTTTTTTTTAAGATTATTTTATTTTTTCTATTTCTATTTCTTATTTATTGCACAAATGGCGTAGAATTAAAATATTGCGCGAAGTTTGGGGCACATTGTACTTTTTACCACTGTTATATCAGTTTTCTTCGGGTCTTATTATTGCAATTTTTAATTTGTATATTTATCCTTAGCTAAAATGTAGCTGAAATATATTTGGACCACAAAGAAACCAACATAAATAAAAGTTATTTCTAAGTTTAAAAAAATACAACACAGAATAATAAATCTTTTTTTGTGTAATATTTTAATGACAGCATAATTTAATATTTTAACGTTTTAGTGTAATATTTTAACGAGTATAATAATGAAGTATAAATAAACTAATCAATAAACTCAATACGCCGTTGTTCTAACGCATCTGGCAATACAGAGACAGTTAAACTTTATGCAATAGGCAAGGGCTGCACCGCTGTTACTCATATAGCACTACCCAGGGGGGCACATGTAGCTTGAAAATATGCTGCGGACCCGAGTAATACTACCCCCACAACGCTCTACGATCATATTAGACCGAGCCCTACTGTCCCTGCTACCTATCAGTGGATTCCGAACCACTCGGCTATCAGTCTGCCAATAAACTCAATATAATGATATAAAACTAAATTATAAAACTCAATATAATGATATAAAACATTATAAAATTCAATATAATGCTAAAGTGCTAACATTTAAGTAAGAAAGAAAATCCACAAAATAAGTATAATGGTAAGGTTTTAGCAATTACATCTGATTCATTAAACATCTTTCTATCAACAAAAGACATTAATTAAATTTTTCTTGATGAAAATATATCCTTTTTATTGTAGATACTTTTTTACGAAGGTTGTAACGAAATTCAAACACAAAATAAAAATTAAGAGCGGAAATACAAAAGAAATATTTAAAAGGAAAAAGCAAACAACAGTTTTGTTGAGAGTTCCTTTTTGCTTCAAAGCAACCGAAATTAATATTTCATTGCACAAGTTTCGTTAATTTCCTATTTATTTGCACTGATAAGAACGTGATTCTTTTGTTACAATGAACGCTCTGCTTAAAACCGATAAACGACCCAAGTTTCTGGTTTTTTTTTAGAATTTTTCGTTATTGAAAACGGAGAGGAGGCAGCTTTTATTTGTATACTTTAGGGATTTGCAATCTATTTTCTTGTCTTTCTTCACGCCATATCATTCTTTTCCAGTGTTTGCCTGTTCATTTATTCCAGCACAGTAATTCTACGAAATAATTAAATAATTTGTTTCAAAAATACAATGACAGCAAATGCATTTTGAAAACATTTGCCAGGACAAAGTATTGTAATTGGATTCAATCTTCTTTGCTTGATAATAACAAGCCTTGATAAATTCATAAGTTTTCATTGTGTTTTAGATGATGGCACAACGCAATAAATACTAAATGCCCTTCTATTGAATTTCAATACAATGCAAAGAGAATTTCATTCTTTTCGATATAAAGAAGAAAATTTCAGTATTCTAAAATGAACAGATTGTATGTTTATGAATATGTTACGTTACTAGAATACGTTCGCCAAAAAATGATTTATAATTAAATTTGCATTATTAAATATTTCATTTTCCTACTTCTTCTACAAAAATTATTAAAATATATTCTGCATATGGATTATTGAGTTGAATGATTTTTTTTCAAAATAGCTTATTTTCTCAGTGCCATTTTTTCCCATATTTTAATATTTTAATTTGTTTTTATTGTAAAGCAAATAAATTGGTTTTTCTTTGAAAAATGATTTTGAATATTAAACTGTTTTATTTAAAAGAAATTTCCGCAGCCTATTTGTGCTAGTTACGTATTAAGAAATAATGTTTTGATTAATCTGCACATGAAATAAATTTAATTAATGTAGCAGATTAAGGAAATCAGTTAAAAGATAAAAAATAATAAAATTAAGTAATAATATTAATTAATAGTACATAAAATTATAAAATTCTAAGGGAATATTAAAAATATAAACAAACGTTTACTTGGTTTTTTTTTTTAGATTATTTTATTTTTCCTGTATATATATATTTTATCCCCCTGCCATAGTTGCTTATTTAAAAATAATTATTTGAATATTATGTACCTGAAATTCAATTACTACGACCATTAATTAACTTCAATAAATTCAGAAAATAATTCTAAAATTCTAAAAAATAACTATATAAAAATATACTTTTATATTAAATAAAATTATAAAATTATAATGGAATATTAAAATTATAAACATGAAAATTTACTTTGTACGTATTTTTTAAAGAGTATTTTAATTTACATTTTTAGTTGTATATTTAACAATAATTTAACTGTATGCAATAAAATCTTCATTTTTAAAAAATGTAAGCTGTAAGAATTCAAGGAGAACACTTCTTTGATAATGTGGCATGCTAGAGAAAAATCTGCTGAGTAAATAATCAATTAAAAAGAATTTTTGTTTAATTTATTTAACAAAAAGAAATACACAATTTAAAATAATTAAATAGTTATATAAAATATTTTTAAGTAAATTATATTAAACAATAATTTGAGTTACAAATAAAAAAAGATTCAATTTTGTATAGAATTATTTCAAATCACAATATTGAAATAAATGTATTTTATTTAATCACAATATTGAAGTAAATGGAATATTATGAATGCATTACATATTAGTACTTTAACAACGCAATGTAATTAATACCCTGTATTTATCAATATATTTGATGTTTTTAAAATTTATAAAATAGTATTACATTTTATATATTTCATTTATAAAACCAATTATTCTAATGGATTAATAAATGAAATATTATTATTCTAATTATTATAATATAATTATTCTAATTAATTTCTATTATTTATTATTTCATTTATTAAACCAATTATGTTATAAAAATTACAAGATTATCTGTCATCATGTGTTACGTGAATAAATTTTTTTGTAAAAGGCAGCTGCACTGTCAAAATTCAAATCCTACTAAAAAAAAAAAAAAAAATTGCTGTTGAATCTGAAGTACGGTTCCGCTGAGATTGAAAATTTAAGGTTGAAAATTGCCGTAAATAGCCTTGTCCGCATTGCCAGCAATAAAAATTAGAATGGAATTATTGCATCAAAACTTCCAAGTAATTGATTTTCCCCAGACAGAAACGGATGCGTGGAAATTTTTGACTCTCAACCCAGTAACCCAGTAACCCAGTGGCAATGAGCGCAACTATCTCGTAAGAGGGCCGAAGTTCGAATCTACTGGCGGCATGGTTGTAAATACTGCTTTCAGAATCGAGAAGACTCTATGGCGATTGTGATATTTGTAAAATCGTGGGATGGGAATTTTATCCCACACGACATGGAAATGAGAGGCTTTTATCCCTAAACGTTTCACTTCATCGCCCATTTTGTTTGATATTCTAACAGCTTTGGAATAATGTTGGATTAGAAATCTGTTCAACTTTATTGTTCAGATTATCATAATTGTTCAAAATTTATCCTACCTTTGATTTAACTTGTTCTTTCTTACATCTCTGACAGAAAATATGTTTTTTTTTTAAATTAATAGGAATTACTTTTCTATTAAAAATATTTTATCTGGTGCTTTTCAAGACAAATTCTCCTCTCTCATCATTGACATTCCAAGTAATCGATAAGTTCTTACAGTCATTAGTAAGATCGTTTTGTCCAAAAATACGAGCTTTCTGCCAATAGATCTCAACCGTCATCTTCGCGAGCTTCATTAAATAGAAAATTGCAATAAAAGGGGATAAAACTAAAGCCATATTTTCACAAGGAGACAATGGCCAGAAACCAAAATTTACTCTTCAAAATCAAGTCTGTCCTTCGAGAAACCATACTATTCTTTGACGTCTATCTCAATTAGCACTAAATATGGCAGAAACATATTTCTTGTGCCAAACAAAAATTCAAATCTGTCTCCTAAAATTTCATGTACTTCACTCTTCAATGAGCAAGATAACACTGTAATGTATACCCCAATTCTTCACCCAATAATTATCTATGCATGCCCTATTTAAGCTTATGTAGTCAAAAGAAATGTTAAAATCTTTTGTGGTTCAATAAACTATTAGCTTCCAACCGAAACCAAAGCAAGTGGTTCATGCAAAACACAGAAATTCACCAAGACATCAATCTTCTACCTCTTGAAGAATTCCTTCACGTAATCTCATTCAAATGTTTCAATAGCTTTGACGACCACGATAATGCAACAGTCCAGAAAGACGAAGAATACCAATCTTCAGAAACCGTTCAAAAGTTACTGTAGAGAGTCTACCCTATTTACATCTTTTTTTTTTCTAAGCCACGATTTTTCCCCTCCTAAATTTATTAATACTGAATTTCTGGCCGTGCCCTTATTTGAATTCTTACTTAAGATGCAGCTCTTTTAAGATTAGTATATCCATTAATCATTAATACTTGATCAAAAGAGTTTATAATGTCCTTGATAAAACATTTCTTGATAAAGTTGTCTTTCAGTTATTATAATTTTCTGCTGATTTCTTGGGGGAATTGTCTCATCTATTTTTCTATACATGTATATTTTCACTAAGCTCTGTTTTATAAATTCTACTCTTTATCCTTTGATGTGATTTGTGTATGGATAAGGATTTTAAGTTTCGTCACTGCAGTTTATAAGTCTTTCGAATCTTAAATAAATTCATTTCCAATTTTTATCTGTTTTTGATAGGCCTTTTCTATGACACTTGCTAAAAGCAACGTGCAAATTTATATATAGTGAATGCTGTATTCAGTATATTTGTTAAATAAAATGATTGAGCTACTGAATTACTTTTTTTAATTTTATGATATTTTCTTCTGTTTTTACATTTTCTTTAGTTTTTGTCCAATATATAAAAAAATAATTTATTAATAAGGTAATATTTTGACAGAGGTAAAGATTCCAATTTGATTGCTAAATAACATTCCTTTTACTTAATGAAATATGATATAATCCTTGTGATTTTTTTAATTAAAACTTAAGGACTTAACTCCACTTAACAAGTGTGCCCTTCAAATTGATCTATCAATAAAGCGTATTATTAGATCACATTTTTTTTGTCAATTAATTTCATCATTTTCCCGTTCTTTATTACTTTTCCTTTTTTTACACTTTCAATTTTTCCATTTATTTTTCTTATTTCGTGTAGCATCTTCAAATTTTTCTCAAAATATATATGAGATGTACCAAAAAAAAAAGGAAATTGTTTCCTCTTTTTAAATATATATAGTAACTTGATCAATCCAACAACCTAAAAAAACATAAAATAAGCAATCTTGTTAGAAAAAGCCCCAAATCCCCCCTCAAAAGAACTAATAACAAGTGAGCCCTCAAATTGTTCTATTAAAAGAAAGTATTATTAGAGTCTATTTTTATTATTAGTTAATTTTATTATTTTTTCTCTCTTACATGGTTCCTTTTCCTCTTTTACAGTTCCAATTTTTCCGCTTATATTTCTTATTTCATGAAACATCTCCAAAATATTTCTCGATATAAATGAAATGCACAAAAAACTTATTTCTTTTTTTTAAATACAAGTCAAATGACAAACATTTTTCAAAATAATTGCCTTTTCAGCATTTCGTCTATGAAGCCGCTAATGTATTTAAAAAAAAATATTTTGAAAATAGCACTTTAGAATTGCAATTAAGAAATGATTCTTCAGTGTCTGTATAGGGTGGAAAAATAATAGGATTATTAGTTCTTGTGTAGCAAATTTCAAGCAACTGTTCTTTATTCTGTGTGTACGCATATCCAAAACTGTAATGGGCCACACAAACATCTAAAAAAAAAGCGAATTCCAAGCGATTTTATTATTCATATTTTTTATTCTTAAATTTTCATTATTTTACGAAAGAGAATAAATTTATCATAAATTAATTTCATGAGCTTTAACATAAATATAATCAACATTTATACATATCTGCATATGATTATCTATTCTTTGTTTCAGTGACAAATTTAACCAGATGATCGTTTGACATTGTTGCTGTTGTTCTAATGCAACTGACAATACAGAAACAGTTAATCTTCATGCCATAGAATGGCCGCACTGCTGTTACACATTCAGCACTATCCAAGTGATACGTGTAGCTTGAATATATACTACGGACGCGAGTAACACTACCCTCACAACGCTCTACGATTCTATTAGACCAGTACTTACGGTTTAAAGTGGATTACTAACCACTACAAACATCCATGGCAACGCTGGGACTCGAGACCGAAATCTGTGGTAAATAGTGCCAAAGCGCTAGCTACTCGGCCATCAGGCTCCGTTTGACATTGTTGCGATTCACATTTTTTATCATAACTTTAAAAAAAAAAAGTGATTTGCCATAATTCTATATCAAAAGATAGAAACGAACTTCAAACCCATAAAGAAAGCTACAATGAAAGATTTCCCCGATTGGAAAATTTAAAAATTCGATATTTTTTGTCGGAATTCCTTTTTTAATTGTATACAGGCAATTTAACTTAGCACTCCTCTTTTATTGGACATCTTCATACCATGATTTCACAGGCTCTGACAACAAGAAAATAACAATATAACAAGAAAAGTACTTACACAAGTTAGTGAAAAAAGAAAGAAAGTATATCACTGAAAAGTATTGAATGTATTGTAAGAAGAAGAAATTATTGCCTATGTAACCCTTAAAAAAGAAACTACTCCTGTGAGTATAACCATCAAACAATTCACTATGTAGATGGACCTATAGATTTTGCTGATCGATTCCCAACCTCCTTCCACTTTATTGCACAACCAGCCCATTTTTCCCCACTTCCCATTTACTTACCTTATCTCACGAAACATCTCTAAATTTATTTCAATACTAATGAGACATATCAAAAGGGTTAATGAAGTTTCTTCCCCTTCCCTCCTTTTTTCAAGAGTTGCTCAAAATTAACCCAATCGAAATGAGCAGACATTATAAAGATAGCTCATGCTATCTTTGTCTCTCTCTCTAACTCTATCTCGAAAACTCTCTCTCGATATTAAAACTATCTTTTTCTTTCTTTCTTTTTTTGCATTGAATAGGATGATTTGCAGATTCAATGAGGCGATGTTTTTTTAATGGTATATAGGTGATTTAAGTTCATATTCCTCTTTTATTGGACGCCTTCATACCTTGATTTCACAGGCATTTCACAAAGACAACATTCTGCCATTCCAGAAAGACAACAAGAAAATAATAATATAAAAACTTTTATTAGAAAGTCTCGCATATTTAGGAGCCTTTAAAAGGAAACTCATCCTATGAGCATGGCCATCAAGTAATTCGCTATGTAGATGGACCTATAGGTTTTGCTGATCGATTCCCAACCTACTTCCGCTTTCTTGCACAACCAACCGATTTTCCCCACTTCCCATTTGCTTCCCTTATCTCACGAAACATCTCTAAATTTATTTCAATACTAATAAAAAGCATCAAAGAGGATAATGAATTTTTTCCCTTTCCCCCAGGCAAATTTAATTTTGAACTCCTCTTTTATTGGACGTCTTCATACCAGAATTTTACAGTCTCTGACATTCCACAAATACAACAACAAGAAAATAACAATATAAGAAATTTTACTAGAAACATATATTTGACAAATTTTACTTATGTAACCTTAAGAAGAAACCCATCCTATGAGTACGACAATCAAGCAATCCACTATGTAGTAGATGGACCTATAAGTTTCGCTGATCGATTCTCATCCTCCTTTCGCTTCCTTACACAACCAGCCCATTTTTTACCCACTTCCCATTTGCTTCCCTTATCTCACGAAACATCTCTAAATTTATTTCAATACTAATGAGACATATCAAAAGGGTTAATGAAGTTTCTTCCCCTTCCTCCTTTTTTGGAGAGTTGCTGAAAATTAACCCAATCGAAATGAGCAGACATTATAAAGATAGCTCATGGTATCTCTGTCTCTCTGTCTCTCTCTCTCTAACTCTATCTCTCTTTTTTTTTTTTTTTTTTTTTTTTTTTTTTTTTTTTTTTTGCATTGAAGGGGGTGATTTGCAGACGCGATGAGGCGATATAATCGAGAGGAAATTTCCAAATCGATGAGATTTATGAGGCATAAAGGATTGTGTTTGAACGTGAAAAATCACTTTTTCCTCGGTTTTTGTTCCCAGCGCATTAACGGGTGCGTGAAACAACGGTGTTTTTATTAAGTGCGTGTCATAAAACTTGCAAAATTATTTTTTTTATCTAGAATTTTATAATGGAAAAATTAAAAGTGGAGACATCCTACAGTAGTTTTAAAAGTGAAAACATAGTTTTGAATTTTTTTTTTTTTTTACTATGTATAAAGTATTTGTCTATAAATAAGCTTCCAAATGTTTTGGTTTGAAATTATGAATTAAAAATTTAGTAAAATAGGGGGACTGATGGCAGAGTTTTACTGGATATGAAATAATTTTCTAAAATTATGTTTTCATATGTTTTGGTTTTTTAAATGCTCGAAATTATTAATTAAGCGTTTAGTGAAATTAAGGATTATAGTTAAGGTTAAAAATTTGGAAACATTAAAGTCATATTTCAAAAAGCGTCAATATCAACTTAAAATCTATAACTTAATTTTTATTTTTGCATGATGTAAACTTCGACCCGAAGCCATTCATCCCTATAGCGGTAGATTTATAACAAATTCAGTGTTATCCAAGGTGCAACAATAAGAGCTTATTACGCTGCACATTTTGACACTACATTCAAACAAAAGTCACTAGAGGTACTTTGTACTTCTACCAGTTCTAAGAGTACCATGTACTTCTTTACTTAGACTGAATACATATTGGTAGTTAAAGTTAAATGTTAAAATTTGATTATTTTTATGGCTATATATATACAACAATTCAACGCATAATTTTAAAATTTAAAAGAAATCGAAGTATCATTTCAATTTATTAATTATAAGTGTTAAGATTTTCATTTCTTTTAAAGAATTTTACAATACAAGGATGAATTCTAATGCTAAATATTTTGCATACATAAATATGCTTTGATTTTGAGTTTATTTCTTTAACCTTACTTGCTTTACTGTACAGAAAGCATCTTTTATATTCGTATTTTTTACAATTGCTATGAATATTACAGCTTTTTTTATACAGGGATGCAAAAACAAAGAAAAGAGAATCTTTAAGTTATATTCCTTAATTATATATTAGATATATTATTAGTTATATATTCTTTACAGATATTATTTAATAATAATAGGCGTGTTTATAAAAAATAGTAATAAAAAAAATTTAAAATTTATACATGTTTATTATCGATTATATTAAATTTTACATGGTTAAAACATATTTTTTTTTAAATAAAGTCTTCTAACTGAAGCAGTAGAATATTTAATATTTATTCATATTAGTTCATAACACAAAATAAATTATACGAATTTTCACATTTATTAATTATATTAAATTTAAAAACACGAAATTTCCGGTCTCATTATGATTTTTTGAATTCCATTATTCAAGCATTTCAAATTTATTTAGATTTTATTATTCTATTATTAAGGTACTATTTTTTTCATCATATACAGCATATTATTAATTTCGATGTGTAATAGTAGAAAAGCATGCCGTTTTTCAGAATATTTATGTTTCTGAATATATAAAAAAAATCTGTTTATAAATTCAATTCAAGTAATTCAATAAATCATAAATCTAGTAAATAAAAAATCTCATAAATCATAAATCTAGTCATGTAATTTAATAAATCATAAATCAAGTAATTCATAAATCCAATTCAATAAATTCAATTCCATCCAAATTTGCAAATAATTTTTAATCAATACTAACAATTCACTGTCAGTTACTGTATGTTCTCATTTTATAAACAGGTCCTATGTAGAAATTCACACGTTTCATTTTTCTAAAAACATCTTTTTTAAGAGATGGGTTAATAATAATTTAATTTTATTACCTATGTTAATATCTATCATACAAAATAAATATTTGGTTAGGTATTATTAAAAGATTCTTTTCATACGTAGGTATATTTAAATATAATCTTTAATCTACTTTATTATTTATGCAATTTTCCATTTTGTATAAAGGAATAGTTTATCAAAGGAAAACCTTGAAAGTTGCTATTTGAACAAAATTTTCTGCAGGAATATTAGAACTAAAAGTTATCTTTATTTTACAGTTGATTTTTTTTATTGCTGATAATAAGTATTTTTGTTTAAATTTGGTAATGAAACTTAGAGCAACTTTAATTTATATTTACACGATAAATTATTATTAATAACTGAAAGTTAACTATTATTATTAGTTTTTAAATTTATTAATTCTTCTTAAGAAAGAAGACTTAATAAATTTAAAAACTCGACATCGAGAACCTTCTTCCATTCTAATCTCTGCATTGCAACAGTTTTCCAGTTAGTAACTCTTAAAACTTTAAAATCTACCCCCACACAATCGATCCATCTCAACGACTACACCCTAGTTCTAGTTCCAAACTAAAATTCTACTCCTTTGTCAAAAAATGCTAGAATTGAAGGAATTATACTGAAGACATGAAATTAAACGCAGAAAGCATATACTCTAAAATTAATTTCTGCTTTTTAGTAAAAAAAACAGAAGGGAAAAAGATCATACACTGCCCGACATTGAAAATACAGCATCATAAAAAAAAATGGGTAAAATGTGTTGAAAATTGATACACAGCAAAGAATGCATACGTAAACAAGCGATGATATTTACAAGAAAATTTGTTTATAAAGATGTGAAATATACATGTAGGATTTATTTGTTTGAGTCGTAATCACCAGATAGCGACACCTTACAGTCGCTTGTATTTGACAGAGCCTGTTTACGATGTGGGGAGTATTCAACTTTGAACTCTGACCCCTGGAGAAGGGGCAAGAGTCCCCGTAGATGAAGAAGAAAGAGAACGCTAGCTGACATGGGAGAGGCTGCGTCAAGCAGTGAGAGAATGTATTTATCCCTTTAATTAAATGTCAATGTAAATATCATTGTAAAATATCGTAGTAATAAATGGCTTTATTTAAAGTAACGTCCCGTTACTGCGTTTTGTATGTCAAATACCCTAGACACCCACTGCAAAAGTCCAGATATTGTTAGGCTGGTAGAGAAGTCTAACAAAACTGTAGGTTCGACCGGGATGCATCTTTTGCAAGCGGCTTAAATCTACACGAATGATGATCAATAGGAAATAGAACTATGATTATTGGCTATGCAAGCAGCAGTACTTCGAGTTATAGTTTCAATTAGCATGCGGTAGTTTTCTGAATGACGGAAGTCCATATGCTCTTAACCACGATCCACAGTTCACCCACCGATTGAGATTGGGGCAGAGCATACAGACATACGATGGCCAATAACGTCTCAGATATTTCATTCGGTGAGAGATCAGTAGACATCGCAGGTCAAAGAAGAAACTGGACATGCTGCAAGACTTCTTTGCTGACGAATACCATCCAAAATCTCGCGTTGTTCTGTT
The DNA here is from genome assembly GCA_021605075.1 of Caerostris darwini. Taxonomy (NCBI): domain Eukaryota; kingdom Metazoa; phylum Arthropoda; class Arachnida; order Araneae; family Araneidae; genus Caerostris; species Caerostris darwini. The sequence continues at coordinate 286,596 of BPLQ01001058.1, read as the reverse complement.
GAAAAATATCATTTTTAGCCTCGGAATGTAAGGTAGAACACTCAGCTGCACCATATCATCAACATATCGCCTTGCAGTTAATGTGATAATGCGTACTAGGGGTGCCTTAATGCCAAGTTGACATGTGGTATGGATACAGGTTTAACAATGGTGATCGGATTGTCTTTATCTCCTCCTCCAGACACTCACCCGGCAGACAACAGAACAGAGGCTTATCGCTGAATACAACATTGTGTCATTCGATAGTTCAATGGAACTGGTCGAATCTTTCTGATGTTGCATTTTCTATATTGGCTGGGTAATATAATTACAAATGTTTTTTAAAGAAAAATGATCACAAATGTCTTAACCAATCAAAACTATAATCAGTCTTCTCAATAAATAATTAAATGTAAATGATAAATTTTCTACGAAAGAATATCTATTAAAGGAAGTATCTACGATATTGTTTTTGAATCTTAACTGCTTTGATTTGAGGAAATTCGCCGTTGGAACAACATTAGCTCTGGCTAATGTTGTTCCAATGGCGAATTAGTTTTTACCAGAGAAATAGCTACACGACAAGACGTTTTGCTACTTCTGTGTTTGATGAACAGCACAAAGTTTGGGGTTTGGAGAGGAAGTTTCAGCTTTCTCCTCTCCACCCCTGAATTTCAAGAAAAGGATATTTAAACCTATCGATTTATTGTGCTTATACCAGACATGGGCATGAGAGCTTTTGGTTTCGCTTGCTTGTCGGGTTTGAACGAGTATCCTCAGCATTCAATATCCTTTATAAAATAGGAAGTTAATAATTATGTGTTAAGGAAAACAATATTTTTGCCTCTGCTTTTTATTAAATGAATACAATTTTTTGTTGTTGTTGTTGTTGTCAATCGGTGGATCTTATTTTTCTGTATAAGATGTCAAATGTATGTATGTATTATTTTTGAGTACCATGAATAATAATTAGCCAGCGGTAAATTATTGGACGATACTGTTTAATGAGGGGGGGGGGATTTTACATTTAACAGATCCGCATTTACGCGAGAGAAAACACCTGGTAGCTTGGTCAACACTAAATACATATAAATATATATAGACACAATAGTAATCGAATCTATTCCTTCTTCAAAATAGTGATTTCAATGAACTCTGCAAAAAATTAAAACCTTCACTGAGCTAAAGGTTAGGTAATTTTATTTAAGAAATATTTATTTACAACAATAATGCATCGCAAGTTCAACTAATATAATGTTCTAAAATACAAATTTTCCTTTTCAGACTTGTATAGGAAATCCCCTAGAATCGGAAAAGGAGTCTAAATATATCAGGAAATTCTTATGGAAAAATATCTCTTCCTCGGATATTTTTTTTTCCCAATGAATACCCGAGGAGTTCGTCTTTCACTCCTGATCAATACACCGAGCTGCACGAATTCTTGCAGTTGTTTGACGTCTATTTCTTCTATAAGAAAAGAATGTACGTTATGTGTTCGCGAAACCAATAAGAAAGAGCCGTGATAACGAGATTGTTAATTCATGTTAACTTGATATAAGGATTTCTTACATTCATCTGTTCAATAGAGATTTTGGTATTTATTGTTCTTGAGAGTCAATTCAATTTTCGATATAAAAAAATAAATATTTTTCATGTATTCAACATGAAACAAACATTTTAATAAAAGAAAATTATCTATTGCAGCTTTAACAATTGATATTATATTTAATTGAAGTAATATTTACAACACTTATTTTTTATTTTTTTTGTAAATAGATATTAGAATATATTTTCTTCGTAAATGGATATTACTCACAACATTGATTTTCTATGTAAATGGATATTACTCACAATATTGATTTTCTCACAATATTAATTTCATTTGAAAATGGATATTACTCATGACTTTGATCTTCTATGTAAAGGAATATTACTCAAATTAATTTTCTTTCTTAACGGATTTTAATCACAACTTTAATTTCTTTGTAAATGGTTATTACTCACAACGTTGATTTTCTATGTAAAGGAATATTACTCACAACATTGATTTTCTATGTAAAGGAACATTACTCACAACATTGATTTTCTATGTAAAGGAATATTACTCACAACATTGATTTTCTATGTAAAGGAATATTACTCAAAACATTGATTTTCTATGTAAAGGAATATTACTCAAAACATTGATTTTCTATGTAAAGGAATATTACTCAAAACATTGATTTTCTATATAAAGGAATATTACTCACAACATTGATTTTCTTTGTAAATGATTAATGTCCACAACATCGATTTTCTATGTGAAGGGATATCACTCCCAACATTGATTGTATGAGTAAATGTATTATTATTCAAAACATAACATTGCGATAATGTTTAATTTCTATCTGTTAATATAAGAAATTAGGCCAATTGATAATAAAGGTATTGAGTTATATCAGAATTTAAATAATTAATTTTGCTATATGAGCGAAACATTCATATTACATATGTTTTAACAAACTTGTATTATCATATTTAAAAAAATATATATATTTTTCTATTAGAAGTTGGTTAAAATAGTTATTTAATTTAGAATTCTACTTCAATGTATTAATTCGTTCTGTTTAAAAACAAATTTAAAAAATAATAAAGTTAATAGTAACCTATATACGAAAATATTTGAATACTGAATTTTATCTTACAAAATAGGAATCTTAAATATGAAAACATTTTATGCTTTAATTCATTTCAATTTTTTAAACAAAAAAATGAGATAAATTAATATGAAACATCGAAATTCAATGCTTTCAAAAGGATTTAAAATAAATATTATTTAAACATAATTCCGATTGAAAATATTTTAGTATTTCATCATTTATAATTAATTATAGATTGGAATTTTTTTCATTTTACGCAAACAATACGTAAATAGATATTTCTTATAAGTAAATAAAACCCTAATTCATCGAGAAAAGTTAATGTTCTAGAGAATTTAACAGATATATTTTCAATTGAGTGCATGAAATACTTTAATGATACAATGTACTTATATTAAAAGCTCGGGAAAAGACTAGATTAAATTTTTTGAAGATAGAATTTTTTTTAATATATTCTTTATTAATCTTAGATAATCATGTAAGCAGATCAAAAGTTATTTTATTTTCTTAATTTGAAAAGGGACCATATACAATTCTCTGGGGGCTTTAAGAAAATATTATTTCTATTAATCTTCATTGCAATTAAATATATGTAGTTATAATATGATATTAGTATACTTATTCTTTAACGGCAAGTAAAGTAAATAAAATCTCTGTTTGAAAAAAAAAAAAGCTATTTATTCCCCATACGTACTGCTATCTCAATCAATTTTACTTTACGATTATCAGAAATTACTTTGTGGACTTTTTGATGTTTTCGTCGGTAACAGCCTCTTTGGGCGTCCACTGCGTGCATCGTCCTCGGTGCTCATTTCGCCTCGTTTAAATTTAGCAAACCCCTTCTCTACGGTTGATTTTTCTGGTGCAAAGTCCGAATAATGTTTATCAAGCCACGCCTTGACTTCAATAGTATTTTTTTTCGCCAAAAAGCAATGCTTTATTATTAAATTTTTTTAGATAAATTTTTAATTTAAATTCCTTTTTATCCAATTTTTTTCAAACTAACAAAAGTTGCTTCACTAAAAATGCCATAACTCATACATACTAATAGTGCAACAGCTGTGAAATTTATGCACGTGTCTTTTGAAGGTTAAAGCTAACTAAAAATCATGGGGATTTAAAACTAGTATCGCCACCTATGTGTCAGCCTATGAACTTTTCAGCCCACCTGTTCTAAGAAGAAATCTGGCAAATAATTCAGAAGAAAAATTCTTTGCGTCAATCGAAGTATACATGACTAATCTATGGACTGAAAAGTTCATCTACTGCATTAGAAACAGATGTTTAGGCAGACTTGGAAGACGTCACGTGTGCTATCCCCATTCCGAACTGTAACCGGGTGTTTCTTGTTATGGGACGTGTGTATAGTATGCTGAGAAATACTGAATCTTCTACCAATTTGCCATAACATTAACTAGTGTACTTAGGTCAAGTGCCCAGAATTAGAAAATAACAGAGCATTAAATTTATGTGTAAAAATATATAATATAAACGAAAATGGGTTTAGAACTTTTTGTCACAAATTTGGTTGAAATTTATGCTATGCGTAGGTCATTACTAGGTTGTTAACTGAAAGTAGCAAAATCTAACCTACATCTTAATTATTTTATCGAAAATTATGAAGAGATAGATTCTGGTTTTATAAGTAGGTTTGAAAAATGTACCCGGTTTTTATAGTGTTAAATCCGCTGCGGAAATACGCGATATCCTGGCTTAGTATATTTAATACAGCGAGCAAGAAATTCAAAAGTTGTTTACAGACCTGGCTGGGTTTGTTTCTTTAATTTCATCTTATAAGTACAGCAAAATTATTTAAAATAATAAGTATATTCTACCACTATTTTTTTCTAATTTTTCTGCTTTTTTTATATTCTTCTTTCATTAATAATTTCTTTTTTACTATATGAAAATTCTTGTTGAACGAAAACTTTTTTGATGTTCCTTATATTTCTTTTTTCTTTTACAAGTGTTTCTGGAGAAATATTTATGATTCTAGCAGTATAAATAAAACAACCCCATTCTACAAGAATAGAAAATTTTAATTGAAATATCTTCAGAATATTATTATATCTAAACAGAAACCATAATTAAAATCGTCTTTACAATGATTTACTTGCGTGGAAATGTAAAATTTACAAACATGAATTTCAGAAACGGGAACAAGATAAAAAAACATAATTAATTCGCATAAAAATATCGAATAAAGAAGTTTATAAGCTCGTGTCTTTAGTGAAAAAGTAAAGTAAACAGTTTCAATAAATATTAACAGAGTTAGTACACACAATAATCTCTGTTATTGTATAAACTCGGCTTTTATAAAGTATTCTAGATATATTAAATACATTAATTCTCCTGTTTTTACTATGAATATCAACAATGATTTTGGAAAACATTTTCTCCTTATAATAGTTCACATCAAATAACTAAAAATTATCCTTAACAACTAATATTGATCATAAATTCAAAAATCGATCAATAATATAACGTATATTTTATTTTCTTCTAATCTCAAATATAAATTTCTTTATTTCTCACATTGAACTGTTACACTTGCACATAATTATAAAAAATACTGCAGGCATTTGAAAAAATTACTATTAAAAAAGATTTGCATTTGATAAAATTAACATTTTTCACAATGTTTTAATGAATATGTATTTCAAACAAAAAATACTTCCTAATGTTTCTTAGTCATTTCTAAACGTAGAAATTAAAGTAGGAAAACAACACCGTAGAGAAAACAAGACGCAACCATTGTGTTAAAACTCGAGACTTTAACCATTTCTTAACGAAATGTCTTTTCAGCTAATTGCTTTAACGTTATAAAAGATAATAACGTTTTATAAATTTTAAAACTTGATTATCTCGAAAAAGTACTGAGAGGTAAGTTCTACAATATTAGCCATTTAACGTTCTAGTCACTGACCACGTGTTAAATGGTAGATGGATTTGTGACAACTCCTGGTAAGTAGTTAAAGTTAAATTTGTACAATTTATTTTGAAATTACACATATTAATTTTAAATAAAGCTTTGCTTTTAAATAATGAAATCATTCGTTTTGTCCTAGAAAAAGTAAAAATTAAACAATTGCTATCTTATTGTTTACGAATTGTCCAGCAAGAGACTAAAAAGTTTTACGACATTGCTTTGAATTTTGCATAAAATCTAACGATATTGTCGATAATTATCTTTATTTATATTAATTATTACCTTGAAGATAATTTAGTTCTATCTAGTTAATTCTGACGCTAATTACACTTAAACTATTTAAACCTCAGAAGATTTAGTTAATTCTAATTAAATTTTGATATTAGTGTCAGTTTCTGATAAAATATTCAGTTCTGCAAAATTGATTGCCTTAGAAATCTCAAAAGTTTCATCACAGTTATTTAATTAAATTATATCAAAAGAGAATATTTGAATGGTTTTATTTTATTTTTCTACGATTTTAGACAGTATATATGGTTGTTGTTCTTGTCGTCGTATCCCCTGAAGAGTACAAGGGAATCAAATATCGTGGTGCTCCCGAATAATATTGGCTATGTTGTCGGAGTATAAATCATGTTCCAAAGGATGGTCCAGACTATGCACGTCGGCAATCAAAGACATGATAACGAATAAGCTTGACACCAGGGCAGTTGTCACATTTTTGGTATTTTTTAACGCCATCAGCAGAAATTTTTATATTTTTGTGGTGCTTCATCCTTAATCTTGCGAGAGTAGTAACTGTTTCTCCGTCCACAATTGGTTTTGTAATTTGGTATTTAGTTTTGATCTTAGCAGGAATTACAGGATATGTTAACTGGATATGAAAGTATGACGTTTTTGAAAGTATTGCTGTTTACTGCATAAAGTATAAAGTTTATAAAAGCATATTTCCTCACAATATATTAGAGTGGCCAGGCCTGAATGGCCGAGAGGCTAGCGCTCCGGCGCTCGGTACTACCGGTTTCGGGTTCGAGTCCCGGCGGTGCCATGGATGTTTGTAGTGGTTCGGAATCGACTTTAAACCGTAGGTCCCGGGCCTAATAGGATCGTAGAGCGTTGCGGGGGCGCTCCGCGTCCGTATTTTCAAGTTACACGCGCCCCCTGAGTAATGCAAAGTGAGTAACGTTTGTTACCTTAAGGCATCCAAGACCAAGCTGTCTAAGTGTTTGCCAGCTGCATTGGAAAACAAATAGAGTGTCCAAGGACTAAAAGAATGATAACGACATCCCACATTAGGATAAAATTATTCATTTATACCAATCCGTAACACGAAACTAATCAATGCGAATTGTATCATTTATATTAATGATGTATACAATACAGAGTAAAATTACAGAAGTGTAAATAAAACCCCCTTTCAATTTAAAACAACTTTCTTCATAATATCCTTTTCTTTAACACAAAATAACGATCAAGTACATTCAATAGGACTTGTTTGGTGTCTGAAAATAGAATTCGTACAAGGGTATTCATCTTGACATTTCTCCAACAGTGAACATTCCTTATTACCATTCCCTTTTAAAAACAGTCCACACCATAAAAAAAGAAACTGACTGAAAAGCTCTTTTTTTCCCAGTCTTCACAAAACAGAAAAAAGAAGAAAAAAGTAGAGAAACCGAACCCCGATCAACACGAGGTGGAATAATCTAATGAATGAATGGCATTTTTTGTCCCTTTTTGAAAGTATTATTGTTGTTTACTACAAGTATACATTTTATAAAAGGATATTTTGCTTTAATGCAATAGCAGGGCTAATTTACATGGGCTAAAAGAATGAAAACGCCATGCCACATTAAGATAAAATTATTTTTTTATACCAATCTGTAACACGAAACTAATCAATGCGAATAGTATTATTTATACACTGAAGTGACAAAAGTCATGGGATACCTCTTAATATCGTGTCGGCCCTTCTTTCGCCCGGCGAAGTGCAGCAACTCAACGTGGCATGGACTCAACAAGTCGTTGGAAGTCTTCTGCAGGAATATTGAGCCATGCTGTCTCGATAGACATCCATAATTGTGAAAGCGTTGCTGGTGCAGGATTTTAGGCACGAACAGACCTCTCGATGATGTCCCATAAATGCTCGATGGGATCCATGTCGGGCGATCTAGGTTGCCAGATCATTCGTTGGAATTGTCCAGAATGTTCTTCAAACCAATCGCGAACAGTTGTGGCCCGGTGACATGGCGCATTGTCATCCATAAAAATCCCATCGTTGTTTGGGTACATGAAGTCCATGAATGGCTGCAAGTGATCTCCAAGTAGCTAAACATAAGCATTTCCAGTCAATGTTCGGTCCAGTCGCACCAGAGGACCAAGTCCATGCCATGAAAAAACTGCCCACACCATTACGGAGCCACCACCAGCTTGAACAGTGCCTTGCTGACAGTTTGGGTCCATGGCTTCGTGGGGTCTGCGCCACACTCGAACCCTACCATCAGCTCTTACCAATTGAAATCGTGACTCATCGGACCAGGCCACGGTTTTCCATTCATCTAGGGACCAACCGATATGCTCACGTGCCCACGAGAGTCGCTGCAAGCGATGTCGTTCTGTCAGTAAAGGCACTCGAGTCGGTTTTCTGCTGGAATAGCCCATGAAAGCCAAATTTCTCCGCACAGTTCTAACAGACAAGTCCCTTGTACGTCCCACATTGATTTCTGCGGTTATTTGACGCAGTGTTGCTTGTCTGTTAGAATTTACGACTCTTTGCAGACGTCGCCGGTCTCGGTCGTTAAGTGCAGGCGGTCGACCACTGCGCTGTCCATGGTGGGATGCTATGCCTGTAATTTCATACTCTCGGCACACTCTTGACACAGTGGATCTGGGAATGTTGAATTCCCTAACGATTTCCGAAATGGCATGACCCATGCGTCTAGCTCCAACTAACATTCCGCGTTCAAAGTCTGTTAAGTCCCGTCGTGCGGTCATCATCACGTCAAAACCTCTTCACATGAATAACTTGAACAGAAATGAAAGCTCTGCGAAAGCACTGCGCATTTATATCTGTTCTACGCGATGCTACTGCCATCTGAAAATTTGTATATTGCTATCCCATGACTTTTGTCACTTCAGTGTATTAAGGAATATACAATACAGAGTAAAATTACAGAAGTATAAATAAAAACCCCTTTCAGTTTAAAATAATTTCATCATAATATCCTTTTCTTTAACACAAAATAACGATCAAGTACATTCAATAGGACTTGTTTGGTGTCTGAAAATAGAATTCGTACAAGGGTATTCATCTTGACATTTCTCCAACAGTGAACATTCCCTTTTAAAAACAGTCCACACCATAAAAAAAGAAACTGACTGAAAAGCTCTTTTTTCCCAGTCTTCACAAAACAGAAAAAAGAAGAAAAAAGTAGAGAAACCGAACCCCGATCAACACGAGGTGGAATAATCTAATGAACGGATGGCATTTTTTCTTCCCTATTCAATGGAGAACGAAAGTCGGATTAATGAAGTAAAGAAGCAAGCTAATGAAAATTCTCAAGTCCACAAGAGTGTCTGCAGTTCAGCAAATCGATGGTTTCCTTCTAATGGAATTCTTGTCCCTCAGGCTGTGCAGTCCAATGTTTGTAGTAGTTAATTGAAGCCACCGTCTTTGTGCTCCGCGTCCTTTGTTTAATTATGCGTCTCCGGGATAATCCACACTTTGCCTTTGCCTTTATCGCTCGAGTTCGGCAGAAATTTGATAATACTAACAATGGTTTTTGAGGTTGGATATTGGCAGGTTTTGTCCGGGCAGAATTAAATTTGTGGACAAGCCAATAAGAGGTCTATTTCGTATAAAAATGTAGTGTTTAATTAAAAACGAAGAAAACGTTTACAGGAATATTTACAGAATTTAGGAATATTACAAATTTTTGACAGGTTTTTAATGTTATCTATTTTTTTTCTGTGTCAAAGTCACAAAATCGATGATCATTTTTAAATGAGTTGTTTAGATTTTTTACTAATATCTCTTATGAAGTTATTTTATTTAATTGAGTTCGGGGATTTCAAGGTTTCGGTTCAACAGAAATTTACTAATATTAACTAAGTTTTAAACATTAGATATTAGGGATTTTTATTTTTATTTTATATAATTAAATCTCAGTTAAAGTATTTTATATTTAACCAGCAATAAAAAATATATAAATCCCTTTAAATACGACTTATGAATTAAAAAAAACGGAAAATTTTATTTGAATATAAAAAGTATCTATTTAATACTAATTTTTAAAACACTTTTTTTTAAACAGTATATAATATTCCTTTTTTTCTTTATGAAGTTTACATTTATAAAAATGAAATTTTGATTTTTTTTTCTTTATACGTTTCTATAAGGAGTAATATGTTCATAATAAATAATTTTGTGAAACCCAAACGTTTATTCAAATTAAACGAAACCCACTTGCTCTCACCTCATATTGAATTCACAATATCGCCCCCCTTTTTGAAGAAATTTATTTCTGAACATTGACAACAGGTAATTAAACTAAGGAATAAATAAGCAAAATCTGGCAAACAAAAATGCTTCTCAAAACGAAACAACTTCACATCTTCAAAATAAAAAGAAGATCTATCTTTTTTGGAATTTAAAAATGCCAGTTGAACGTCATTAAACAGTTTTCACTCCCGGGGATGCACACGATAAATGCACAGGCCGGAAAATTATTTCATTGATTTTGTAGAGGAAAATCCATATATCTTACGTAGATTAATATGCGAACGCTTATTTAAAATGGCATTGCAGTTCAGCAAGCCCTTCAAAGTACACCCCAAAGCACAAGCAACAATCTGTTGTCAATCATTGGCAAATTATCTGAGGTCAAAAAGAGTGTCCGGCATTTCAAAACGTACATAAAAATTTAAATAAGTATGATTTTATATAATCGTTTCACTGAAATATTTATACGGTCCTTTAATAAAACTATGCTTTCTTATATTTTAGTTAAGTTTAAAGCACGACTCGACGCCAGTGGCAACGTGCGCAGCTGGCATACAGATGGCCTAGACTGAAATCTGCTGCTTTAGAAGCGAGGAGACTCAATGACAATGGTGATAATGTTTAAAAAGCATCTTGCATCCCTAGTCAAGTTGCCTGTTGTGAGTTTTCTAGATTTTCTCCCATACGACACACAAATGCGGTGTAGGTACCACTAAAGTCTTCCGGGAAAGCATTGTTCTTCCCTCATCATCCGTCGGTGAGGTATTCATGGGATACATAAGTGGTACATGAGGCCCACTGATATTATACACACAAAAATAGGTTCAATTTAAAAATAAGCGATTTAAAAAAATTATCAAATAACAATATTCTTATTTCTCAGATTTCCAATTTAATATTTATACTAATTAATTGAACTTGTCTTTCTAAAAGCACTTCATTTAATATGCTTCGCTTTAAAACGGTGTTTTACATCAGTATTCATATATTAAATAGCTTAGAGAAAAATGAATAACATGATTAAATAATTATCAAAGTTATTAAATTTTCAAGATTCAATTACTTTTCTCAGATTCAAAGAGAGAAAATTTAAAAGTTATTTAGAAGAAAATATTTTAAAAAGTAAAAGATTTTGCCTTTTATCTCTTTTTTTATATAAATAAGTCACGCTTTTAATTATGAAGAAAATAAATTCGATGCATAAATTTATTAATAGATTGAAGAAGGCATAAATTAACAGTTATAACTTTGAAGAAAATTAATACAGAAGCATGGAATTTTTTCTGATTAAATGCAGTTTAGTTTTTAAGACATCAGTGTCTTAAAAATGCATAAATAAAAGTAAAAATTTAATTGAAGTATTAAAAAAAGTATAAAAAAAAGTATAAGTAGTGATAAAAATAAATAATTGCATAAAATAGAGATCAAAATAAAATCATAGCATTCAGTGTAATACTTTTAGTATTATTTATTCTACATTTTTTAAGGTTTAGAAGTGCATTTTTATTTGCGCTATTTATTGACAGGCATTACATTAAATCAGGGGTTGTCAACCTGCTGCCCGCCTGGAACATTTTTTCCGGCCAGGGAGATTTATTACACATTTACAAAATATATTTATTTTATAATGGCCAGAGTATTGAAAACCAATGTATTATTATTGTATGGAAATAATTGCCTTACAATGTAATATTAAATTAAAAACATTTAATGAGAATCAGAAAACATCAGGATCAAAAATAGATTTTTATAACCCTTACAACACAAAAGAGAAATTTTAAAATTTTAAAAATATGGCGCAAAAAGTTGTTAGCGCTTTTGGTTCAACTTACACCTGCGAATATTTTTTCGAAAATGAAAATGACCAAACACAAAACACGCTTAAACATAACAGACGCTAACCTTCAACACCAATTACAATTACCCAAAGTTAGAACGATTTGCAAAGGCTAAGTGAAATAGTGAAAAAACAAATATCGCACTAGTGAAATAAATATTTTTTATATTTCGTTTTTAGCGTTATATATTTCTTTGCAATGAGCTTTTAGTATCATTATATTTTATTATCTATGTTTACATGTAAGAATAATAGTTAACACAATAAAAATAATTCATTATGTTTCAATTTTTCACTCCACAGAAATGTCTATAGTGGGTCTAAACTTAATATGGGGATAATATATAATTTTATATGCGGCCCGCGGAGTTATAATTGATTTCCAAAGTGGACCATAAGATCACTTGGATTCGCCACCCCTGCATTAAATTCTTAAAATAGTATACAATATTATAAAAAAATGAAAAAAAAATTCCTTTTATTTTTAATAAGTACTATGCAGTATTTACTAGCTTTAATATATGTCTTTAAACCCTTGAAAAATACCAGAAAAAAATAAAAACATAAATGAAATTGTCGTATTTTCAAAAGACAAAAGAAATGCACATACTCCAAAAATAGACCTCCGGTATGTGATTATTGCTCTTTTTCACCATCCCTTTATCAAACAAACTAAATGAACCCTTTAACAATAAAAAGCCACGGACACGAAATAATACAGAACCTCTAAGACAATATACGCGAATCTCATACCGCCATACCCCAGAACATTTTTATCGAATAATATAATACTTTCTGGGCCATTCTTTCTCTGAGGATTAAGAAGACCTCCTACTCCTTACAAACAGAAACAGAGTCATGATGAAAAATGCATTTCGCACCTGTGTATGGGGTGGCATTGCCTTCAGAGTACGAGTCGTTAACACGAAATCATATTGCCAGACAAAAGGTAAAGGCAGCTTTTTGCCACATGTAAGAACTTAATGTTCTTAAGTCGCCCGTTACTTGTAAGACGACGAGTTTTGCAGCCCATTTTCTTTGGCCATATAAGAACAACAGCCAAAGGAAAAAGGGTATTTGTACAATTTCATCCCCCTAAAATTTGTTGGGCAACAAACTTTTACCTGAGAAAAAAAGGGACGAGGTATTTATTTTCATACAATTTTAGTTGTATTTAAAAAAAAAATAAATAAAACTTAAGGACAGATGGGAAAAATGATTTGTGGTTAAGAATTCATTTAGAAAAATAAAATAACAACCCATCTTGTGATTGTATTGCGATCAAAATCGTATACATAAAACTTTATTGGTAGCCGCTTAGCTTATTTCAACAAATTAGATTTATTTCAAAATATAAGATCTATTATACGTGTTTTTACTAAACTATTATAAATGAATGATAAGTAAGGATCGAATATTTCTGTTTGCCTGAATTTCCTTTCTGTTGATTAAAATTTGATAAAAATACACCAACGGCAAAAAAATATGAAATTTGTATTATAATTGTGCTCAGATTCATTTTATTAATGAAAGCACAGACAATACTTACAATACCAACAGTGTAAAATGTATTTCCATAAATGTAGTTTAGTTTAACAACTAGGTTTTTACATCACGATAAGGCGCCAGCTCACACTGCATTCATTCTTTGTGACTTTTTCGCCAAACATGAAACCCGTATGTTACCACAACCACCGTATTATCCTGATTTCGCACCGTACGACTTCTGGCTATTCCATGAACTCAAAAGACCACTCCGGCGACACCGTATTGAGATTCAACGTGAATCGGCGAGCGCTTTGTAGGCTAGCCCTGCCCATGACTTTTTAGCATGCACTGAGGATTGGAAAAGTGCATTGTGTCCGGAGGCATTACTTTGAAGGCGATGAAATAAATTTTGAAAAATAAATAAAGAGTGTTTGAAAAAATAAATAATTGGTCTTACTTTTTGGGCACAGTAGTATCATTATTATTATATTATCAATGTTTACGTGTAAGAATAATAGTAAACACAAAAATAATAATTCCTTATGATTCAATTTTTCACTCAAAAAAATGTCTGTAGTGTGTCTAAATCTTATATGAGGATATATAATTTTAAAAGCGGCCCGCGGAGTTATGTATTTCCAATGTGGCCCTTAAGATCATTTGGGTTGGCCACCAATGCATTAAACTCTTAAAATAGCTTACAGTATTATAAAAAAATTGAAAACTTATTTTCCTTTTGTTTTTAATGTATATTATACAGTATTTACTTGCTTAAAAAATAAATCATTAAACGCTTAAAAAATACCAGAAAAAGGAATAAAACTATAAATGAAATTGTAGTACTTTCAAAAGACAAAAGAAATTCCTATACTCCAAAAATAGACCTCTGGTATGTGATTATTGCTCTTTTCCACTACCATCCTTTTATCACACAAACTAAATAAACCCTTTAACAATAAAAAGCCACGGACACGAAATAATACAGAACCTCTAAGACAATATTCGCGAATCTCATACCGCCATACCCCAGAACCTTTTTATCGAATAATATAATACTTTCTGGGCCATTCTTTCTCTGAGGATTAAGAAGACCTCCTACTCCTTACAAACAGAAACAGAGTCATGATGAAAAATGCATTTCGCACCTGAGTATGGGGTGGCATTGCCTTCAGAGTATGAGTCGTTAACACGAAATCCTATTGCCGGACAAAAGGTAAAGGCAGCTTTTTCCCACATGTAAGAACTTAATGCTCTTAAGTCGCCCGTTTCTTGTGTAAGACGATGGTTTTGCAGCCCATTTTCTTTGGCCGTAAAAGAGCAACAGCCAACGGAAAAGGGAATTTGCATAATTTCAACTTCCGAAATTTGTTGGGCAGCAAACTTTTACCTTAGAAAAAAGTAAATGGCGTATTTAATTTCATACGTTTTTTGTTGTTTGAAAAATAAAGAAAAGATATAGACAGATGGGAGAAATGATTTGTGGTAGAGAATTCATTTAGAGAAATAAAATAATAACCCATCTTGTGATTGTATTGCAATCAAAATCTTATGTTATATGAAACTTTGCTAATGGGCACTTAATTTTTTTTTTGCGAATTGGATTTATTTCAAATTATGAAAGCTATTATATGTATTATGACTAAACTATTCTAAACGAAGGATAAGTAAGGATCGAATATTTCTGTTTCCATGAATTTCCTTTCTATTGATTAAAATTTTATAAAAAGGCACCAGCAACAAACAAAATATGAAATCTCTATGATAACTGTGCTCTTATTTATTTTATTGATGAAAACACAGTATCGCTGTAAAAATCTTTACAATACCAACTGTGTAAAATGCCTTTCCATAAATGTAGTTTAGATTAACAACTCTTGGTTTTTGCATCACGATAGTGCGCCAGCTCACACTGCATTCATTCTTCGTCACTTTTTGCCAAAAATGAAACCCATATCGTACAACAACCACCGTATTCTCCTGATTTCGCACCGTGCGACTTCAGGCTGTTCCCTAAACTCAAAAGACCACTCCGGGGACACCGTTTTCAGTCGATTGTAGAGATTCAATGTGAATCAGCGTGCGCTTTAAAGGCCATTACTGTCCATGACATTTTAGCATGCATTGAGGTTCGGAAAAAACGTTGGCGGAAGTGCATTGTGTCCGGAGGGGATTACTTTCAAGGCAATGATATCAATTTGGAAGAATAAATAAAGAGTGTTTGAAAAAAAAGTGGTCTTACTTTTTGGGCACTGTAGTATCATTATTATTATATTGTCAATGTTTACGTGTAAGAATAATAGTAAACACAAAAATAATAACTCATTATGTTTCAATTTTTTATTGCAAAAATAAATGTCTTTAGTGGGTCTAAATCTAATATGGGGATAATATATAATTTTACATGCGGCCTGCGGAGTTATCATGCATTTCCAAAGGTGTCCATAAGACCATTTGGGTTGGCCACCCCTGCATTAATTTCTTAAAATAGCTTACTATATTATAAAAAATTGAAAAAATTTCCCTTTAGTTTTTAATATGTACTATACAGTATTTACTTGTTTAAAAAATATGTCTTTAAACCCTTGAAAAATACCAGAAAAAAATAAATGAAATTGTATTATTTTCAAAAGACCAAAAGAAATTCCCATACTCCAAAAATAGACCACCATTATGCAATTATTGCTCTTTTTCACTATCCCTTTACCACTCAAACTAAATAAACCCTTTAACAATAAAAAGCCATGGACACGAAATAATACAGAACCTCTAAGACAATATTCGCGAATCTCATACCGCCATACCCCAGAACCTTTTTATCAAATAATATAATACTTCCTCGGCCATTCCTTCTCTGAGGATTAAGAAGACCTTCTACTCCTGGCAAACAGAAACAAAGTCTTGATGAAAAATGCATTTCGCACCTGAGTATGGGGGTAGCATTGGCTTCAGAGTATGAGTCGTTAACACGAAATCCTATTGCCAGACAAAAGGTAAAGTCAGCTTTTTGCCACATGTAAGAACTTAATGCTCTTAAGTCGCCCGTTACTTTAAGACGAGAATTTTGCAGCCCATTTTCTTTGGCCATAAAAGAGCAACAGCCAAAGTAAGAAGGGAATTTGCATAATTTCAACTTCCGAAATTTGTTGGGCAGCAAACTTGTACCTTAGAAAAAAAGGGGATGGAGTATTTATTTTCATACAATTTTAGTGGTTTTAAAAATAAAGAAAATATTAGGACAGATGGGAGAAATGATTTGTGGTTAAGAATTCGCTTAGAAAAATAAAATAATAACCTATCTTGTGATTGTATTGCGATTAAGTCGTATGTTATATGAAACTTTACTGGTGGCTACGTAACTTATTTGCGCGAATTGGATTTATTCCAAGATATAAAAGTTATTATATGTGTTTTGACTAAACTCTTCTAAATAAATGATAAGCAAGGATCAAATATTTATATTTCCATGAATTTCCTTTCTGCTGATTAAAATTTTATAAAAATGCGCCAACAGCAAACAAAATATAAAAAAATGAAGCCGAGCACCTTGATAATGGTGCTCGGATTCATTTTATTAATGAAAACACAGTATTTCTATAACAATCTTTACAATACCAACCATGTAAAATGTATTTTCGTCAATGTAGTTTAAATTAACAACTCTTGGTTTTTGCATCACGATACTGCGCCAGCTCACACTGCATTGATTCTTCGTGACTTTTTCGATAAACATGAGACCCATATCTTACCACAATCACCGTATTCTCCTGATTTGGCACCGTACGACTTCTGGTTATTCCAAAACTCAAAAGACCACTCCGGGGATACTGTTTTGATTCAAGAGCTTCAACATGAATCTGCGCGGGCTTTGAAGGCCATCCCTGTCGATGACTTTTTAGCATGCATTGAGGATTGGAAAAAAATTAGCATAAGTTCTTTGTTTCCGGAGGGGATTACTTTGAAGGCGATGAAATAAACTTGGAAGAACAAATAAAGAGTGTTTAAAAAAAATAAATAATTGGTCTTATTTTTTGGGGCACAGTGGTATCATTATTATTATATTATCAATGTTTACGTGCAAGAATAATAGTAAACACAATGATAATAAATCATTATGTTTCAATGGTTCACTCCACAAAGATGTCTATTGTGGGTCTAAATCTAATATGGGGATATATAATTTTATATGAGGCCCACGGAATTATGATGCATTTCCAAAGTGGCCCATAAGATCATTTGGGTTGGCCACCTTAAAATAGCATACAATATTATAAAAAATTGAAAACTTATTTTTCTTTTGTTTTTACATGCTTAAAAATATGTCGTTAAACCCTTGAAAAATACCAGAAAAAAAAATAAAAACGTAACTGAAATTGTATTATTTTCTAAAGACAAAAGAAATTCTCATACTCCAAAAATAGACCTCCGGTATGTGATTATTGCTCTTTTTCACACATACCATCCTTTCACCACACAAATTAAATAAATCCTTTAACAATAAAAGGCCATGGACATGAAATAATACAGAACCTCTAAGCCAATATTCGTGAATCTCATACCGCCATACCCCAGAACCTTTCTATCGAATAATATAATACTTTCACGGCCATTCCTTCTCTGAGGATTAAGAAGACCTCCTACTCCTGGCAAACAGAAAACAAAGTCATGATGAAAAATGCATTTCGCACCTGAGTATGGGGTAGCATTGCCTTCCAGAATATGAGTCGTTAACACGAA
This sequence comes from Caerostris darwini, assembly GCA_021605075.1. Lineage (NCBI taxonomy): Eukaryota > Metazoa > Arthropoda > Arachnida > Araneae > Araneidae > Caerostris > Caerostris darwini. The sequence continues at coordinate 268,489 of BPLQ01001058.1, read as the reverse complement.
ATCCTATTGCCAGACAAAAGGTAAAGGCAGCTTTTGCCACATGTAAGAACTTAATGCTCTTAAGTCGCCCGTTTCTTGTAAGACGAGAGTTTTGCAGCCCATTTTCTTTGGCCATAAAAGAGCAACAGCCAGCGGAAAAAGGGAATTTGCATAATTTCATCCGCCGAAATTTGTTGAGCAGCAAACTTGTACCTTAGAAAAAATGTGGAGGGGGTATTTATTTTCATACGTTTTTAGTTGTTTGAAAAATAAAGAAAAGATATAGACAGATGGGAGAAATGATTTGTGGTTAAGAATTCATTTAGAAAAATAAAATAATAGCCTATCTTGTGATTGTATTGCGATCAAAATCGTATGTTATATGAAACTTTACTGGTGGCCACTTAACTTATTTCCGGGAATTGGATTTATTTCAAAATATAAAAGCGATTTTATATGTGTTTTGACTAAACTGTTCTAAGTGAATGATAAGTAAGGATCGAATATTTATGTTTCCACGAAATGCCTTTCTATTGATTAAAATTTGATAAAAATGCACCGGCGACAAACAAAATAAATTTGTATGAAAATGGTGCTCGGATTCATTTTGTTGAGGAAAATACAGTATCTGTATAACAATCTTTGCAATGCCGACTATGTAAAATGTCAATCTAAATTGCACGCTGTTTTAATTTTAATTCTGAACTGTAAAAAAATGGTGTCAATTACAGTATGGAATTAAGTGGTGGATGGGCTTTCCACTGGCAGTGTCACTACTATTGAATGACTTGGAAGTTAGTTTTTTCGTCTAAAATCAGAAACAATCAAACACATTGAACATTTGTGCTTGATTGTAGTTGGTTTAATGTGCAACTCATTCCAAATAAGTTGTAATTTCGATTCAAAATATCACTAGCAGACGAATTCACTTCTTTATACAGCTTACAGCACCATATATTAATAAACTTTGGAACTTTTTTGATACCGTACCGTTTCCCCCTTCTTCAAGTATCTTCAATTGAAATTAGAACTCATTCTGACAAGTGGTTAATTTTTTACTGCATTTAGAAAGTCGAACTTTAATTATAATCACTCTGTAAATATATATGTATATTAACATAATCTAACAAGCAGTGAATTATTGTAAAATACTATTTAATATTTCCTCTAAAGACTTTCAGTATTTGAGATAGATGTTTAATAACAGTAATGTAAATAGGCCCTAAAATTACTATTAACTAGTACTGTAGTTAAAATAATAATTAATACATTAATGATAAATGATAAATTCGCAATAAATGCTCTCCGAATTTCATTTAAGTAAATATTATACTAAAGTTGGATGTTAATAGAATAAACATAAGGCGAATTCCTTATTATTATACTTCTACCAATACGTCTTGTTTGATACTTGCCATAAAACGAAATGTAAAATTAGAAAGCATTTTATCTTTCAAATATTTGAATCGCTTCAGTGTACTTTTGACTTTTGTAAAAAAAATTAATCTAAGTTTAGCTCCCATTTTCTTTTCATCTGAAGTTTTGAAACCAATTGATACTGTTTCGAAAAATGAGAAGACTTAATGGCATTTGTGAGTTTCGGCAGGTTGCCTCGTTAGTTAGATTACCTGATGGGAGTCTTCCGCGTTTTCTACCATACGATATAGAAATACGGGTTACTTTCTCCTAAAAATCCTCCCGGAAAGTACTGTCCTCCTTCTTCAATGTCACGGAGCCTGACTGACTGGGCCATGTCTCACTTCTACCTACCTACGGGGTCTCCATCACAACAGAAGCTGCCCCTTTCCCTCCATCCCTCCATCCATGAGTTGTTGTTCTAATGCAGCTGGCAATACAGAGACAGTTTATCTTTATGCCATAAGCAAGGGCTGCACCGCTGTTACTCATATAGCACTACCCAAAGGACACATGTAGTTTGAAGTTATGCTACGAACGCGAGTAAACCCTACTACCCAAATAGAATACAAACCATGAGTATTCTATTAATCGATGCAGGGAAGGGGGGCATCTTCCGTTGTAATGGAGCACCCGTAGGTGGAAGTGTGACTTGGCTTCATGCAGCTGGAGAAGGAGGCCAGCGCCTTTGGGGACGATTTTTAGGAGGAACTAACCCGCATTTGTGTATTGTATGAGAGTAAACCTGGAAAACTCCCACCAGGTAGGCAACAAGGCAAGATGCTGAAGATCACAAACGCCATCGAGTCTTCTTTTTTTTGAAATAGCGTCTACAATAAAGCCGCCAGCTTATTGAACCCCAGCCCTAATGCTCACCAGCGGCGCATATTTGCCACTGAGCCACGAGTCAGGTATTGAATACATATCTAATAAATACAGATTCAAAGAAATGTTAAGCGAAAACGAAGCTTAAAATAACTATTTTTTGCAAAAATTTAAGTGTTTTATTTTTTTCGCATAATATAATAAACTTACGCTATATATGTAAATGACATTAAATATAATTATTTTCAGTAAATAGGCTATTTGAATTTTAAAAAAAGAAAAGCATTCTTCGCTTTTTAAAATCCCCCGTGTATGCTGCATGCTTGGTAATCCAATTTTGTTTTGTGACGTTTTTTTTTATTTCCCTCAGTTTTTAAGTTAGATTCATTAACTTGTCACTTTCACAAAGACGATTTTTGCATCTTATTTCTAAATTAAAAATTGTAGATAATGCACATGAAAAAAAAAATAGCTTAAAAATGCTTTTTAAAAAAATGAATAAAAACGTCGTAAAATAAACGCGGGCAATAATCTTTTAATTTTTTTCTTTCCCTTTTTCAAAATGAACAGGAGCTGATATTTTAATTCTAAGTCGTAATCTCTTATAAAAAGGAGAATGCCATTTTTTAACTATTATTATTAAATCTTGGATGATTTCGCAAAGCATGCCAGAAATACTACCTTGGAGAATCTTTTTACAACTTCTTAGAAATTCCATTCATATTTTAGTCAATGCGTATCTCAGCTTTAGTTGGAAAGAAAAAAAAAATCACGGGCAAAGCATTTTTTTTAAATGAAAAGCGACCAAGGATTTTTGAATTTCTTATTCATGAACTTTAACTTAAATAATTTAAGAATAAAGATCACTTTTTGTTTAAATTTGTTGTTATCTTCTTAAATATTTAAACTATTTGCAATATGTGATAGTAAAACGTACCTCTTAAAAAATGTATGACATGTACTAAAATCAATGAAGTTTATTTTGTATCCTGCATTGTAATCCCCTTATTTACGAGTTAAGTAGATTAAACCTAAAACAAAAACAATTATGGATTAAACTTTATGCATTTCTTATCCATCATTATGAATTAAGCATCATACTTGTTTATTAAACTTAATTTATAATGCTCCAGAAAATCCTAAAATAATAATGCACTTTCAAAGTGAATTAATTCTATTATAAAATTTTTTTTCTAATGCAGCTGGCAAACATTTAGGCAATTGTCTTCCATGCCTTAAGCAAAGCGCTGCACCGACGCTACTCACTTAGCACTATTCAGGAGTGCGTGAAGCTTGAAGATAAACTACAGACGCGGAGCAACAATACCTCCGCAAAACTCTACGATAGTGTTAGACCGGGACCTACTGTTTAAAGTGGATTGCAAGCCACTACAAACATCCATTGCGACTCGAACCCGAGACCTGTGGTGCCGAGCTCCAGAGCGCTAGCCACTCGGCCATTCAGGCCCTTCTATTATAACATATACCAGATGTTCCGTCAGTATCGCATTGACATTGCTGGACTAGAATTTTTGCTCGCAATACATAAAAGATGACCCAAAAACTACATACAGTTTTCGTGGAAAACGGGGAAAAATGTCTAACGTAAAATCCAATGCATGGAAAATAAGCTTTATTGGAATCATGTGATACTGTAGTGAATATAAAAACATGAAAATAAAAATAATACCTCCTAGACTTGCGAAAAGAGAACAGTTTAAAGAGAGATAGGTGCGTGTCTTTATGCGAATAAACAGTATTTAATGGGTTCGCTTTGCTCGAAAATGTAGGCAATATTCGCACAGTTACAGTGTATTCCATTCGTGAATATCGTGAGTTTTTCTAAGGTCAGTGCAATGCATTACCAACTGCGAGGGAATAAATCCCTCACAATTCATCATGCCGTTATACCAACACCCATGTCCAGTATGGACATGTTGATGATTGGTATTTGTAGGATAGTTGGATGGCATTTCTACATCGAAATGTTTCCTATGGAAACAACAAATTGTCATATGAAATACCATTAACTACATAAGCTTAACTCGAAGACAATCTTAGTTGTTCGTCTGCTTATTGCCTTTGCTTATTTGGACATCACGCTATTCGATAATGCGCAGTTAGTCACTATAAAGCTCGCATGCATGCCTTTTGAATACCTTCTTCTGTGAACACTTGTTATACGCAATTACCGTTGTTCATGTCTTATTATACGTGCATCAAAAATATTATCATACTTTTTATTTCAACATTGTTCAATAACTATGCTTTCTAGCTACAGGGGTGGACAGCCGGAGAAAAGATCTCCTTCTATTAACTCCCGAGACGAATTGTTTAGACCAGAGATGGACAAACTCCAGCCCTCCGGAATGTTCTATCCGGCCCGTATACAATGCATACGGTATGGAATCAAACAAAAACAAGCTTTATTGAACGCATAGTATCGTGATTTATGATTTTCTATCTAAGAGGAAGAACAACAAGCAGATGTTCCTTAATATGGGATATTCCCTCCCCTCACTGCAATGGTTGCTTCGCACCGTCTCCGCATTCTCAGAACCAGTTGGTGCAACATTTCTTGCGGTAGGAGTGCCCATTCCTCAATCAGCATCTGTTTGAGTTGGTGGGTGTTCTCCGGAGGATGCAAGCGTGCTGCAATGCGTCTCCCCAAAGCATCCCACACATATTCGATGGGATTTAAATCTGGGGAGTACGCTGGCCAATCCATTCGATTGATATCTTCGCTTTCCAGTAGCTCCTCAAAAGCAAGATTCCGATGTCGCCGTGCATTGTCATCCATAAAAATGAAGTCTGGGCCAATGGCACCTCGGAACAGACGCACATGGGGAAGGAGTACCTCCACACAATAGCGATCCCCGGTTACAGACCCTCTGTCGAAAACGTGGAGCTCAGTTCGCCCGTTCAGCAAAATGTCTCCCCAGACAAAAACTCCAGAGCCACCATAACGGTGTCTTTCCTTGAGGTTACTGGGATAAAACCGGGTCCCGACCTCTCTCCAAATCAAAACGCGTCGAGAATCTCTTCTGGTACAGAACCGACTCTCATCCATAAAGAGGACATGACTCCATTGATCAGTTGTCCAGTTTTTGTGCTCTATGCACCACTGTAAACGGTGGCGTCGGTGGCAAACTTTCAAAGGGAGGCAGCGTTCAGGACAGCGGGAGAATAGGCCCACTTTGTGAAGGCGTCTGGCCACAGTAAACAGTGCCACTTGTCGCCCCGTTGCTGTACAGAGTTGCTGAGCAATGGCGCTTGCTGACTGCTGTCGGCCTCTTTTCACCTGCAGGACGACATATCGGTCATCCCCTGCAGTTGTCTTCCTCGGGAGGTCACCACCAACCTTTCTAAAAGCTGTACCTGTGGTTTGGAACACTTTCCAAGCGCGCGAAACAACACTTTTGTTGATTCCGAACTCTGCAGCTACACTGCTGTACGCCCCTCCTCCAGCTTTCTGATCATTCTTCCACGTGTGAAGTCGTCCAGTTGATTTCTTCTAGCCATATTTCACGAACTGACTCACTGGCACTTGCAGCGAATATGTTGAATTGCGTCTCCGTCCTTCCTTCCCTTCCTTCCTGTTGAGCTGCGCCCGCCGACATCACGCGTTTTGCGTACGCTCACCTCGCCTCCGACGTTTCGTTCCTGATATTTGCTTCCGCATGACGTTTCTACTGACTTACGTGTTCATTGTACTGATCTCCAGACCTCCTTTTCTGCAATTTCATGGTTATCTGCTAAATTTTTACATTGTTGCTTAAATTTGCACACCAGTGTATGTGAGCGTTTTCAACTATGAACCTTAGAAATAATTATTTCAGAAGTAGACTGACAGATGAGCATTTAGCATCGTTCCTTAGAATCAGAACATCTCACTTCGAACGTCAATATAATATACTTTTAAAAATTTGTAATACTTATATATTGTTTTTAAAATTTTATAAAGATTTATCTTGGCCCGCCAAACTTTTTTTTTTCGATTTTCGGCCCTCGACCAAAAATCTTTGCCTATCCCTTGTTTAGACCAACTTCTAACTCCTGAATATTTCCCAGAATTTTATGTTCTATGATCTTTACTAATGGATTTAAAAGAATTTGGAAAATACATTCATTGAGTTGTATTGAACTCATATCTATAAAAAGAATTTTTCTTAAATAAATTATTTCTTATATTTTAAAGGTGTTTTATCTGAACTCACTTAAAAGACATCCTTGTACTTTAAATTCGCTTACAAAAAGTATATATATTTTATAAAAACAAATAATATATAAAAAAAAATTTAAGTCAATTCCTACTTTTTTTTTCACTTTATTGCAGAAAATCCTTTATAAATAATTTTCATTCATTTTTTTAAGTTTATCTGGCGCCATCTATGGGTAGATACATGCAACTTAAATCTAAAAAAAACAAAAATTAATTAATTAAATTCAATTACTGAATTAATATTTGAAAAAATTGCATTAACATCAAGTGTCATCCACTACAAGTTCCAAAAAATGTATTTGAACTTGAGTGGATGAATAAAAAGTATTTTATGAATGATTGAAAATGTGAACAAGATATATATTGGGAGAGGTGAGCTAATAGAAGAAATTGAAATAACAGTAAAAAATGAACAGGTACCAAAATATTATAAAAGAGCTTAAAGCGAGCAAATACAAATTTTCCATTTTAATCACGAAAATGTTATATTTGTAATACATTAAATCTTACTTTTCTTAATAATAGAATCATTTCTATAAGATCCTCTATCATTCTTGATCTAAGAATTTGTTTTTTATAAGCCTCAGTGCCGGGAAAATCTGCTAAAACTTACTTTCTAAATTAGTAACTATTTTATACCGGTTGTATTATTGAAGAATACCACTAAATGTCTTCTTTAACATTTAATTGTAACGTTAATTCCTAGAATATTGAAGTAAAATATTACATAGTCGGAAATAAGTTTTAAACGAATTCCTGATTCCTATTCTTTCAAAAATTCTTGACACCAAATTCCCCATCTCTCCGCAGAAATACGGTTCTTTTTGGCAGATATTATGTACTCCTATCTGGAATTCCCTCGCTGCACAGTGTATGTTGTTTTGACAGAACACCTTTTCTATAAATAAATCTGGGTTATCTACCCAACGGTCCAATATTGTTCTTTATGCGGTTTAGTATGGAATCTTTTTTTAATGTTGAATTTTTTATAAAATTGCTTGTTTTTAGCTCTAATATTATAAAAATTGTTAAAAAAATTAAATTTTTTTTTATTAAGATATAAATCATTGTCTTATCATTTATTAAGTTATAATTTATTTCAGTGGTTAAAACTTCTTGACATGTTCAATGATTTACAACAAACAATCTCTGTTCAAAGAGAGATAAACAGATGAAAAGATTATTATATCTAAACAGAATAGAATTCTGAAGTTTCTAGGTCCATATATTTATGGTAACATGTTCGCAGCTTGCACGAAAAATAAATCCATTGAGCTATTTAGGGTGTTTGAACAATTCCGTGTAAAGTGTAGAGTACGCGAGTTCTCGTTAGGCGCACATAAAAGTTGCTTACTGAACTAAATCTCTGTGATGTATGATTTTGGAAGAAAATGCGATAAAGTTACATACAGAGAATAGAAAATAAATTTTAATCTAAACAGTGATAACTGTATAGAACATGGTATTTTAAAAATAATGTTTTCAAAATGACTACCGTTCATATTGAAGTCTGCATGTGTTTACCTTACAGTGGTTGAATGTAATAACGGCATACAACGACTTTGTAAACACAAAAATGTAGCTAACATGCATATGAGTAGCTAAATCCCATTTTGTAGTACCTGAGGTACGAGTTATCCATTCTTTCAGATTCTAATATAAAAAAAAATCTAAAATATCCAGATCTTGAGACTTTAGCGGCAATAAAATATGGTGCTGTCGTCTTACCTGCTAATAACATAGGCGAAGTGAGGGTATATTCTCTCAGTTTATAATCCATTGACACTGTATTGTCCATGGATAAAGTACATATTGCAATATTATGAACAGAATAACTATTACTGCACAAAGATTTCCGATCATTTCAAGCAACACGAGTAAAATAACGGCTGCTCAATAAACAGACATGAACCCATCGTCCATCTCTATTTAAATTGTTCCTGCAAGCCATCGGGTATAACTTTTATTTTCTTCAGTCTTTTTTTCCATATAGTTTCACATTATTTCAACAAGGCATATTTCTGTGAATCGAATGTAACACTTTATTTTTTCTTTGGAACTTTTCTTAAAAATTATGCAATGTAGAAGTATTGTTCTCGGGACAACCTTTAAGTGATATCGTTCTAATATATTGTATAACTTAGAAAATATATAATTTGAAAAATTTGATACTAATATTCTAATGATTTAGAGACTATTTTACTATTTGGTTTAATTTTTATCGTAACCAAGAGCAAAAGTGACTAGTCATATGATATATTTTTATCGACGTAATTCCTGTCAGAAAATTTTTCATATTTATGTCAAAATGGCATGTCGCAAAATCCATGTCAAAAAATCTGTACAGATTTGTATAGACTCACATTTATGTATGTAATTTAACGACTACTATATCTAACTACAAAATAACTGTACATAACAAAAAATAGCTGTAGCTAGTTATTTTGTTTAGAGTAATTTAAAAGTAATACAAAGTTTACAACAATGAAATAAAATATATTATCAGTTCTTAAAACAAATATTTATTCTTATTCACCGTTAACATTCTTGTATTGGGGTAATATATATATATACACTGAAGTGACGTCATGGGATACCTCTTAATATCGTGTCAGCCCTCCTTTCGCCCGGCGAAGTGCAGCAACTCGACGTGGCATGGACTCAACAAGTCGTTGGAAGTCTTCTGCAGGAATATTGAGAAATGCTGTCTCGATAGACGTCCATAATTGTGAAAGCGTTGATGGTGCAGGATTTTGGGCACGAACAGACCTCTCGATGATGTCCCATAAATGCTCGATGGGATTCATGTCGGGCGATCTAGGGGGCCAGATCATTCGTTGGAATTGTCCAAAATGTTCTTCAAACCATTCGCGAACAGTTGTGGCCCGGTGACATGGCGCATTGTCATCCATAAAAATCCCATCGTTGTTTGGGTACATGAAGTCCATGAATGGCTGCAAGTGATCTCCAAGTAGCTGAACATAAGCATTTCCAGTCAATGTTCGGTCCAGTCGCATCACAGGACCAAGTCCATGCCATGTAAAAACAGCCCACACCATTACGGAGCCACCACCAGCTTGAACAGTGCCTTGCTGACAGTTTGGGTCTATGGCTTCGTGGGGTCTGCGCCACACTCGAACCCTACCATCAGCTCTTACCAACTGAAATCATGACTCATCGGACCAGGCCCCGGTTTTCCATTCATCTAGGGATCAACCGATATGCTCACGTGCCCACGAGAGTCGCTGCAAGCGATGTCGTTCTGTCAGTAAAGGCACTCGAGTCTGTCTTCTGCTGGAATAGCCCAAGAAAACCAAATTTCTCCACACAGTTCTAACAGACAAGTCCCTTGTACGTCCCACATTGATTTCTGCGGTTATTTGACGCAGTGTTGCTTGTCTGTTAGAATTTACGAATCTTTGCAGACGTCGCCGGTCTCGGTCGTTAAGTGCAGGCGGTCAACCACTGCGCTGTCCATGGTGGGATGTTACGCCTGAAATTTCATAATCTCGGCACACTCTTGACACAGCGGATCTGGGAATGTTGAATTCCCTAACGATTTCCGAAATGGCATGACCCATGCGTCTAGCTCCAACTAACATTCCGCGTTCAAAGTCTGTTAATTCCCGTCGTGCGGTCATCATCACGTCAAAACCTCTTCACATGAATAACTTGAACAGAAATGAAAGCTCTGCGAAAGCACTGCGCATTTATACCTGTTCTACGCGATGCTACTGCCATCTGAAAGTTTGCATATTGCTATGCCATGACTTTTGTCACTTCAGTGTATAATATATATATATATATATATATATATATATATATATATAAGCAGTAAATCCATACTAACATGGTAGTGATAATTTTTTTTATCAATAACGTGTTAATTTGTCTCTTAGTTTGGGATAAACAAGAATATACTGAACCGTATATTTTATTTATTATAATGTTTACTTTTTAATAAATTAAAAATGGACCTTTTCCTACAATTTAATTTTTTATGAAAAAATAAATTAAGCGCCATATGAATTTTTAAAATAAAATAGACATATTATGAGTTTAAACTTAGTTTGCGCGAAAATGGATTGAAAATTTATTATTTATCGTAATGGAAGTATTATAAAGCATTTATTGTATAGTATTTATTCCTTATTTCTTAAATTTAAGATAAATTATTGTAAATAATTATGAATTTTGTATTAAAATACTATTTTATCTTTCAAATATTTTAATTGTGTGATATTTCAAAATCTTTCTAAGATTTTAAGCAATATTTTTTCGAAAGTATCTTTATTATTTTTAGAATAATAGAGTTTCAAAAATAATGATTAATATTTTTCCAATTTCGTTTGAGGAACTCAAATTTTCAGCAAAATGAATTTTGTAAACAGTTAAAGAATTTTAAATTTTTTTCCCGATTATATTGGAAAAGTTATCGTTTTATATCGCTAATACCAAAATCTATTTGATATTATTTTTCTAACAACTCGGATGGAATTTCTAAAAAGATATCACAAAGTTCTAGAATGTTTAAACCAATGAAATAAAATATATTTTGGAATGAAATTCTTAAGCACTGTCTGGAGCATTTTCGAAAAGGAAATATCAGCTTTCCATTTTCATTCTAACTTAAAAGTCTTCTTCAGATTCCTGTAGGCGTTAGAACAATACAAAAGCTCACATATTGCTTGAAAGATTTGATCCACCTCTCTAGCGATATGGATTTATAACAATAAACTATTTACTAAAACAAGCATTTTTTATAGAGTGAAACAACTTTAAAGATTAAATGTAACATTTGTTCATTTTTAAATTATTCTCTTTTTCTATCTGTGTTGCCCCCTCAACTGATGTAAAAGTATTCAATATTACAATATACAATGTTTAATATCATTTTTTATATCAACTATAGATATAATCTTTTTTTTCAATGGTTAATTTGCTTTTTATTAAAGTATAGTGTCATTAAGAAGTAATAACTCTGAAATATAAACCCTAAGAATGATAATACTTATTTATAAATAAATGTAATTATCTCGTAACATAATGTCTTAATTAAGATTGACTAAATAATGATATCTTCTTTTTCTTATTCTTCAATGGCGCAACAGCCCCATGGTGGGCCAAGACCATCTGCCTACTGACATATTCCGAAATATGAGATTTTTTCTTTTTACGTGGCAGGGTTGTCAGCCTTACCCCCCAACAGTTAGATCAAAACGGATTATAAGTGGATTACCAACCACTACAAATATATATGGCACCCCCGGGGCTCGAACCCGAAACCTTTGCCCTGAGAACCACAAAATAATGAGATCAGAATTAGTAATATTAATTTACAAATTTTTAAATTGATACTCTACCTAATATTTATAATCTTGATTAGTGTAAATAAATAGAAATTTTGGTAAATAGTTTATAACAAAACGTGTTTGTCTACATTAAAGGATTTTAAAAGTATTTTGAAGTTAACTTTTTATAATAGACTATTTTTTATTGAACTATAATTCATAATTTTTAGAACTAAATATTTTATTGTGAAATTCAATTCTTATAAATATTTAGTTTCACAGTAACAATATTAAAACGACAAAACGTCGTTTTCTGTTAATAAATATATTAGAAACCATATTACAATAATAAATTAATATCCTTTTCTTGCAAATAACTATAATTTATACGTTTGGATACTTCGTTTGGCATGTTAGAAAACTTTCCTACATTATCAAAGATTGGGCAGACAGGATAATGTTTGAGAAATAAAATGCATTTTCCTTTTAATAATTTAAAATTTATATCTAAAATAAAAATTGAAAGAAATAAAACAAATATTCCGTTTTTATTTTTAACTTCAATTTGAAGCACATAAAAATAATCTATTCTATTCAGATAAATTTCGTAGAATAAATCTGTTTTCATGGCGATTCCTTTTAACAATACTTTATAAATAAAATAAAAAAAGTCATGAAAAGCATTTAATGTTCCAAAGATTATAACAAAATCTTAACTCAATCCCAAAGCAACTTTTTTGATAAATTGAGATGGAATGGTGAAAAGAATCCAGGGTCGTTGAGTTGTGGCTTATGGTAATGATGCAGCGACTGATGGGTTTTGGCTCAGACCCAGTCTCCAGCGGAGAGAATACTGGGGGGGAGTATATGGTGCGATAGTAAATTTCTCATTTACAAATAAGAAGCGGAAAAATATGTTACAAATTTGCTTCGTTCATACTTCCATACACGCATATATATGCTTTTTTTATTCACATGCATGCATGTATTACGGTGCAGGAGATATTGAAAAATATATTTTAATCTTGGGGGATTTTCTATCAAATGCATACATTTAAATTTCATTAAAGCATTATTACAATCATTGAGTGCAGATTTATAAAAATTAGTTCACTTTTGAAAAAAGAAAGAACGTCACTTACTCGTCGCTCTCTTTGCCCTGGGCTTTACGATACAAACCCTAGCTCAGGCTCGCCAATGAGTGGAACTGAAAATATATATGTATATACTTCTGGAAGGAATGCGAAGAATGTATCTACAGGAAAATACATTATTTTCGAATTCAGAAATATGATTATAGCTCAAGTTCATAATACAAGGCTCTAACAGCATTTAATATGGCTTGGTTTATCACTCTGTAGTCATTTTGTGCATGATTTAGGTTAATTAGACAGGGACAAATAGTCTAATGTGGATTCCGAACCATTAACAAACATCCATGCTACCGCCAGGATTCGAATCTGAAGCCTATGGTACCAAAGGCCAGAGAACTAGCCAATTGGCCAAAAGGTCGCCTACCCGAAAGCGGCCCTTTCCGCGCTAACCTTTTGCTGACATCACAGTCAGGTATAATATAGAAATGCATATGTTCATTAAACTACACATTAAGTAGTCGGGACAGTAATTAAATAAAAATGCATAAATAAGAGAGGATACTTTAACGGTCTATCATATGTTATTTCATAGAAAAACCAGTTATTCTATAAAATAACTACTTTAAATGTGAAAATATTAATCTATTCCAAACTTTAAGCCGAATTGATATTTCATTAAATTCCTAGTTTTTTAAAGAATTAACTGAAATATACGCTTTATGGTGAGATATACAAACATATATCGCCTTCAGTCAGATAGTCTGCTGATTTTCTAATCTTAGCATGAAGACGGATAAATGTATTAAGAAACAAGTTCATTTCACTAGAGAATGCATTACAAGATGAGGCAATTTCTCCTACATTTCATTTCTTAAATGGAATTACAATTGCTAAGATTTATCTTAGTGTTTTGAATAATTCTGTATTATCCATAGTATGGCAATAGTGTGATACCATTAAAGTTTTATTTCAATGCATCTCACTCTTCCCCCATATTTATTTGTTATATAGTTCTACATGTTGTTGCTACTTATGTTATTAGAACTCAATCCATACAAATTTGGCTACTTACCGTAGAAATATATAGGTCTACATACTAATATAATTATTGAAAGAATGAACATTAAGAAGAGCTATGATTCAAATCTGACAGGATATCTACAATAGGAATTGGAACAACGTTTAAAGAGTTAGATTACAACAGTATCAGAAATGATTATTACTCTTTTGCAAATACGGCGTTCAATTCCAGATGAAACTTGCCAAAGATTAGTAGGTAGTTTTTATGATGGTATTACTTATTTTCCCATTAGAAATTAAATTTGGACTTATAAAATGGACACTAAAAATGGTCACTACTATATTTTCCAATCGTCTAGTTACCATTATACAAATAGTGTGTATAACTAAGTAGGAAAGTTCTTTTAGACAATTTTGATTTCCTGAGCTGAACATCAAATTAGGAGAATACTGAACCATATTAAATGGGCATGATTTAATATTAATTACATGAAACAATCCGTTTAAAATACCAATAAACATGTATGAACAAACAAAGGCTTTTAAATATTTGAATGCTTTATTTCTTTCGTAGAACGATTATCTGTTTTTTTTAATAAATCCATCTTTTTATTAATTTGGAACACAAATTACTGTAGTTAATGGCAAAAGTAACATTGCTGCAGACTTTTGGCATCACAAGACTCTGAAGAACCATGCATTACCATAAAATAATTACCACACCATCTATTAGCACTACAAACATAATGAACTTCGAATGTCTTTCTGACCATTATTCTCTTATATCATAATAAGACTAGCGGAGTGGAATTTTTTTCTTTTTTGTATCCTTAATTAATGTCACACGAGGTTGGAGGAGGAACATGTTTCCGTTGAAAGGTTTCTCAGAAAGTCATCACCTTTTCATTCAAAGGTTAATGACTTATTTCAAGTTTCTTCAGGACTGTCTTAAAGCTTTTTTGTCGTTAACCCTTGTCGTATTGCAAATGCATTTAAATTCATTCATTCATTTTAATTATCTTTAAATTGTTACTTTAAACATAATTTTTGCATTTAAATTACTGTAATAAAAATGGTGGTCCTGAGAATGTACATGTTAATGGGAATTAATAAATTAAATGGACTTGTAGTAAAGTTGTAACATGACGATGAATTTTGTCCAATGTTTCAAAACTATATTTTATAACAAAAAGAGAAGATGATAAAGATAAAAAGAAATCAACAATTAGTGAGTTGTATTAATAGAAAGATAAATTCTTATTCAGCCTAGTGACAAACTATTTATGCATCAAAAAATTCCCATGTAAAAAATTGGTCTTCAACTTAAACTGACGAACTTCTAATTTATTTATTGATGAACTTAAGTAATACATGTTTAATATGAAAAAATATATAGCCCATCGTTTCATTTTTAAATTGTATCTCATAATTTACCAAAATAATAAACTTATATGCTTGATTAAAAATAAACATACTAATATACGAACCACCTTTTATGTATAATACGAGGTACTTAATATTTTAAGAAAGACAAAATACTACATTTAATTTGGCATCATAAAACAAACAAATTTCTTTAATTCTTTTTTTAAGGTTCTGTTATTTGTTTATCTTTCATCTGTCTAGAAATACAGATGAGTTATCAAACGCCAAATACATAATAAAGTATTAATCAGTCTAGAATATATCTGTGCCCACACATTAATAGCAAATATATCTAAGTGTAAGTCAAAAATTTGAGTCCTGCGTAAATGACTTCATAATTTTAATTAAGGACTTACTATGCTTTTGTTGATCACTTCCAAAAAAAAGTTTATCATTCTCTTTAATCAGTCTGATAAACTAATATTGATAGTTTATACATTCCTTAATTTAACAAAATGATAGAAGACAACGGGGCCTGATGGCCGAGTGACTAACGGTCTGGTGCTCGATGGCACAGGTTACGAGTTCGAGGCCCTGCGGTGCCATGGATGACTATAGTGCTTCGGAATCCACTTTAAAACGTAGATCTCAGTATTATATGACTGTAGAACGTTGAGCGTAGGGCTGACAACCCTACTGCATAAAAATAAAATTTCTACTGTCTCGAAATCTGCCGGCAGGCAGACGACCTCGGCCCACCATGGGACTGTTGTGCGGTAAAGAAGATAAAAAGCAATAGATAGGAAACGTTAAATTCTTTTTAGATCTCTATTTTAGTAATTTATGTGATATCTACAAGTAATTTGAGACTTTTTTTATTTCTCCAATTCATTTACTAAAAACGCTATTTTGGTTTTCAGATACACCTAAATTTGATTTTATTAAAATATATTCTTAGTATACAATTCAATTACTAAAAAATGGTCTAAACTAAAAAACAAATGTGATATTTGATAAATAAAAATCATTTGACAGGCATCTTTATTTAAAACTGAGAGAGATCAGACTCACTTAAAAGTTTATTAGCCATTCTTTCAAGTACATTTATTTATTTTCATCTGTTTTAAAAATGCTGAAAACCTCTTTTAAAAATGTTATCCTTATTACTTTGTGCAGGAACACTACTGTCAGGTATGAAGTACGACGAAAGAGAAAATGATTACATATTTGTGTAGTTATCTTTTTGAAAACAAGCATTAATCATGTGGTGCTTCAAATTAATCACGTGGGCATAATCACGTCACTTCCGCACAGAAAAGAAAGAGAGAAGACAAGCGTAAGGAGGTGTAGAGCACCTCGTGTTCAAATATTAATAAAACGAAGATGGGGTATCTTTAGTAAAATGACAGCTCACTGTCTTGAGGAGGTAAACGTAAGTACATGTGAATGACAGCTGCTATACTTTATACATAATGGGAAAAGCGTTGATGTTTTATTAATAAAGAATATTTTCCCCTTTAGAATGAAATGCTTCTTCAACTTTGTAATTTTGACCAAAAATTTAATAAAATTTAAAGGTAATTTTGATTAATTGACTCTTACGAAAGCAAACAAAATATTACTGAACAGTTATCGAGAAAACTTTTGATAATAAAATACAGTTGAGCGAAATATGATCTGTCTTTTTGTTTCCATGGTTGATTTACGTTAAGGAATAAAAGATGTTTTAAAGCTTTTTTTTTTTTTTTTTTATATATGCTACAAGAACTAAAATACATATAAAAAGGAGCATGTAAATAATGCACACTAATTCACATAATATATTAAAATGCAGTAATAATAAAATTCTCTACCTATCAGCAATTTAAGTAATTGAATAGTTATAGTGCAGAAATATTCTTATACTTGTAACCGTGCTTCTTCCTACACACTGGCAACAGTTCCTCCTGCGACGTTCAAAAGAAATGGTCAATAGGTCTTGAGACATTTACCCGAGAGGTTGCGTTTTGTTTATAGTCTCTCACCCCGAAAGAAAATTTATATATAGCTCCTCCCGGAGCATTAATTAGCCTACAGATTCTCAGCCAGAGAGGAAGTTTATTTCGCGCATCCTGTGCGTAACTGAGTATTGGGTTTGCGGCTTAGAAGGTGAATCCTTCCATGAATCTATAATTATCTGTCATTAAATGTGTTATTTCTCTAATTGTATGTGTGTGGTGTTTGTGCTTCGGAGTTCTGCAACATGTACCTGAAGTATCTCAACCCAACCACACACAGTTACAATTTGGTTGGCCAATTTGTTCACAGCATACATTTTTTTATTAAATGCAATAAAATTCAAGTATCATGCCATTTCAATTGATAATCTCTCCAATTTTATACAAAATAAGATTTCAAATGAACAATAACTGAATTTCAACATTTCAACTTGATTAGTATTTTTTCTGAATTAGTACTTATATTAGTACTGGATTTAGGGTGCTGGATTAGCACTTTTTATTAATAAGTGTAGTTGTTTTTCCCACTAATGGTATGTCCAATGAAAGAAATCTGAATACAAGTGGTGTTCCAGTATAAATCACTTCCAGAAAAGCAGCTTAATTAAAAATATTCTCAAAAAAAAACTATATATATTAAAAATATTTTCAAAAATATTTAAAAAGAATTTATCACACTTTTTTATTACAAGGAACATATAATACTGTAATGTAAGGATCATTTTTACTTGGAAAAAAATTCTCAAATTTTTGTGCATTATCAACAATATTAAATTCAAAATATACAATAAACTGGAGTACAAATGTTGAAAATTATTAAATTTAATGATTAAATATGATACATTAGTATGTTTGCAATTAAATCTGATACTAAGGAATTTAACATTATTGTAACTTATTGCTTCTATTGTAAACACAATCAGATCATTATTTAGTTACATTTACGAAGTGAAAAGCATCAGGTTTCATATGTATTATATTTGTAGAAGAGACTCATTGATTAAAGTTTCCTATGTAGAAGAGGTTTCATGGGCTGAAAGGCACCAAAGTTATAAATCCTGATATGTCAAAAACTTCTGAGCTTAATGCAATTTATTTATAAATGCAAAACGCTATCTTTCGTTTAACAAAAATCCGTACATGAATAGGAATTTTAATAATGGAAATTTCTTCGATTTTGAGGAATAAAAGTCCCGAAAGAGTAAGCGCTTTTATTTTTTCTTCTTATAACGTAAAATTTTGTATTATGGTAATATTTTTTTTTTGTTGTTCTAATGCAGATGGCAAACACTTATACAGCTTGGTCTTGGATGCCTTAAGGCAAGCGCTGCACAGACGTTACTCACTTTGCATTACCCAGGGGGCGCGTGTAACTTGAAGATAAGCCACGGACGCGGAGTAACAATGCCCCCGCAAAGCTCTACGATCCTATTAGGATGGGACCTAAGGTTTAAAGTGGATTCCGAACCCCTACAAACATCCATGGCACCGCCGGGACTCGAACCCGAAACCTGTGGTACTGAGCGCTAGAGCGCTAGCCACTCGGCCATTCAGGCCCCATTATGGTAATATACAATGGTACAAAAATTATAGAAGATAACTATTCTATTATTTCCATTTCAGTGCGTTATCTTTACTTTTTGGACATTGCAAGAAAAAACAAAATTAAAATTTTAACAAATAAAGGAAATTGCGATAAATTGCTTTTTGACTTAATGATATTTTTATTGTGAGAAAACTACCGTCTCAAAAAATTATAAAATTATACTATAGTAAAGTAAAATTGTTTTTATAAAAACAATCCATAACGACGATATAAAATAAAATACTGTAGTTTAGGATACTATATGATTATCGGGCTATACTCCAATATATTTAATAAAATGCAGATATTTACTGCTTTTCACTAACAGCAAAATGGAAAACAACCCTCACGAAATTGTAGAAAAATATCCAATGGCTTACCGCAATTATGCACAAGAGTATAGATTTTATTCTGTTCTAATGTGCATTAGAAAACAGATATATATTAGGAGTTTTTCGAAGTTTATCTTAATTATTTGTATTATAAAAATTTAGAGCCGAAGTTGCTTTGTAAATTCATCAACAGCACCATTATCCAAAACATCTGAATGTACTGGCACATCAAAATATCTTGATGATCCTTAAAGATTTTAAATACCTGTCTTTGTTTCAAAATGTTTTTATTATAGAACTTCTCTTATACCTCCTTTTTTCTGAATAAAATATTTAACATTTTTACTATAACGATTTTAACCTTAACTTCGTTTGAATTTATCAATTTTTCTTCCTTTCTTTTACACCTGCATCGTTTGTATTATATTTTATGAAACTTATAGTTACCTAATTGTGATGTGTGAAGTAATAAAAAACTAAATTTTATTGTATTTGATCACAACAATATATACACTAAAAATACCTGCAATGCCTTCAAACATTTAATATCAGAATTTTTAGTTAGTGCTGATTTACTATAATATTGGAATTGAAAGATTTGTATTGTTCGCACTTCGAGATAGCATATACTTTTAATTCGCAATCCAGACTTCAAAATGACTTTACCATTAAAATAATAAGAGTGTTTTCTCATGTGTTTCATTATATTATTATAACATGTTAATATCAATAAATTAAGAAATAGTTTCCTTATCTGTTCAACTGGTATAAAGTAAAATTTCTTTTATTTACTACCGGACATTTTAGGTTTGAAATTTAATTTATGTTTTGTAATCATATTGAAACGGAAAATACAAGTCTCGTTTCCTATTAGAAATTTATTTTGTA
Source organism: Caerostris darwini (assembly GCA_021605075.1). Classification (NCBI taxonomy): domain Eukaryota; kingdom Metazoa; phylum Arthropoda; class Arachnida; order Araneae; family Araneidae; genus Caerostris; species Caerostris darwini. The sequence continues at coordinate 248,475 of BPLQ01001058.1, read as the reverse complement.
CGTATTCTAATAGGGTCTGATGGCTGAGTGGCTCTGGCGCTGGGGCCGCAGGTTTCTTGTTCGTGTCCCGGTGCTGCCGTGGATGTTTCTAGTGGTTCGGAATCCACCTTAAACAGTAGATCCCGGACTAATATGACTATAGAGCATTGGGCGAAAGGCTGACAACCCTACCCCGTAAAAAGAAAACATTTAATGTCTCGAAATTACCAGCAGACAGACGGCCTTGGCTCACAATGGGGCTGTTGTGTCACTAATGATGACATATTAAAATACTTTCACATTAATTTTATTAAAGTATTAATTTTTTATTATTTCATATCTGTTCATTCAATGAATATTTTCCAAAAATTAATTTAGGAAATCTAAAACTTTAATAATTTAATAATTTTAATTTCAGGTTAATTTTTATTGCCTAATTGATAAACAAAACTACATTTATAATTTTACACATTTTAATAAAAATATTTCACTTTTTAGTGCGTGCTATTTATAGCCAGTAAATTGTCAATCAATTTAATTTGGTTAATACATTTATAAATGAAAAATTTATAAAGGATTTTCTACTTACAAATGTTTACTGATCTCCTCATAACAATTTATATCAAATTATACAATTTCTTTTGAAATTGTATAATTTAATCTATATTGTTTATAGGAGATTAACTGATAATATTTGATTATAGTAGAAATTGTTATTTTGGTTATTAAAATAAATTTTGTTGAAAATATATAAAATGGTTCAATTTTTCCTGACTTTTTACTAGTAATCATTTTATGAAACATCTTTTATTATGTGGATTAAAAAACTTTTATTCTTAATGAATCAATTAAAATGTAATTCTGACAATGCCATGTAACACAAAACTTTTATATTCATTAGCTTTCCGATAAAAAAAAAAACTTGTCCATAATGAATGAGTCATTTATAGCAAAGTAAAAGTTTCCATTTAACGGGAGTTATACGGGGAATTTACAGTTATGCGTTTTATTTAGAAATTTATAAAATGATAATTACATCCCTCACTTTTTTTTATAGGAATTATTTTTCAAATTTTGAATTTAAAAATAAAAATTGGGATCGAACATCAAACGAAAGGTTTTGAGAATTTATATCTCTTGATAATTAATATTTATTACTCAGTTATACATATTTTTTTAATTACCTTTTTGTTTGCATCGTCATTTGTTAAAAAAAGAAAAATATTTCCCTTTCAAGCTTGATGTAGTTTTCAAATAACATTCGAATCGTGTTTATAAATAATTCAGTGTAACGAACATATTGCTGTTATAAAAAATAACGAGTTAATTTATAATTGCAGAACATAATTAAGTTAGAGCAGTTTAAAGTTTAAAACTTGATGCATGAAATAAAGTTGCATGTCAGAAAAGTAGCGACATAATTTTTATTTTAAGTTAAGTTAAAGGAACAATTCTCAACGATTTATTCCTTTCTTATGAATTATGTATGAACTTCGAGAATTTCTTTTTAAAATATTTTTATGCATTCTGTGGTAAATGAAATCAAACTATCCTCATAACACATAATTTTTGGTTTTCAAAAACTTGTATTCAAAATGAGACATCGAAAATTTAAACCGTCAAAATAATCAATTATTAAAACAACATCATTTTCTACAAATTAAGCCTTAAAAATTCCCTTGGCTCTCTTCCACCGCGAACGCCTATGGCATTTTTTTTTCATTACTTTTCTTTTTGATTCTGAATAAATAAAAGAATTCTTCCGAGAGGAAAAATTTTTCTCTCTCAGTTTTTACAATTCTTAATAGGATAACGGAGACCAACTTGAAAAAGAAAATTGTTCGAACAAACTGTTTCAAAACACAGGGGAAATCGTCCATACGATAAAGAAAAAAATTCTCTTTTATTTTCTGAAATTTTGAAACTAAGAATTTCGACGTCGATAATATAATATTGGATATAAATCTGCAGTTGTTGGAACAGGTTATCTTAAATGAGAAAGAAAAGAAAAAAAAAGATAAGGCTGGTAGAAGTGGTTATAAAACATGTTTTATTCAGTTTTGTAAAGTTTCGAATTAGACCATCAGCATTACATATTTTTTTTCTAGAAGAATTTTTTGATGTAGCTATACGAAAATTTAACTCAATCAGCATTGGTCATTTAAACAATAGGGCATTAATTTTAAAAAAGATAAACATAAAATAATAATTACACCCCTCATTCTTTTTATAGGAAGTAATTTTCAAATCATTAATTTAAAAAAAATATTGGTATCGACTTCAAAGGAAAAGTTTTGAGAATTTAAATCATTTAATAATTAATATTTATTACTCAGTTACACATATTTTTCTTTAATTAACTTTCCTTTTCTTAAATTTATCAGCTTCATTTGTAAGCAAAAGAAATATATTTATGTTTCAAGTTTTGCATATTTTTTAAAATATCCTTCGAATCTTGTTTATAAATAATTCAGTGTAAGAAACATATTGCTGTTATAAAAAATAACGAGTTATTTTATTAATGCAAAAATTAATTAAGTTAGAGCAGTTTAAAACTTGATGCGTAAAATAAAGTTGCATCTCAGGAAAGTAGCGACATAGTTTTTTTATTTTAAGTTAAGCTAAAGGAACAATTCTCAACGATTTATTCTTTCTTATGAATTATGTATGAACTTCGAGAATTTCTTTTTAAAAATATTTTCATGCATTTGGTGGTAAATGAAATCAAACTATTCTCATAACACATAATTTTTGCTTTTCCGAACTTGTATTTAAAATAACATATCGCAAATTTAAACCATCAAAATAATCAATTATTAAAAACAACATCATTTTCTACAAATTAAGCCTTAAATATCCACTTGGCTCTCTTCCACTGCGAAAGCCTATGGCATTTTTTTTCTTTACTTTTCTTTTTGATTCTGAATAAATAAAAGAATTCTTCCGAGAGGAAATATTTTTCTCTCTCAGTTTTTAAAATTCTTAATATGATAACCGAGAGACCAACTTGAAAAGGAAAATTGTTCGAACAAACTGTTTCAAAACACAGGGGAAATCGTCCATACGATAAGAAAAAATTTTTCCTCTTTTAATTTCCGAAATTTTGAAACTAACAATTTCGACGTCAATAAAGTTATATTGGATATAAATCTGCAATTGTTGGAACAGGTTATCTTAAATGAGAAAGAAAAGACAAAAATGATAACGCTGGTAAGAAGTGATTATATAACATGTTTTATTCAGTTTTATAAAGTTTCGAATTAGACAATCTGCATTATATACATTTTTTTTTCCTAAAAGCATTTTTTGATTTAGTTCAACAAAAATTTAACTCAATTACCATTGGTCATTTAAACAATAACGCATTAATTTAAAAAAAGATCAACATAAAATAATAATTACACCAATCACTCTTTTTATAGGAAGTAGTTTTCAAATTTTGAATTAAAAAAAATATTGGAATCGGCTTCAAAGGAAAAGTTTTGAGAATTTAAATCATTTAATAATTAATATTTATTACTCAGTTATACACATTTTTCTTTAATTAACTTTTCTTTTCTTAAATTTATCAGTTTCATTTGTAAGCAAAAGAAAAATATTTATGTTACAAGCTTTGTATGTTTTTCAAATATCCTTCTAATCTTGTTTATAAATAATTCAGTGTAAGAAACATATTGCTGTTATAAAAAATAACGAGTTAATTTATTAATGCAGAAAATAATTAAGTTAAAGCAGTTTAAAACTTGATGCGTAACATAAAGTTACATCTCAGGAAAGTAGGGACATATTTTTTTATATTTTTAGTCGAGCTAAAGGAACAATTCTCAATGATTTATTCCTTTCTTATGAATTATGCATGAACTTCGAGAATTTCTTTTTAAAATATTTTTATGCATTTGGTGGTAAATGAAATCAAACTATCCTCATAACACATAATTTTTGCTTTCCAAAAACTTGTATTTAAAATCAGACATTGCATATTTAAACCGTCAAAATAATCAATTATTAAAACAACACCATTTTCTACAAATTAAGCCTTGAAAATTTACTTGGCTCTCTTCCACTGCAAACGCCTAAGACACCTTTTTTTTCTTTTCTTTTTTGATTCTGAATAAATAAAAGAATTCCAGAGGAAAAATTTTTCTCTCTCAGTTTTTACAATTCTTAATAGGATAACCGAGAGACCAACTTGAAAAGGAAAATTGTTCGAACAAACTGTTTCAAAACACAGGGGAAATCGGCCATACGATGAAGAAAAAAATTTTCTCTTTTATTTTCTGAAATTTTGAAACTAAGAACTTCGACGTCGATAATGTAATATTGGTTAAAAATCTGCAGTTGTTGGAACAGGTTATCTTAAATGAGAAAGAAAAGAAAAAAAAAGATAAGAAAGGTAGATGTGGTTATAAAATATGTTTTATTCAGTTTTGTAAAGTTTCAAATTAGACGATCTGCATTACATATTTTTTTTTCTAAAAGCATTTTTTGATTTAATTCAACAAAAATTTCACACAATTACCATTCGTCATTTAAACAATAGCGCATTAATTTAAAAAAAGATAAACATAAAATAATAATTACACCCCTCACTCTTTTTATAGAAAGTAATTTTCAAATTTTGAATTTAAAAAAAATATTTGATTCGACATCAAATGAAAAGTTTTCACAAATTTATATTACTTTATAATTAATATTTATTACTCAGTTATACATATTTCTCTTAATTATCTTTTCTTTTCTTAAGTTTACCAGCTTCATGTGTTAAAAAAAAAAAAATATTTCAGTTTCAAGCTTGATATATTTTTCAAATATCCTTCGAATCTTGTTTATAAATAATTCAGTGTAAGAAACATATTGCTGCTATAAAAAATAACGAGTTAATTTATTAATGCAGGAAATAATTGAGTTAGAACAGTTTAAAATTTAAAACTTGATGCGTAAAATAAATTTGCATCTCAGGAATGTAGACATATTTTTATTTTTTATTTTTAAGTTAAGCTAAAGGAACAATTCGCAATGATTTATTCCTTTCTTATGAATTATGTATGAGCTTCGAGAATTTCTTTTAAAAATATTTTCATGCATTTGCCTTTAAATGAAATCAAACTATTCTCTAAACACATAATTTTTGCTTTCCAAAAACTTGTATTCAAAATAAGACATCGCAAATTTAAACCGTCAAAATAATCAATTATTAAAACAACATCATTTTCTACAAATTAAGCCTTAACAATTCACTTGGCTCTCTTCCACTGCAAACGCCTATAGCACTTTTTTTCTTTTCTTTTTTGATTCTGAATAAATTAAAGAATTCTAGAGGAAAAATTTTTCTCTCTCAGTTTTTACAATTCTTAATAGGATAACCGAGAGACCAACTTGAAAAGGAAAATTGTTCGAACAAACTGTTTCAAAACACAGGGGAAATCGTCCATACGTTAAGAAAAAAAGTTTCTCTTTTATTTTCTGAAATTTTGAAACTAAGAATTTGGACGTCAATAATGTAATATTGGATATAAATCTGCAGTTGTTGGAACAGGTTATCTTAAAAGAGAAAGAAAAGAAAAAAAAAAATGATAAGGCTGGTAGAAGTGGTTATAAAACATGTTTTATTCAGTTTTGCAGCATTTTTGTAAGATTTCGAATTTTGATTTAGTTCAACAAAAAACAATTGTTCATTAATTTTCAAGAGATAAGCATAATATTTATAACATATATTACACTAACTATTATTTTAATTAATTTTTAATTAAAATAAGAGTTCATGTAATATATGTTATAAAAATGATTATGCTTATCTATATTCTTATGCTAAATATTGTTATGCTATAAATATTATTATGCTTATTATTTTTATTTATTTAGTTTTAACTCGTATCTACAAACTTATTTTCTTCTAACATAGAATAGAAGACATTTTTTTAATCGAAAGTGATAACACAAGCTTTACGAAGGATATTTACATAAATCTCCGCGAGTAGATTTCAATGTTTTAAGTAAGAAACAATAGATTTAAAAACTACTCAACTATAAATATTTTAATTTCAGTAAATTATAGTTTAATGCTTCATCAGAGCAGTGGCTAAACCCTAAAATAAATAAGTTTTAAAATTCACAGTTGTATTTTTCATTAAACACATTTAATTATTCTAATTAACTATCTGGACAATTTTCAATTAACGATAGCTCCAATTAAATTAATACGAATTAGTTAAATTTAACAAAAAATATTTTGACATAGATTTTGCTTTTGAAAAATTGGTTCAATATTATATGGAATACAGTAACGATATTTGGAGATCCCCTAGCTCAAATCATTCTAAAATTTTGTGTCACTATAAACATCATACTCTACGTAATAGCTTACATGGTTTCCCCATGCAATGAGAATCGTTTTAGTTTCAGTCTGAACTTTGGCTTCTTGTAAGCATGGTGTAATCTAGCTACTCTCGTTCTGAGAATGCCAAAATGTAAGGGTTTTTTGCACAAAAATGCATTGCTGTAAATTTTTAATAGCCGTGAATTATGTTAGAATTGTGTATTGTGTTTTCGCGATTGTCTTTAATGTTAATAAATATTTAAAATTTTAAATCATTCTCATATTAACCAATCATTTTTCAACGCCCGTGTAAGAAGACCAGTTATAAGAATCCAATCATCCATCTAGATTTTCTTAAGATACTACAATAAATTGCATTCTTAATGCAGCTTTGTTCTTACACCACCAAAATCATTCTCATACCAAGCAATCATTTTTCAACGCCGATGTAAGAAGACCAATTATAAGAATTCACCCCTACATCTATCTATATTTTCTTGAGATACAGTAAATTACATCCTTAATACAATTTTGTTCTTACACCACCAAAATTATTCTTATATCATTTTTCAACGCCCTTGTAAGAAGTCCAATTATAAGATTTCAATCATCCATCTATATTTTCTTCAGATACAGTAAATTCCTGCAACAAATAGGAATGCCAAACACTGCAGTTACTTATCCTTAATAAAATCGCAATAAGCCCTACCTCACGTCTAAGTAACCAGCAGCAGCAGCATTATTCTAAGCGGCCAGCCGCCACCAGCCGCTTGTTACAGAGGCGCTTGGAATTTCCTGATGCAGCTTGTGGTGTCGGAGAAAGGGAGGGCAGTAATTTCCACACCATCGTGTTGGAAGGGAAGGTGTAACAGCTGGTCCCTCCTTCCAGTGCCTGCTTTTGGCCTTGATTCACAATAGTTGAAATCTTAGCTGCAGAAATCTGAAACGGCCACTAAATCTTTCCATTATGCGAAGGGGGTGGTGCAAAATTTTATGCGGGTAATTTGTTCCTTTTGCTAGATAAGTACATATAGGAAATAAAAGGGGAGGAGTTGGTATATGACACCAATTTGGTGTCTGTTTTTCTACCAGGAAAGATATTCAAATACAGCTAAATTGGAAACAAACTGATTTTTTAAAACTGAATTAACATTTATTTCAGTTTCACGTAATTAAAATGAAGAATAAGTGGATATAGTAATATCTCGCATAAAAGAGTGGCAATTTTTTTTTTTTTTTTATAATTTCAATTTGAACAACGTACTAACAAAACAATTTATGGTGCAAGATTTATTTGGGGTTATGCATAATAGATTATATTAAAGTAATTTAATTTTCACATAACCATTTTTTGTAGTTTGGATGTGAAAGGTCACTTCATTCCAATGTTGATTGTATGTATAGGGAAAAAAAGGGGAGAATTGGTGCAGTTAAACTGGAATAGATTTTTTTTTAATTGAATTAACAATCAGATTTATTATTTCAATTTCACGCTATTAAAATAAAGAATAACTAAATATAGTAATATCTCGCATCATCATCTCGCACAATTCATTGGTGATTATGCATAATAGGTGATATGTAATTGAACTGTCACATCGCCATTTTTTATAATTTGGATGTGAAGATCGTTTCTTTCAAAAGCTAGTAATTTACAATTGTTTAAATCTTAACTAGAGACTTTTGACAAGCACAATACTTCTTTAATGCATACTAAAATTTGAAAGGCGGAAATAATAAATAATAAATGAATATCATATTTATTTATCATAACATCAATTTTGCTTATAATTTGTGGTACTTATCAGTTTTTGTAGTACCTTTTATATTTTCTCTCTAATTAAAACGAAACTGAAATAATGACAACTCAAATCCAGATCTAAGATTTGTGTAATTTTCCCTAAACATAATATTTCACTTTTGCAGTGTTAAATGTGATCCATAAAGTAATATTTATATCTTGCCCAAAATGGCAAAGATGCCTATTAAAACGGTCCACTGGGAGATTTTACTCATCCTCTCCATGTTTTCTTAAGCTGCCAGGAAAATTCCCCACACAAATATTATCCCAAAGACTACAGCTACTTATCCTTAATCAAATTGCAGCAGCCTCATCCAGCAGCGTCACGCGGCAGGGAAGAAAATTTTTTAGACCCGTTCACACCGAAACGTCAAAAATCGGTTTACTCCTAGTGAAGTTCCAGTTACTTCTACTGGACGGCAGATCTACTATAGACTCAATCCAAGTCACATGACGCAGCAAGCATTTGAGATTTGAAGGTTGATCAACTCGAAGCGGTGGATTTCAACCGCTTTCCGGCGAACGAAGTGAGGCTAGTGATTTGTCAACGCTTCACGCTTCAACGCCTCCCGCCTAGGTGAGAACGAGCATTTAGACAGTTGTCTTTGATGCTTGAAGGCTAGCGCTGAACCGATGTTACTCACTTTGCATTTATTAGGAGGTGAGTGTAGCTTAAAGATAACTTACGGGCGCGGAGCAATACCCCCGCAACGGTCTACGATCATGGTAGACCGGGATCTACTGTTAAAGTGGATTCCGAACCCCTACAACATCCATGACATCGGCGAGACTCGAACCCGAAAACTGTGGCACCGAACGCCAGATCGCTAATTACTCGACTTTCAGTACGTTAAATAAATATATTTCTCACAATTTGTTGATCTTAAAAACTAAATTTGCTAGCTTTCTTGCATCGTAAAAGAAAAGTATTAATCTTTGAAAAATGGATTCAACATCAAAATTTAATTTTAAAAAAAAGATAAATCTATTCAAATTTTCAATAGATATATCTGTAAACTTAGTAAGAAACAAGTTATTGCACAGATATTTAAACCAAAAGAGCATCTTTCAAATAAACATCTTTTACCAACACTATAAAAAAACTTTAACACAGAAAACAAAAGAAACAAACACAAAAAAATCTCAGCCACCACCAAAATTGCCATATTGAATAAATCATAGCACTTACTCTCTCTCTACCAATATAAAAAGGAAAAAAAGACAGTAAAAAAACACGAGAAGAAACCAGCAATTTGCAAGCAATGACGACGCATCCCAAGCACCGTAGGCCCCTAAAAAGGGGGCGCGTCAATCATCTCCTTTAACAATGCAAGAAGCAGAAGAAGCGTAAGAATAGAGAGAATAGGGGCAACGGAAGTTGAAAACGAAGGTTTGTTTTGCCAACAGAAACCCAAACGAAAGCGGAGAAAGCAGGGGCGGTGAAAGGGCATATCTCCCGCAAGGACGTTCCACAGTCCGAGCCTTGCTTGTCTTTGGACTTCCTTTTTTTCAGTCTGTTTCTTCCTCTTCCCCCAGGTCATTAGAGATGACCCTCACACCCTTTTTTTGTTCATAAGAGGAGCCGGAGGGAATGGGGTGGGCGGTACCTTGGGGATCGTGAGTGCTGGAACTGATTTCGTTTGGGGCATGAAAGTGTTATACTAAGGGTGCTACATAAGGTACCACGGATCGATTATTTGTTACTTATATGAGGTATCAATTTATACATTTAAACAATTAATTTGAAAAAGGAACAATTTATACAAATTAATACTAAAAGGTTTTCAAAAATCCCCCCCCAAAAAAAAAAATTGTCTCCATATTAAATCCAATAAGATTGTTGAAAATTTTACAAAGTTAACATGATGATGGCGATTTTTTATTTGTTAATGGCAACTTAGAGTGATGACCATAAGTTTTGGCACCTGTGGGATGCTAGCCTTTCGTCTATTCTTATACAATGAACTACTACTGCTGCTACTATATCACATCACTGTGCCTAGAGTTAAGTTGCCTATTCATAGTTTGGGAATGATGCGGGTGAGAAGTAATCTTATTGAGCTCTGTGGCGCTCTACGGTCATATGAGATCGGGAGCTACGGCTTAAAATGGATTCCGAACCACTGCAAATATCCACGACCACGCCGGAAATTGAACTCGAAACTTGCGTTTTGGAACTTGAACTCGGAGCGCCAGAGCGCTAGCCTCTCGACCATTCAGGCCCCGTTTATAAAAATTAATAGTAAAAAATTTTCAAAAATTTCCTCGCCCTCTCCCACCCCCCAAAAAAAATGTCTCCATAAATGAACCCACTAAGATTGCGCATAATTTTACAAAGTTAACATGATGTCGGTGATTTTTTATTTGTTAATGGCAACTTAGAGTGGTGACCATAAGTTGTTGGTACCTGTGGGATGCTAGCCCTTCGTCTAATCATATACAATGGACTACTCAAAAATAAGAGATTTGGTCTCTCGGTATACAGAAATTTACAGAACAGAAAAATACGGAATTCAAAAGAAAACCTATGTGACCATAGACATTTTGAACGAGATTAATTGCCGTGTTTCAAAATGGACTCCTACATTCTGAAGTCCCAATCCGTTAAAAACAAGCAATTTTAAACTTATTATAATATTGCTTAAATTAATATCTTTCAACTAATTTAATGTTTAACAACTTTAATTAATGTTAAATTTATAAGCTTACTTGCATCATAAAAGAAATGTAATAATAAAGAAATTAATCTTTTAAAAAGGATTCAATACAAAAATTTGAATAAGAAGTATTGAAATGTTTAATAGATATATTCATAAATTGGGTTAAAAACACCACAGAAAAAGCACAGATATTTAAACCAAACAGCAGCTTACATGAACATCATTTATCAACACCTTAACACAGAGAACAAAAGAAACACAAAAAAAATCTCAGCAACCACCAAAATTGCCCTATTGAATAAATCATAGCACTCTCTCTCTACCAAAATAAAAGGGGGAAAAAAAGACGTAAAAAAAAAAAAAAAAAAAAAAAAACGCGAGAAGAAACCAGCAATTTGCAACCCATGACGACGCATCCCGAGCATCGTAAGCCCCTAAAAAGGGGGCGCCCCCATCCTCTCCTTTAACAATGCAGGAAGCAGAAGAAGCAAAAAGAATGGAGGAAAAGGGACGACGGAACCCGAAGACTGAAGGTTTGTTTTGCCAACACAAACCCGAACGAAAGCGGAGAAAGCAGGGGCTGTGAAAGGGGATATCTCCTGCAAGGCACGTTCCACAGACCGAGCTTTTGCTTGTCTTTGGAACGACGCCCCTCTTTCAGGGCTTTACTTTTTTCGGGGCTGTTTCTTCCTCTTCCCCCAGGCCATTAGAGATGACCCTCACACCCTTTTCTGTTGATATGCGGAGGCCGAAGGAAATGGGGTGGGAGGTACCTTGGGGCTCGGGACTGTTCAGATTGATTTCGTTTCGGGCATAAAAGTGCTAGAAGGGTACACGGTTCCATTCTTTTATACTTATACTAAGTATATTTTGTGCTTATATTAAATGTAAACGTTATAAATTTAAATAGTTAACTTAAAAAAAGAAATGGTTTATAATTTTTTTTTTGTTCTAATGCAGTTGGCAAACACATAGGCAGTTGTCTTTGAGGACTTAAGGCGACGTTACTCACTTAGCACTACCCAGGAGGTGCGCGAATCTCGAAGATAAAATACAGTGGATTCCGAACCGCAACAAACATCCATAGCATCGTCGGGACTTTAACCCGAAACCTGTGGTACCGAGCGCCAGACGGCTAGTCACTCGCCTTTCAGGCCCCGTTTATAAAAATCAATAGTGAAAGATTTTCAACCGTACCTGTGGGATATTCGCAGAAATTTACATAGAAGGAAAATACGTAAAATTTAAAGAACTGTGTAGCGTCAGAAATTCAGGTTGAGATTGATTGCCATGTTTCGAAATGAGTTCCTACACTCTGAAGATCCAATTCGTTAAAAACAAGAAATTTAAAACTTATGGTAATATTTGTTAAAATAATATCTTTCAACTAATTTGATGTTAAATAACTTTAATTAATGCGTACCCTTTATGTTAAATTTGTTAGCTTTCTTGCATCATGAAAGAAATGTATTAATCATTTAAAAATGAATTCGACATAACAAATTTAGTTAAAAAAAATCTATTCAAATTTTTAATATATATCACTATAAACTTGGTAAAAAAGAAGCATTTGTTCAGATATTTAAAGCAGCTTTGCGTCTTTCAAAAACATCTTTTACCAATACCTTAAGCAAAACTTTAATACATAGAACAAAGGAAACAAGCAAAAATCTCAGCAACCACCAAAATTGCCATATTGAATAAATCATAGCACTTTCTCTCTACCAAAATAAAAAGGAAAAAAAAAAAAAAAAAAAAAAAAAAAAACGTAAAAAAAACACGAGAATAAACCAGCAATTTGCAACCCATGACGACGCATCTCGGAGAACCGTAAGCCCCTAGAAAGGGGGCGCCCCCTCCTTTCTTTTAACAATGCAAGAAGCAGAAGAAGCGAAAGAATGGAGCGAAAGGGGCGACGGAACCTGAAGACGAAGGTTTATTTTGCCAACAAAAAACCCAAACGAAAGCGGAGAAGCAGCGGCGGTGAAAGGGGATATCTCCCGCAAGGCACGTTCCACTGTCCGAGCTTTGCTTGTCTTTGGACCGCCCCCTCTTTCAGGGCTGTTTCTTCCTCTTCCCCCAGGACATTAGAGATGACCCTCACACCCTTTTCTGTTGATACGAGGAGGCCGAAGGAAATGGGGTAGGTGGTACCTTGGGGCTCGTGAGTGTTCGGGCTGATTTCGTTTCAGGCATTAAAGTGTTATAAGGGTGCAGGCAGGAGGTACACGGTTCGATAGTTTTATACTTAATATAAGCACAAAAGATACTTAGCGTAAGTGTAAACGTATACATTTAAACAATTAACTTGAAAAAGAAAACAATTAAAAAATTTTTTGTTCTAATGCAGCTGCCAAACTTTTAGGCAGTTGTCTTTGATGTCTTAAGGCAAGCGCTGCTGACGACTTTGCACTACCCAAGAGGTGCATATAGCTTGAAGATAAGCGGGCCCAGAGTAACAATACCCCTGCAACGCTCTACGATCATAGTAGACCGGGACCTATAGCTTAAAGTGAATTCCGAACTACTACAAACATCCATGTACCGAGCGCCAGAACGCTAGCCACCCGTTTATAAAAATTAATAGTAAAAGATCTTCAAAAATCCCCCCCCCAAAAAAAAAATCCATATTGAATCCATTAAGATTGTTGACAATTTTACAAATTAGCATGATGTCGGCAATTTTATAGTTGTCATTGGCAACTTAGAGTGGTAATCGTAAGTTGTTGGCTCCTGTGGAATGCGTCTATTCATATACAATGGACTACTCAAAAATAAGATAACGGGATTCTGCGTTTACAGAAATTTACAGAACAGAAAAATACGTAACTTTTAAAAAAAATGTGTAACCTCAGAAAGTTTGGTTGAGATTGATTACCATGTTTCGAAACGAGTTCCTACACTCTGAAGATCCAATTCGTTAAAAACAAGAAATTTCAAACTTATGGTAATATTGTTTAAAGTAATATCTTTCAACTAATTTAATGTTTAACAACTTTAATTAATGTTTACAATTAATGATAAATTCCTTAGCTTTCTAGCATCATAAAAGAAATGTATTATTTTTTTAAAAATGGATTCAAAATAAAAATTTCATTAAGAACTATTGAAATGTTTAATAGCTATATCCATAAATTTGGTGAAAAACAAGTACTTGCACAGATATTTAAAGAAAAGAACATCTTCGAAAAACATCTTTTACCACACCTTAAGCAAACCTTAACACACAGAGAACAAAAGAAGACCAAAAAAATCTCAGCCACCACCAAAATTGCCATATTGAATAAATCATAGCACTTTCTCTCTACCAAAATAAAAAGAGAAAAAGGCGCAAGAAAAACACGAGAAGAATTTGCGGGCAATGACGACGCGTCCCTAGCACCGTAAGCCCCTAAAAAGGGGGTGCCCCAATCCTCTCCTTTAACAATGCAAGAAGCACAAGCGAAAAGAATAGAGGGAAAGGGGCAACGGAACCTGAAGACGAAGGTTTATTTTGCCAACAGAAACCCAAACGAAAGCGGAGAAGCAAGGGCGGTGAAAAGGGATATCTCCCGCAAGGCACGTTCCATAGTCCGAGTCTTTGCTTGTCTTTGGACGGCCGCCCCTCTTTCACGGCTTTTTTCTTTTTCCAGTCTGTTTCTTCCTTCTTCCCCCAGGCCATTAGAGATGACCCTCGCACCCTTTTTTGTTGATACGAAGAGGTCGAAGGAAATGGGGTGGGTGGTACCTTGGGGCTCGTGAGTGTTCGGGCTGATTTCGTTTCGGACATAAAAGTGTTATAAGAGTACACGGTTCGATTCTTTTATATTTATACTAAGTATCTATTGTGATTATATTGGGTATGACGTATAAATTTAGACAATTAACTTAAAAATTAGCAGTTTATAAAAATTAATAATAAAATATTTTTTGCAAGTACGCTAGTCACCTTCCCAAAAAAAAATTCCATAATGAATCCACTAAGATGATTTACAATTTTACAAAGGGAACATGATGTTGGCAATTTTTTTATTTCTTAATGGTGACATAGAGCGATGACTCTTAGGAATTAACAACTGTATGATGCTAGCCTTTCGTCTATTCACATACAATTTTTTTTAACTACTACTGCTGCTACTATACCATACCATACCATACCATACCACATCACATCACTGTTTCGTGAACAAAATAGTAAATATTTTCAAAAATTCCCACGCTACCCGCCAAAAAAAATGCTTCCATATTGAATCCACTAAGATTGTTGACAATTTTAGAAAAGAACATGATGTCTGTGATTTTATATTTGGTAATGGCAACTTAGAGTGATGACCATAAGTTGTTGACACCTGTGGGATACTCGCCCTTCTTCTATTTATATACAATGGACTACTTAAAAATAAGAGAACGAGTTTCTGGATTTACTGAAATTTTTAGTACAGAAATTTACAGAACAGAAAAATACGGAAATTTAAAAAAAATTTTTAACCACAGAAATTTTGATTGAGATTGATTGTCGTGCTTCAAAATGAACTCCTACACTGTGAAGACCCGATGCATTGTGCATTAAAAAGAGCAACTCATGATGCTATCGATTAAATTAATATCTTTCAACCAATTTAATGTTTAACAACTTTCGCTACTGATTACTACTTCTATACATTTGCTAATTGTTTAACTAGGAGATTATATTCATTTAATGTTTGAGGAAAATTATGAATCAAATTAGTTTTATGTAATGTGTTAATTTATTCGATTTTATTTTTCGATTCCAATTATTCCTTGTATAGGAGTGATTGAAATCGAATCCTCTGATTGTCATCACTCCATTCAAATACGAGGAGATTCAATGGAGATTGTAGCATAATACGATGATCCTCTCGCATCGACTACCAGACTGTTTTTTAAGAAATTTCCAGGCTATCTCTCATATGACACGCAAAAGGATTATCTCTTATATAATTGTAACCAGAAGGCAATGTCCTCCTTTCCTCATCGCCCATCGATTTACGAAATATCTTGACATGGCTTCTTATCTGCCAAACATTTTTAATTTCCCTAGTTAGAAGAACTTGAAAAGCATATATAAAGCCGCAGTAATTCTTATAATGTAAGAAAATATTTTAAATGAACAGACAAGTAGTTGCAATTGTTTTCAAAATTACCGTAACAATATGTTGTTTCATCCTATTTCTTACAAAAAAATGTTGGTCTAGTTAAAGTGGTTTAAAGATAATACAATTCTTAAGAGACCGTTGCCACCTGATGGATAAAACGTTTTGGATTCAAAACTATGGGAGTCACGGGTGAAGCTCCCAGACATACTACTATGTCCGAAAGGTAAGACCCCTTTTTAATTTAAAATTCCCCGGGCGTATGGAATTTTTTTTTTTGTTTTTTTTTGTTTCTTTGTTAGGTTGCTGGCACTGTCGGACTTGGCTCTGTGACGCTGACTTTTTATGGGGATGGGTTGTCAGCCCTACGTCCAGCAGTTATTTTAGATCAGGACACACTGCTAAAAGTGAATTATAAATCACTAAAAGCATGATCCATGTCACTGCCGGGACTCGAACCCGACACCTGTGGCACCGAGCGCCAGCAAATCTGTCATCAGGCCCTTCTTTAGTTTCATTTCTAATTGGCTGCTTTCATGTCTCTGATTTTTTTTTAAATTTTAATCACGAGCTATTCTTATTGGTTTATTTGAATTTTTTGCACAAGCTTGTTTTATACATAATATTTATTTAAATTCTTTTCACGAGCTAATAAATACATATAATTATTTGCTCGATTATGCATGATAATGTGACATTTTCTCTAAAAGATCGTTCTGGTGAAAGCAAAGACAATTTTATTTCAAATTGAAAATGGTACTTTATGAGAAAAGAAAAGTTCTGTAGCTTTATTTATTTTTTTTAAATTCCTGTTATGGGTTTTTTCTTACATTAAAATCTAAATTTTAGGAGTAACCTGTGATTATTTATTTTCCTTTAAATAAGCAAGTTATCTGTTTCTATTCTCGTTTTTCCATATTTTTTTTCTTTCCAAATTTAATTTTCAAATTTTAATTCTTATTTAATTTCATACAATTTCTTGTATCTTTTAATTAATCAATTTTCCAGACCCTGGTTTAACAATCAGATAACAACACCAAGTTTCCATCAGATGATAAAAAAAATAATCTAAATGTAATAAGTAAATGATTTGAAATGAATAAGGTGATCCATAAGAATAATCTTTTCTCTTTCGTCTTCAAGTCTTCAGAAAGAAAGTTGAAAATTAAATTTTATTGGCTATTGTAAAAAAATGAATAGTAGCATCCACGAGGGTTTGACACATTAGACTAGGATCTACACACAAGAGCCAAAACATTATGGCCACCTGTCAATAACAAGTTGGCCCACCTTTGGCGCGCAACACAGCTTCAACCCGCCTTGGCATGGATTAATAGAGAGTTTTTGCATACCGTACGTTAGTTACCGTAGGACGTCCGTTAGCTTTTTCTCCCGCGCATGCTCAGATTCCTATGAGCATGTGCGCGAGGGAGAAAAAGCTAACGGACGTCCTACGGTAACTAACGTACGGTATGCAAAAATTCTCTATTAAGTCATAAAATTATTATTAAGCTTAATTATTAAATTTCCGAATTATTAAGTCATACTCTCACAAACGATGACGAACTGAAAGCTTCCATACATCTACCCTGGAGGTGGTATGATAAATCCGTAGATTGGAATGTAATCCCTTTAAACTCGAGGGGATAAGGGTGCAAATCACCCAAATTTTTATTCGCAGAGGGGGAGGAGGTGTTCTCTTAAAATTGTGTTTTCATATTGTGGATGCACTATAGTATGCTTCTGTGGTCCACTCTATTATACTATACTGCGTTTGCTACATGTCTGCCATTGTGGTGAATGACAGATCAAAGTGTCCGTGAAATGTCAAAGAATACAGTACCAAAATTTTAATTAAAATATTTTTCTATTAATTACCGTCCTTTATTACTATCAAAATCGTCATGTTTTCTTTATCTGGGAAATATTACAAAATTATTCAACAAATTAAAACGTTATGCATGTTAAGAAATTTAAAATAAACAGATGTGAATATTAAATTTAGTAACAGTATATTTGAAAAATACAATATTATGTTTAAATTTCAATATAGATAAAAATTAGGAAAGTAATTTTTTTTCCTTTCATTAAACATTGTGTCATATCAGATGATTAGATTTTTTTTTTTGTAAAGCTTATTTAGTTACGAGATATTGTAATATTAAATGTAATGTTTAAATATATTTCTTTAAATAGAACTGGAAGAGCAAAAATTTCTACAAAGTAGTAAATTATCTGAAATTTTATAAAAATATAAAACAAACTAAAATTTGAATTTCCAGTTTTAAATAATAACTTTCAAAAAAATTTCTTCGATACATTATAACCTTATGATATTTCTTTTGATTTATATTAAGATGCAGAAGTTTTAAGGTTTTCAAGTAAGGTTTCAATCTCTGTTAAAATCAATCAGAAATTCAGCAACTAATACGTAGTCATTTGCATCATATAAAAAATAATTCAGAAATATTATTGGACGCTCAGTAAAACGTCAAATAAAACTGAAGCCACTGACTAAAATATTTTCTAACATTTACAAGTTTTTTTTTCTTGTTTATATGAATGATTGAATATTATTAATTTTTTATTGATTCTACTTAAAAAATTGCGTAAGCGGCGATTGTCATAGAATATTTAAAAAATGAGAAATTCAGTTTTAAGAATGCCAAAGCAAATACAGTGAATAACAAAAATATTCAAACACTTTATTCCCATAATATATTAATTTTTCGCAAATCAAACACAGTAAATAAATAATGAAGCTGTCTTAAATATTAATAACATTTGATGTTCGCACAGACACTTGATAGAAAACGATATTACGCTATATTTTTAGGCTAATATTTTAAACAGAAATAAAATAAACATAATGATCAATCAAACAATAATGAGTTTAAAGTATTTGTGGAGATTTTGTCGTCTGAGAAAGTATTAATTCTTCAAAAAAATTATGTAATTTAATAATCGAAGTTTATTATTACAATCATAATATTACGGTTTATATATATAGCATTATTATGGTATAATACTAGTATGTATTATTTCTAGAATCAAATATATGTCACAAAAAAATTGCATTTATAATAAAAAAAAATTGGTTAATTTTGATTGTTAGAAATTTTTGACAAGACACACATGAAAATATACTAGGGACAGTCAAAAATTTCCTGAAATTCGTTGTAACTCTTTATTACCACATTATAATTTATTTATTTACTAGCAATATATTTTTTATTACCGGAATTTGTAACAGGCAATATTAATGCACAGTACAGCTGAAAGTTGGAGTATGTAATGATTAGTTGGTACGTTGTCGAAGTGAGCGAATATCAAGTTCATGTGCAGATTGGGGAAATCTACTTCAGAGACTGTTAGTTTACAAACAGTTTACGGCGATGAGTTTTTAAAGAAAACAACCGTGTACTAGTGATTTTCAAGATTTCGCGGTGGACATGAATCGCTGGAAGACGAGAGCCGCAGTTAGAGGCCTTCAACCTCCAAAAATGAAGGAATTGTTGAGCAAGTGAAACAATCAATCTTATCAGACCGAAGAATGACGATTGAGGAATTGCCAGAAGATGTGGAGATCTCTCATGGATCCATTCACGCAATCCTCTCAGATGATTTGAAGATCAAACGTGTCAGTGTAAAGTTTGTCCCGTGACTGCTGAACCAACATCAAATGGAAACTTTGTCGTTGAATGTGGTTGAATGTTTTGGAAAAATCACAGAGGACCTGAAGTTTTTGAAGCAATCGTTGCTGGGTGAAGAGACCTGGGTGTACACTTACGACCCGAAGACAAAGATACAGAAATCAGAATGCACACAGCATCCTCTTCTCGACCAAAGAAAACCCGCCATATCAAATATAGAACAAAATTATGCTCATTGCGTTTTTCCACAACGATAATGTGGTGCATTATGAATATCTATCAGCTGGTCAAACTTTCATTGGCCCTCTTTATGTGCAAAGTTTTCTAAGCACAAGACTGTGTGATGCAATTCAAACATCCCGCTAACGTCCCGTAAATGGCAAGGAGGATGGTTACTACATCACGGCAATGCTCCTCCCCACACATCGATTGTTGTGAAGACATGGCTAGCAGAAAAGAAAATTACACTCCTCCACAAGTCTTGCTACAAACTAGATTTAGTACGAGCATTGGATTTCTTAGTTTTCCTCAAGAACAAAATAGGTCTCAAAAATAACTGTTTTGATATCGTAGATTGTTTGGTTTGGCTTGTCGCTCTACGGTCATCTTATGGACACTTTTAGGCTAAACAGACCGGGACCTACAGTTTAAAGTGTATTCCGAACCACTACAAACACCCATGGCACCGCCGGGATCGAACCCGAAACCTGTGGTACCGAGCGCCAGAGCGCTAGCCACTCGGCCAACAGGCCCCTTGATATCGTAGAAGTCATCAAAACCAAAGTAGCGACTGAACTTCGGAAGTTACCACAACATGACTTTCATTGTTGTTTCCCGAAATGGCTGGGCTGATGGAGCATCCGAAAATGCCTATTTAGGAAACGATTAATAAAAGTGTACCTATATTGTAGTAATAAAGAGTTACAATGAAATTCCGGAAACTTTTTGACTGCCCGTCTTATTATGTATCGTGGTAAAAATGTCATTCAAACATACTCACAAATGTTTTATAGTTAATTTAATAAAACGCTCAGTCTTTACACGTCAGAAAACAAAGCAATTTTTCGAAGAATGTGATTATCCGTTACCATTTATACACTTGTTATAAAATATAAGGGACATAATTAGAAAACTTGTGTTTGTAAAATTTGAATTTTACAAAATTTGGCAAAATAAATTGCCAAATACTGCTAAAGAAAACTTAAGTGTAAAAGAAAAAAACGATATGTTTATTTTTTAAAAGACTTATAGGTGTATTTAATAAAAATCACAAAACATAAAAAAAAGTATCAGACTTTAACATTTAATCAATATTAATTAGTATAATCAACCCTGTATGTACGACAGTTAAGCTATGTACTTCAAAATGTTTTTTATTATTAAAGACAGCAGCAAAGCCCATTTTTGTGTCAATGCAGTTCGAAGGGTGGAAGGAGGCGGATTATGTGCAGTAATACACATCTCCCTAGATTAACTCAAATATTCTCCCCCAGGTTTAAGTTATGATAACGTATTGGCAAATCCATATGAGCAACACTCTTTTCACGGCGATAGTTCTCACACCAATCGAGTTGTGTGTAGTCTAGGCATTATTTTGTAGTATAAAAGCGAATAAAACGAATAATTCTATCAAGAATATAGTTGTAAAACGTAGCTGTAATGAAGCCTTTTGGGACCATACACAGGTCAGTGTGGCCTTCCAAAGATATTCTTACATACACTCATTCATTTGACCCACCAAATCTAACATTTTCCTGTCGTGACTGAGATGTTAGAGGATTTCTGGCTTCAGCAAGTCTAGCAATTTCCTTAAGCTACTTTGCAAACAAAACCGCGTCTCAGTAGGAGAGAGTACAAGTCAAGAGTACAAACACTTCAGTTCGCATCTATGCATGTTTAATTAAACTTGCATTTCGGTAAGTGGTTGAGGAGTACATAAAGTGCTGCGCACCTTGCATACAACTTGCCTTCGCGAAACCTTCTGCAAACAGTTGATCTGGTTACTAGTCTTCCAGTGACTGTGGTTGCATACTTCTTTCACATTTAGCTACAATCAGAGGTAATTTGTAGTTCTAGACCTTCTTTGACTGTACCTTCTAAAAGCATATTTTGTTCTTCAAAATGCATCTGCTTATGAATTACTGAAGGTCTCGCATTTAACTATCTCGCAACATGAGATTGGCTATAGCACGCTTTTATACTGCCAAATACTTGTCATCGTAAATCTACCGATAAATGATGTCCAGCATTTAGATGTCTCGAAATTTCATAGCGTTTTGTTTACTTGCAAAAACAACAGACAAATTTTCACCTGTTTTCTGTCAAGTGTCCACTTGCGTTCATCTGCAGCAGCTGCACTCATCCTTTTTTTATGCAACTTTACATTTTACATATACTGTACAATTTTTATGAAAATGTATTTATTTTTGGCCAGGTAATCATATTTTTATTTATTTTTTTTTTCTTCTTATTTTTTTAGAGTTTTTTTTTTTTTTTTTTTTTTTTTTTTTTTTGGTATTAGACAATTCTTTCTTAAATTTGATGCTGTAAGCTTTTTCGAACTTTTCTTTCAATTGGCGCCATGCTGTTTACAATTATTTTTTAGTTTGAAATTCTCACCTTCTCTTTACACATAAAGCTTAATGATTTGATAGAAAAATAATTAGGGGAGGATAATATCCTTATAAAAAGCAAAAATTCTAAATATGCTGCATAATTGTATTCGTTCCATTCTGTTGCATATAAATTTTACTTAGGTTTTCAACCTAATACACCCTCTCAATGGCTAGCAACTTCGGTAGTACCACCACTTATCTAAAATAATTTTACTTTCAAAAATTAAATAATTGAATTTTTTTTTCGAGTTTTCAACTAACCTAAGTCCAAGAACTTTCATTCATTAATACATTAATTTCGAAAATCAGCGCAGAAAATCTTAACATTTGTATGGAAAAATAACTAATTAGTTGACAGTTACATGATTTTTAAACTTCTGTGTTTTAATAAGCAGTCGGTTATGATTAAAACAGGCAAATTATTGGATTATGGAAAGCAAATCCTTCTAAAAATTTATACTAAACCAGAAAAGAACTTTCCATAAACAGATATATTTCTTGAAATTATGGAATGACCTTGATAATAGTTAAATAATATTTACTATGGACGAGTCTTCAAAAATAAATAGTGACCAGTAAAATTAGCATAAAATAGAATATATCAAAATGATTCATGGATAATAATCTTGAAATTTAGGGCACAATAATCCAAAAAATGAGTTTCATAAATGTAATTTCTGTATTACTGTCAAATTTGGCGATGGTTTTATTATGATAATTTCGGAAATAACCAAAATAACACCTCGTAAGATAAAAACTCGCAAATAACAAAGATTCGTTTAAATACATTAATGTTATGCATTAAGTCAGTTTTACTAAAATAGAAGCTATAAAATTTTAAAAAAATGTACTACAATACATTAATATGAAATGAATAATTAAAATAAAATTTGTTAAAATATTTTGTAGCAATAGTATATCAGGTACAATATTTAAGTTTATTTAAATATTTAGGAGATACAAGTTTTATTCAGATGCTTTTTAACGTTGTAAATAAATATCTACCCAAGATTGAATCTTTAAATCTTGTGGAATTAAGTTACTTCAAATATTATTTAAATATTATTCAACCCAATGCCGTTGCGTCAAATTAACACAACAATAAAGAAACATTCAGTACAAAATATTAATTATATTTATTATATAACAATTACATATTTGCTTTTTGAAATCTGAGTAGCTTGGTATTTGTTTTAGAAACCTGCTTTTAAGTTACTAAATTGTATGCCTAACATTAGAATTCAATTGTAAAATGTTAATAAAAACGTTTAGATCAATTATTACATTTCAAATCAATTTCGTTTACAAGCATCTAAATTCATTAAATACTTTTGTGAACAGTAAAATACACAATATAATAGGAAATTCAAAGAATTTTTAAGAAACGTCTTGCTATTAAATACACAATTACTTTGCTAAACTTAATTTTTTTTATAACAATATGCGATGTATACATATTTATAAAAGTACAGTATTATATTAAAACACTAGAGATAGCATATTTAATTTCAATTTATACAATAATAAGTCTATATTTCCTTTTTTGACATATTTGACCTTTAAAACACAATATTTGTTTTTACTACAACACAACTTTAATTTTCTCCAAAAATATTGGATTTAAAATGAAAATAAGATTTTAATTTGGAATGGAACTATCGTTATTTCACATAAATTTGGAATAATTTTTCATTGCTTGTTTGCTTAAAACTTTCCTCTGCTATAATTTTTCGTTGCAAGTAAATAGCTATCAACATAATTTCTGTTTTTTTTAAATTATTTCTCTTCATTGCTGTAATTTAATAGATAAGATTTGAAGAATTCAGTACGAAGGTTTTATTTTTTTTTTAATTTTTGAAAAGTTAGTATTATTCTACTAATCAATTTATATGATATTATTTTAAAACTTTATTGCAATAAATTTAGACATTGAAAATTTAATTTATTAATTTGAATTAATTAAACATGATAATTTTAATAAAAGGCAGTTCAAAATTTTCATAAGAATTTGAACGTGACAAAGATATAACGTCAAAACCTAAAATGAATTCAAATATACAAATAATAATTAAAGTATTTAAATTAGTTAAGCTAGTTTTGTATGAGATAGACGAACACAATTAAATTTAATATTTTCTTTGTTTGTGTAATCTTAATTTAGGTAATTTATAACTTCGTTTATCCTAACATAGCGAATTGCTTATAAAACAATATTTTAAATGAAATGCTAAAGTATAAACATTATGAAAGTACAACAAATGATTGCATAATTAAACTATATAATTTATAAAAAAATTACAAAGCTTATTTAAGTTACATTTTGTTAGAAATATATACATTTCTTTATTATTTCTATACAGTTCAGTCAAAGATAAAATGAGAAAATTCGCAGTGAAATTTTAAAATACAAATTTCAAACTTTAATTGATAATATGCATATGAAAATGTAAAGAAATATAATTGCTTAACTATAATAATATTTATTATCGGGCTGATACAAGATTGACAAATTTGAACAAATAATTTTACTGTCTATCTTTCCAACATCAAATTAAAATTCAGCGTATTTTGATTTTGTAAACAATGAAGTTTTAATTTAAAAAATAACAGCTTTATTTTTGCCAAAAAATATCTTGAATTTGATAATAAATGCGCTTTTAAGCTATAAATTTAAAAAAATTCATTTGCATCTATTATAGAGTATCAGACGTTGGCCTTGCAGTCTATCGAAATCAAACGTATAATAAACGCAAAAACAAGATTTTTTTTTAAAGAAAATTTTAAAGTTAATGATCAAAATATGGAAAAATTTATAATAGAAAAAATTTGTAAATTATATTTTTTCAATGTAAATAACGTTAAAAAGTATTCCATAATGTATGCTTTATTAAACGATTATTCCACGAACTCTCCATATCAGTACTGAAAAAAAACATGCAATTACCTATCAACTAACCATTTTTCTTCATTTTATTTTTCAATTGAAAAATGCAAATATTCCATTTACATATAGTTATTGCAAAAATATGATCTGTTAAACTGTCATTCTGATCAATGCAATTCCATGAACTGAAAATTGAAAAAAAAATTTGCATGCATTATATAGAAAATTACTTTTTTATGCATTTTCATATTAAATAATTTTTAAATCTCTTCTACTAAAGACAAGCATTAAAAGTAAATTTGATATAGAAAGAAACCATCTAACCCATTGGGCAGCATTTCAGGTTTAAGCAAACGATTCTGAATTTTGGCGCCAAATATTTCTAACGTTCGAAATAAAAAGAACCTGCGGAGTAATCCAATGGCCTTACCTGTCCTTCATTTAGGATACTGTGGTATCGACAACAGCATCATACATATTCCGTCCAATCACTGCACGAATCCGAAATGCAGCTGCCATGGCAGCCTCACCTCTGCAGATAACTATCGTCTGCCGGATTCCGACGATGCTGGAATCGTTTGGTCCGAAAGAGGCAGAGAAAACGGCCGGTAGGGGACGCTGCTGGAGTTGACAGTATTCTTCGACTTTTTACTTGGTGAGAAGGGTTTCGGATTATGGAGAGCTAAGAGAGGGGTGGGGGTGTTAGGGGGGTGGCTCACGTAATTCTATTTTCTTCCACTTATTAGCGAAAAGCTGGCCTTTTGTTGGGTTTGCTTGAAATAATTATCTATCGATTTTTTTTTTCAAAAAATGATGAAACCCGATTTTATCGGATTAAATGCTTTTACAATTAAATTTAATTAGTAGTATCTTAATTTTTCAATAGTTCATAAGTGAATTTTAGTTTTTTTTCCTATTCAATAAGCTTCTTTTAATTAATGTGATACCCAAATATATATTTTATTTGTAAATAATTGTTATTTCAATAATTTTTATTTATTTATGAGGAATTTAAAGAATTTTTTTTAAGTGTTCTAATTAGGTTTAGGTTATAAATTTCTCATTCTCAAATTCTTAGAATGAAAACAATATTTTACTTGCTACTTACAAATAGTATAATTAATATAAATTAATTTTATTGATTCGCATAAAACTCACATTTAGTCATTTAAAAGTGATTATATTGAATAATGTTTCAAAGAAATTAATCTTCTAAATCAGGGGTGGCCAACCCGCGGTCCGCCTTGAACATTTTTACGGAACGGGAGATTTAATACACTTTTACAAAATATATTTATTTTATAATGACCAAAGTAGTGAAAACCAATGTATTAAAAAATACATTTGTGCATCCATATATTCAAAATTACGTCAAATACGCAAAGGAAATAAGAAAACTTACAGCTTATTTTGAAACCCGATTCAGTAATTTAGAGTTAGACAAAAACAGCAAAATTTTTGGATTGTATTTATCTCCTTTTCATATTGAAATCGAGTTGACTTAGAATGCAATATTGAATTAAAACGCATGTCAAACGCAAACATCACAATCAAAAATAGATTTTTACAACACTTACGTCACAAAAGAGAAATTTTCCAATTTGAGAAATCTGGCACAAAAAATTTTCAGCGCTTTAGGTTCAAATTATACCTGCGAAAAGTTTTTTTTTCTTTTTTTCCGAAAATGAAATTCACCAAACACAAAACACGCTCAAACACAACGGACGCTAACCTGCAACACTAATTACGATGCGCCAATACCCAAATTGAGATCGATTTGCGAAAGCTAAGTGAAAGAGTGGAGAAACAAATATAGCACTAGTACAATAAATATTTTTTAATGGTATAATAATTATAATATTTTTGATTATACAAAACTTTTAAACATGGAGGAAAAATTCAATACACTTCCAATAAATGTCATTGATATTACAAGAAAGTTTTTCAAATCTCCTAATTTAATTAAAAAAATAATAATATAGTTAACTATAAATGATAAATAGTTAACATAATTAATTTCGGATAAATGTATCCAATGGATTTTGTAATGATTCTTTAGCATCTAAACATCTTAAATGAATTTTTTTGCGCTCTTCAATTTATGCACTCAAAAACATATTCTCCTATAACAATTGAATTATATAAAATCAACCCAATCTTAAAAGAACTTGATAATGCAGATGTTTTCAGTTGCGTATGACTATTTTGTAATTTTATAATAATAGAACTATTTTAACTAAGAAAGCTAGGAAATTTCCTATTCGTAATATAATAAAAACCATTGCATATTCTACTTAAAAAATCAATGCATTAACAGTATATCAGTACAGGAGTGAATTATTATTAAATGCTCATATATTTACAAAATGATTTTTTTTCCTTTTTTTCCCCTATTAAGCACAAAATGCACATTTGATCGAACAAAATGAACTTTATTCTATAATTTTGAAATTAAAAAATAATTTAACAGTACATTTCAGATCTTACCATAAAAGTTTAACAAAAGATGAAACTTATTATCTGTATAAAAGCGTTAAATTTATAATTTCATCCTCTTCTTAATTTTCTTGTTTAAAATAGATTTCCACATATTATAGCAATTGCAGTGTTTAATATTATTAGTAATAAATCTATTACGTTAGTATTTTAGTGTTTTTATTATTTTAATTTTGATTTGGTTTTACAACTTATATTATTTAAACTGGAAACCTCGTTTAGTATATTGCAAAACACGAAGAAAATATTTTCAAATATTAATAAAAAAATATGGCAGAACAGATAATTTGTATATAACTAAGAAAAATCGTAATTAAAATTTTTAGCAATGATCGGAGAAAACTATAAAGTGAAAAACTTTATTAAAAAAAGTTGATGATAATTAAAGTCAATATATATTTATTGACTTATCAATATGATATCTATATATTTGAATTATCAATATGATATCTATAGATAATTCAAATTCAATGTTCAATTCAAGCATGTTCAATTTAAATACAAATCAAGCATGTTAATTAATATGTTTAACATTAACATGTTAATAAGCATGTTAATTCAATGTAAACATGTCAATGTTAATGTAAACATTGAAATAAATTTTAAAATCAGATATCCTTTTTTTTACGGGGACGCTGCGTTAAGACAACAAAGAGGAGGTTTCATAATAAAATCTCCTTGGCTTACACAGCACCAGACCCCTCGAGAACCTACACAAAGCTGCTAAGCCTCCACAGGAGAAATGGGAGATAGCATACTCAATTTGAGGATGTCCTTTCTAGGAAGTACTAAAAACATCCTGCGAAAGACATTCTCAGGAAGTGTATTAATGGAGCTCCTGAGGAGGATTTTCGTTTAGAATTCTGATTGTCGAATTGATTAATTGTTTTTTGAATTGATTAATTGTTTTTGAATTGATTAATTGTTTTACTCAATATTGTGTTTAAGAGGATTACCTGAATACAAATATTATATATAGTTTTCTGAATATATTTTTGTAGTGAATAATTTTAGTAAATTTTTAATTTGTTGGATTTAATTAAAATATGAAAATGTATGAGGGAAATATTCTTCAAAATATATTTATTTCAGTTCCGTAGTTTTATGTAGTTGTCTCTTATATTTGTAATTATAGTTTGAGTATTTTTCATTTTGCTATTTTAACGTTAGACATTTTTTTTTAAATGTTGGAATATCTTTACCTAATCCTACTGATTTAACAAAATATATATGGGTTTTTTTTAGTACAATAAATTTATTTTTAAAAAAATTATGAATTTACTTTAATTTAGTATATTAGAAATTATGAGTTTTCATGTATGTAACGTAATAAAACATAATGATTATATAATGAATGTTACAAAAATATTAATTCATTCTTTAGAAATGAAAAAAATATGTAGTAAATGTTTCTATTTGCAGTGTTTTTTAAGGAAATATATTTCTTTTATCAGATATAAAAGTTAGCCAAAACAAATTCTTGAAGATAAATTGCTATTATTGTTATTATTATTATTATGGATGTAGGGTATTTAATTTCATGCATGCTGTTTGTGAGATTACCATAAATTTTGGACAGAAAAGTTTGTTTGGAGATCACGTTGAATGATTTTGATGATTGAACTAATTGATCCAAAACTCTGAGTTTCATTAGTTCCTTTTCATAGTGAAATAAAAAAAAAAGTCAGAGGTTTTTTGTAGTCTAGTTGTGTTTTTAAGAAATTCCCAAAAATCAAGACATCAGACTTCTTCAAAAGTAGAGTTGAATGGAAAAAATTAAATATCGCAATAATTTTGTGTGAAAATTTCTACCGCATTTACAAAAACGTTTGCCGAACATACCCACTCAAATCAAAAAGAAAATCATACCAATACTAAACTGATGAAATCACATTTTAAAAATTCGTCCGGACGAATTTTTGTACGTATACTAAGACGATATATTATATTATGCATACTAAGACGTATATATATACATATTACGTATATACATTAGTATACATATTACGTATATGTATATTATACATATATATATTACTATATATTACGTATACTAATACGATACATATACTACACGAATTTTTTTACTTAAAAAAACTATTAATTTCGTAAATTATGGCTTATAAACTATAACGTACATTATTATCCTAAATGCACTAACATCTATCATAAATATTTGCCTATTAATCTGCAATGTCACTAAACTTCAAACAAACTGCATGATAAACTTAATCTAAATCAAATATAAAATATCAAACAAATTGGTGATATTATTTTCAAATGCCAACACTTTTGAACACATTGACAGTTAAGCAGCAAATACAGCGTTACTCCAGGGGAATCCTGAACTACATTTGCAAATTTTCCCAGCTTAACAGTACTACTACGTTTTTATAATAAATGGTTATATCATGGTCACATCCAACAAATCCTACTACAATGAAAGGGCATTCTAACTTACAGATTTATTGTACCAGCATAGGACGAGGAAACTTTAAATTTGACATCCCTTGCCGGGTATGTAGCACAACTACCTTACGGTACCCTAGGTATGTAACACGCAGACCCAATTTATTATCCAATAAGCTCCTACAATAACATATATCCTTTATTAAGACATAATATGTTTCTATGATTTAATCTGCAATTAAGAAATATAATTTTTCCTTAAGAAATAGCTTTATTTGACAATTTTAAAAGATATTTTGATAGAAAAAATATTACAATACTCAAAAATAGTTTAAATTAATATATTATATTATTTATTAACAATGAATACTCATTGTAATCAAGATAATTTAAACAATAATGTTATTTTTATATCTTTAATTTATCTACTTTTTTATTTTGTGCTTGGATGTTCTCAGAGTAAAAATAGTATCTTTTCTGATGAAAATTTTAAAATACAACTAATTAAAATAAACTTACAATTTTAAAAAAAATTTATATCAATAAAATTCAAATTAAATTTCAAATGTATGTTTTTATCAATATTTAATTAAATTTTATTGTTTACCACTCAAAAATGTAAATTGCTAATTTTTAAGATTTAATTTACATATCCGTAAAAATCATATAAATTCAGCATATTAAATTTATTGCAACTTCACTTATTATTCTTGAACTTAAAACCATAAGCTCCATCTTTAACAATTCAAAGTGAAATATAAATTTAATTTCGGAATTAAGTGTCTGAACAGAATAAAAAAGAAAAATATATATATGTTATAGAATTCTGAATAAAACATAAATGCTAAACAGTGCAAAGAAATTATTTTCAAAATATTCTGTAAGTAAAAATATGTAAATTTTTGAACTCCAGACGACGTCTATAAAATGTATAAAGATGTAAATGTGTTTTTTCTTTTGAAAATATACATCAATAGTAGTAAAAATGCCGAAATTTATAACCTTAAGTATAAAGCGTAGTATCGAATTTTTTTTTCCCTACAATTCCTACATTTCTTAATAATTAATTTAAATGATGATATATATTTGAAACATAAAATCTTTGAAAATTTCAATAAAATATCTTATGAATATTGAAAATTGAACGAATTATTTAAATATGGAAATTTTCAAACAAGCCTTTTTGTAACATAACATATTTTAACATATTTTATTTTCTAAATTATTTTCATTATTTTTTTTTTTTTATTTAAATGTTATTTTAAATAATTTTCTTTATTTTTTTTTTAAAGAACCAACTCAAATCTAGACAGTCATGTGCTAATTTATAATACGTTTAAAAATACCGTTCTTCTACAAAATCTATTCTTTGCAATATAGCTTAAAATTAACGTTACCATTTGCAATAATTTTAGAAAGTGTTATAACTAATTCTAATTTAACTGCAGGACTCGGGATTCAATCCCAACATGAAGAATTAATTTGCAAAAATGCGCATTTTCAAATTCAATGTGGCACTCTTTGAAGTAACTTCTTTTTTAATAATGGCGACTGCGGCTTGTACTACTGTGCCTCAAATGTAAGACCAATTTTTTTTTCAAAAACTCTTTATTTATTCTTCCCAATTTATTTCATCACCTTCAAAGTAATCCCCTCCGGACACAATGCCCTTATGCCAACTTTTTTTTAAATCCTCAATGCATGCTAAAAAGTCATCGACAGGGATAGCCTTCAAAGCGCGCGGCGATTCACGTTGAATCTCTTCAATCCACTTAAAACGGTGGCCCCGGAGTGGTTATTTTGAGTTTAGGAACGGAAGGGAGGAAGGAAGGAACGACGGAAGGAAGAATAGAAAGAAGAAAGGAACGACGAAAGCAAGGACGGAAGGATGGAAGGAAGGAAGAAATAGACGGAACGACGGAAGAAAGAAGGAACGACGGAAAGATGGAAGAAAGGACGGAACGAAGGAAGGACGGAAAGATGGAAGGAACTACGGAAGGATGAAAGGAAGGAACGACTGAAAGTAGGAAAGAATGGCGATTAGGAAAGAAGGAAGGAAGGACGGAAATAAGGAATGACGGATAGAAGGAAGGAATGACGGAAGGAAGTAATGACGGAAGGAAGGACGGAACGAAGAAAAGAAGGAAGGACGGTAGGAAAGAAGGAAGGAACGAAGGAAGGAAGGACGGAAGGAAGCAAGGAAGGATGGAACGCAGGATGGAAGGCAGGAAGGAACAACGGAAGGAATGGGGAAGGACATGATGGATGGAGGGATTGATTGATTTAAAAAACTGACAGACGTGGCCTGCTTTTAATTGTTTATTTCTAACAATGTTTCATGTATTGCTAATAAGCTACATAAAGAAATTAATTTTGTATAGTAAATCTTTAGGCATTTATTTATAAACGTAAATGGGTATCAAATATTTCTTTCTAATACATATTATTTAATTACAGAAAAAATGAACAATATCATACTTTTGCAAATTACTTATACTCATTTTATTAGCGCAGTCGATTTAAAGCCTTCTTTTTGCATGATAAGGTGAAATTGAAAACTTACTTTAAACATGTGGAAATTATTCTCTTTATATCTATAATATAGTAAGTATAATATAGTATATATGTTTATGTACAAACATAATTTGACACAGTTTTTAACTTACTTCGTCTTCATAAAACGCTTTTTTAACTAAGTTATGAAAGTAAAGTTAAAGTAATTCCAACTATTCTTTTAACCAATTCGGTTACTTGCCGATGCGATATGAAAATATCATTTCAATTCTTTATGAGTGTGGAAAGTATAGGGATTGGCGAGAAAGTAATTTCGGTTTTCGCAATGCTTTTAAATGGAGAAAGAGAAAGAACTTTTGTTCAGACCAAATTTATTTTTTTCAATTCCGTCTATTAGTTCACACTCTCCCTATATATATATTGTTCAAATTTTCAATCGTTAATGAAATACTTTGTAATCATCTACTCAAGTTCAAATACATTTTTGGATGTTGACACAGTTTTTTCAAAAATTAATTCATTAATTAAATTTAATCAATTAATTTTAGTTTTTTTAGTTTTAAGTTACATGTATCTAACAATAGATGGCACCTTTTCTGCAATATAGTGAAAAAAAAGTAGGAACTGAATTAATTTTTTTTTTATATTACTTGTTTTTAATTCTTTCATATTTAATGTAGTGTTTGGTTATTAAAATATATAAAAAAAAAAATTAATACAAAATGCTTAAATATATTTTAAATTGCAGGCAAAAAAAATCTCAATACAATTGTTGTTTAATTTAAACTAAAATCTATCAGTTATAATTAAAATTTATAGTAAACAGTAAAGAAGCAGTTTTTTCATACCTATATTTTGAATAATAATGTAAAAAAAACATTTTCCTTATCATAAACAAATTAAATATGTTGTTCCCTATCTTCCAACTAGTCACTAAATATCGTAAATTACATTTCATTATGATTAATTATATATTCGTGGTGATAAATATAAATTTATGTTCATTTGTTTTTGCGCCATTTCAATTAACTCTTTTTTATAATACTCCAAACCGAACAAAGTAAGTTCGATTTGATTTAAAACAAACAAGTAATATATATAAAAAAAAAATTAAGTCAATTTCTACTTTTTTTTTCACTCTATTGCAGAAAAGTCCTTTAGAAATAAAGTTGAAATTTTCCTCTTACATCTGGCGCCATCTATTGGCAGATATATGCAACTTAAATCTAAAAAAAACTAAAATTAATTAATTTAATTTAATTAATGATTTAATATTTGAAAAAACTGTATTAGCATCAAGTATGACGCACTAAAAGTTAAAAAAAAATGTATTTGAACTTAAGTGGATGAACAAAAAGTATTTTATTAACAAATGAAAATTTGAACAAGATATATATAGGGAGAGAGTGAACTAATAGTAGGAATTGAAATAAGACATATTAATTATTGACAAATCTATCGTCAGAAAAATGTTACACAAAAAAGATGAGTTTCACACGTGACACAAATACTTTTTTCGTTGCCCTTAATTCCATTAAATCATCTAAATTACATCTAGTATGTCTAACCTTCGATGAATTTCCAAAAACAAACTGCTAACTTGCGCGGAATATCTAAAAAAAATGAAAATGAAATTCTTTAAAGATAAATTTTCAATTGCTTAAAAATGGATGAGAGTCATATATTTTTTAGTAGTTTTAATCTTGTAATGGCTTTTTTATTATACCCATATCTTGTTATTCCTTTTGTAATATCTCTACATTTAAAATATTTATTATTATGTTTATAATTTAAATGTGACCATTATAATTAGAACTTCGATATTCTCACATATAAATGTTAATATTAATAATTAAGTATTTAAAAAACCGAGTATTTCGACTAATATAATTTTAGCATCGTTCTTCTTATGATATAAAATTAAACCAATTCGCATTAAAACTGTCGTCGAAATATTGTCTTTTATTTTATGTCAAGCTTCGAAATCAGGAATGCTTGTTTCGAAATCAGGAATGAAAACAAATTTGCACTTAACCAAATTGTTAATTTTGCAATTTTAAATGTATTAAAGTGAATTTTTGTACTTTTTTCCATACATGTATATCTATATAAATCTATATCTATCTATATATATATATGTATACATTAATTTTCATTAAAAAAGTATATGAAACACAATAATCCAAAAAAATTTCAGTGATTTAAAATTAATTTTCCTATTTTACAAATATTACATTTGTAATAATTTAATTGTTTAATTGTTTTTAAATAAAAAATGTTTTTAATTAATTGTTTTTAAATATTTTAAATTTTATTAAAATTTTTCTTTAATTGTGATAAGAAAAATATCTGCATAAGCAATTCAAGTATTTTATATTAAATTGTAAAATTTTTAAAAGTTTATTTCATAGTACTGAATTTTAAAATTTTGTTGCAAAAGATTGGGTTCTAATCGAAATATTGCATTTTTTTATAAACAAAATAATTTATATTTCACATTAAGTTCGAAATAAGTCTAAAATATATTATAATTTGCGTTGATGAAATTTATTTTTACAAATTATTTTAATTAAAAAAAATTAATGTTTAATATAATTTATTAGGACCAAGCTGTCTGTATTTGCCAGCTGCATAAGAAAGAAAAAAATATATATATAATTTATTAGAGATAAATTTTTCCTATATTTTATTTCCCTTGCGATTAGTACGAATGCAAGGATTCACGCATCCGCTATCAAGTGTATATGTAAATTTGTTATTTGATTCATATTATTCTTCGCATTCAAATTACAGATTATTTCAAATGAAGAATTTCTACTGCACTTCATTAAGACATTTTAAATTTTTGGATAACTTCAAGGCATTAAGAAATAAAAATTTCTGTGCAGTATTTCTTTCAGTAACAAGAACTTGTACTATAAAAGTACATATATTAACAGCATACGCATACTTACATATCCTAATAATTATACTTGTAAAGAAATATATATATATATATATATATATATATATATTGTAACCATGCTTCCACATATCCACTGGCAAGAGCGCGCCCTGTGGCGTTCAGGAGAAATGGTCAGTTGGCCTACAATCTCTAACTCAGAGTGGAAGTATGTTTCGCGCATCCTGCACATAGCTGAGTGTCTGTTTATCAGCATAGAAGTGTAATCCCTCTAAGAATCTATAATTATATATCTTTAAATGAAAATATTGATAATGAGTTAAATATTGCATGTCTCTAATTGTATGTGTGTGGTGTTTGTGAGTGTGTACATAAAGCTCTGAATTCTCCAACCTGTACCTCAAATATCTCAAACCAACTACTCAGTTACAATTTGGTTGCCCAACCTGTACACTGCAATCTCTCTCTATATATATATACACTCAAGAGCCAAAACATTATGACCACCTGTCAATAACGAGTTGGCCGACCTTTGGCGCGCAACACAATTTCAACCCGCCTTGGCATGGATTAATACCACCACTTAATACCAGTTAAATACCACTTCCACCTGAACACGTGCCTTCCACGTCATCCAGACGAGTTCATTGCAAAATGTAGGGGTGGTCATAATGTTTTGGCTCTTGACTGTATATATAGACTGTAGTGTGCAGGTTGGACAACCAGATTATAATTGAGTTTGGTTGGGTTCCATACGAGAAATCTGTATTTGCTTTCGCTTTCAAATAGAGTTTCATAGATTTAATTTTTTTTTTTAATTTTTCAACCTATTATAGCATGATGATATTTTAAAAAAGATTAAAACATTTTTGTGTAGAACTCATCTAAAAGTTACTGCTGTACTGCTTCTTTAATCGTCTGACTACACATCTTTTTCAGCAAGTAGTATACAAAAAATCATAAAATCATAAAAGATATTTTAAACGTAATATAAAATATTCACATAAATATCTCTTAAATATTGAAAATAATTTGTGAAAACAATTTTAGATTAACTGATGCAAAAAATTTCTACCACCTACATAAAATTATATTGGAAATTATATATTCAAATATATTAGAAATTAAATTTCAACACATTATAAATTATACATTCAAATTATATTGGAAATTATGTATTCAAATTATTTTATAAATTATATATTCCAATAATTCATCAAATTATAATGGAAATTATTATTTTCTGAAAACATTAGAAGGAAATGGTAAAAGCTATTTTACTTGAAGAAGTTTTTGAATTATAAAAATTAAAGTAATTTGAAGTGAAAAGAAAGAATATTTGTAGGACTGTAAATTTAAAAAAAAATCAGAAATGTTTTGAAGGAAATTTAATTTGCAAAAAAAGGAGTACACAAAGGAAAAAACACTCCTAAAAATTAGGAAAAGTCTTTTCCTGGTAGAGAAATGTTTTTGTTAATGCAAATTCAGCCTGAAAATTATTAATAAAGTCAAAATACCTCTGAAAAGGAAAAAAAATCTTTTTCTAGTCCAATATTAATATTGCAAAACATTTATGGAATCAGAATTAAAAAACTTTTGCTTAAGAAAATTCATTTTAATTTTCAAACTGTGGGTGAAAAGTGTTATATAAAATCAGTCAAGAAATGAAGAATATTTTTTTTAAGGATCAGTATTTTTATATAAGAATTCATTTTGTTCATTCCTTCCTGTGCCCTAATACAAAATATTGTAATTTTTCTTTTCAATTTATTTTCTAAATTTAAATTAATTTTTTCTATTGGTTGAAGCTTTATTTCTTGACTTCTAAAATGTTCCACGGTCATTTTGGTTTTAGTGCTGATTCTTGATGTATTTACTGTAAGAAAAAATCGAAGCTAATGTAAAAGAAAAAAAAATCGAAGCTATATTAAATTAGGATTATTCAGATGATAATAGAATACAAGATTTTTGGTGTTCTTATTTTAATTATTATGCGTCCAATTTTAGTACCACATTTTTTTTATCTACATTAATCTTTTTATTAATCTTCTTTTTCTTAATGTAGTTATTTTACGCATCTTAACTTTTGAATTAGTATAACTCTACTTTTATTGTGATAGGAGTTTTTTTTTCCAAATTTATCTCTTTATTGGTTCATGTAGGCTATAGGAATTTAAAGCGCCAAATAAAGATTTTGAGTGGTATTTTAATTGCTACGAATGATACTTCTTAAAAATTAACGATATATTGAAATACAAGGAATTTTCTGTGTTTAAAACATTTGTAATGTATTTTATTTTGAGATATTTTTTAAAGTCGACAGTTAAAACCTTTTTTTTTGTAACAGCTTCTTATTATTATGTAAGTGATTTGATCGTTCAGACAGTTACCATTTCTTATTTTATTTCCTTCCGCAACATTCCTCTCAACATATTTTTTTTTCAATGGCACGAGAAAATAACAGAGTCCTACAAGATCGAAACAGGGTCAAACACACTCAAGGAAAAAAGAAATCATTAAGAGAAAAAAATCAATGTCTCATCAGCAAAGTTCTAGATCTCCAATATCTTTTCACCTCAAAATCCCAACGGAAGTTTGGATATCCTGCTTATATGGTTGGTGCCTGTTCATGATCTCATCTTCCCCATAGAGTGGTCAATTTGGGTTATCAAAATGTCAATGCGGTGCAGATGGTTTGCCAAATAGTCATGGCCTACATCAAGTCTAAATTCTTCGACAGCCTTTTCAGGAGATTTGTCCGAAATACCCTATTCCAAAATATTCCAACAACTACTCAGAGTTATATGAGTAGTGAGCAATGGCATCTCATCTGATATAAAGTTTCATGGAATGAAAAGAGTTGCAAGTATTTGGCTGTTGGACGAACTTTGTAGCATTCTTAGCCAGCAAATCTGTCTGATCATTACCTAAAATGTCCCAGTGTCCAGGGATCTACTGGAGAACAGTGTGTCGTCCCACTACAGTCAATCTTTCAAGAAGAATTCGGCATTCTATGACATTCTTAGAGGAGGATGCTTGATATCTTGTATGGCAGCCCTGTACGACAGTAAAACCACCTGTTGTTGTTGTTTTTTATCCCACTTGGCTGGCCAAGCCCACGAGCCCATATGGACTCATGATTGAAGGGGAAGGAAGCAGCTTCTGTTGTGATGGAGCACCCGTAGGTAGAAGCCTGACTTTTGCTCCGTGACGCTCTTACCGTCATAGAAGACCGGGACCTACGGCTTAAAGTGGATTCCGAACCACTACAAACATCCATGGCACCGCCGGGATTCGAACCCGAAACCTGTGGCACCGAGCGCTAGACACTCGGCCATTCAGGTCCCAAATTTGCCAACGGCACGCAGTGTTCCCAGGTGGTCACCCACCCAAGTACTGACCGCACCCAATGATGCTTAACTTCGGTGATCTAACGAGAACCGGTATATTCAGCATGGTACGGCCGTTAATACCACCTTGTTGTATAGATGCCTAGATAGTCATTACTTCTCCTTCGAAGGTGGGTTTTTATTTTTCGATAGGAACATAGAGAGAACGTGGAAGAACATAGAAGAACATATATATGTTACGACATTTGGTTAATGTTTAGTCAAGGAGACTTCTGTATAAGTAGGTAACTAGTCAGATTCGGGATAGCTGGTATGGATGGTTTCAAGGTCTAAGATCTTCAAGCTGGTTGATAAATATTCAGATTAGTGGTTATCTCGATTTTCTCCTGAAAATCATATGTAATAAAATAAAAAATGATATGTAAAAAAATTATGCATCTTCCAAAATATTTTAGATAACGTATTTTAAGTAATAATATGAAGTTGCTCAGTAATTAATGTAAGCATATATAAAGTGAAATAGCATAGACAAAAATCAGTAGCAAACATGGAGATAAATACTCTGAAAATGTTCAATTTGTGTTGTTAAAAATTTATTATTTAAATTACAGTAAAGGAAAATTAAATTTATACCAAATGCAAAAGAATATTTAGAAGAAAAGTAATTCGTTTCCTTCTATTAAACTGATTAATTATTTATCATTTTTTCCAAGGACTGAATATTTTATTTTTATAATGTGCGGGGAATTATCTTTTGCAATTGAAAAAGTAATATTCTGATAGTATTAGAATTAAAGGCCTTTTAATTCTAATTTAACTCTTATTCTAAATTTGTCTAAGTTTTCAATTTATTCGGAGTAAATAATAAAATGGTCGTTTATTCCGCTTCTAATTTATAAATTCCATTTCAAACACGTTTAAAGAAAAATTAATTAAAAGTGATATAATTCGGATGTAAATTACACCAGAAAATTAAAATTAATCTTAAAAATTATTTTTATAATAATTCATATTAAAATGATATAAATACATATTAATTGGTCATAGTTATTAGAGAATTTTTGTAAATTGCTGAGATGATCTAAGGCTATTATTTTTTTTCCGTTTATTTGAATAGGGTTGATTAGAAATTTTCTGTGAAGATTGAGTTTCAATGTATAAAATTATGCTTGGTTTCTATTCAATTTGATAATTTTAATGGATATTGAAATGAAACTCAAATCACGAAATTAAATGTATTTATTACCATTCGCACATTAATTTAGATATTTTATATTTTTACTAGTGTCAAAATAAACAGAGGATGAAAAACGGTTTATTTATTTTCGAAGTAAATTTTCAAGTAATACAATATCTTTATTTATCATATATCTTGTTTCGTTTAATATTTTTATCACAGTTAATCATTCTGGAGGGTGAAATATGATGTTTGTTATCTGAATCTTGAAATTGAATTTGTATTAATTCTGTTTTCTTTGATATCTAGAATCATTTGTCATTTCTGAAATAAAACGATTCATCAGATAAAGGAAAGGTATATTTCATTTATCTTATAATATATTTCGAATTTTTATTATGAATGATAACAGAACACAAACATCTGAAAATTTCTCCCATCTTTTGATAAAAAATATGTTACTTTTCTTATTCTTAGATATAATTAATTTACATAAGCTGATGAATATTTTTTGCTTAAATTGAGGTGTTTTATAAATTTTATTTATTTGCCGAAT
This sequence comes from Caerostris darwini, assembly GCA_021605075.1. NCBI lineage: Eukaryota > Metazoa > Arthropoda > Arachnida > Araneae > Araneidae > Caerostris > Caerostris darwini. The sequence goes on along the minus strand of BPLQ01001058.1, from coordinate 208,070 downwards.
AAACAAGATCTATTACAATTTTCTAATACAGAAATCAATAATATACCACATGCGGTGTTTAAAAAGTATATGTTTTTCTACTCTTAATTAGGTAAATTTATTTGAATAACAATTTTTTCTTAAATTGTATATCTGGAATTTTTTTTGAATGTTTATGTGTTAGTATATAGTACCCTCATTAATTATTTAAAATTCATAATTTTTAAAAATATCAGTGGGCCTCTTCTACTTTTGTATGGGTGATAAAGGGAGGTGTAACTTTAGGTATAGCTGCTCCACATTTGATGTTGTATAGGTTTGGTTCGCTCTATGGTCATCTTGCGCACATGAGGGCTAAACAGACCGCGTCCTACAATTTAACGTGGATTCCGAACCACTAACAAATATCCATGCACCACCAGGATTCGAACCTGGAGCTTGTGGCACCACAGGTCAGAGCGCTAGCCTAGTTGGCCATCAGACCACGAGTGTTGTATAGGAAATAACTTTAAAAATTCCTATCAGCTAGCCAGACTATTAATGTAAGACGATTAACACACATTGTAACAACATCCGTTTTTGAAAGCAATGACTGCAATGTGGATTCGAACCCCAAGCCCTCCTGCACACTAGTTGCGTTGTTTTGTCATTGGGCAACAAGTCAGGAAATATTCAAATTTCCCTTTTTTCGTTCATTTTTCCTTATGATACGTACGTTATGATTTACAGTTAAATTAATAAAGACTTGCTTCATTAGTATTAATTATTATTAATCATTATTAACAAGACTTCGTGGCTAGTACTTTGAATGGTAACATAGGTGATTCTGGTTCACCCATTACTAAGCCAGGATTAGGATAAGTGTTATGTCGAAAGTTTTTTTGAACGTCCAAGCGCATAGTAAACTTAGTAGATTTTATTTGTGATATTTGTTCAAAACTGGAAATGGTGAAAATGTGGGTACAATGCAGCATACATCCTGTGGGGAACTATGAGTAACATTGAAAATGTATCATCGTAGACTTAAAGAGGACTTTTAAGACTTTAAAGATGACATTACATGCCTTTAAGTCAAAATTACCGATTTTTTTCTTTTCTTGTACGCATTGCCTTCTTATTAATCTACCTCTTGAAGAATCCTTCTAATATATAAATGAAAACCTGGAGGAGTTTTATAAATCTCTTAATATAAGGTAAATATGTTGGTATTTCTCACATAATATAAGTTGCTATGAAAAAGAATCATTTCTATTTTCAGAAGTGCTTAAGAAGTACATCGGTAATAACTTAATTGAGAATTATCCTGAACAAATTATTCTATTTCCTCTTTAATAGGTGACTAAAATGCATTTTGACAAAACGTTTAGCCTTTGTCAGGCAAGCTGTGAGATATTTTTTCAAGTCTTTTAAAATATGAGCCAGTTCCTCTTAAATACACCAATTTTTTTAGTGTGTACCACATCTTCAATTGCCACTTTTATGTGGTGATTTTCTTAGCTGATTTAGTGACAAATGGTGCAATTTCCAACCATTGCAGAAAAAAAAAACATCGTTTCCATTGATGAAAAAATATAAAGAAAAAAATATGACACACATTTTAAATTATATTATTCAAATATGCTGGGAAATATGACACACATTATAAATTATATTATTCAAATATGCTGGGAAATATGACACACATTATAAATTATATTATTCAAATATGCTGGGAAATATGACACACATTATAAATTATATTATTCTAATATGCTGGAAAATATGACACACATTATAAATTAATAAAAATTTAATTTTCCGTAATGATAAACTTGCCAAGAACTTCATAAAAATTCTATAATTATTTATCGCAAATGCAATAGAATAATTTTTGTATCATGCCCAAGTATTTTATTATTTGAATTTTATTTCCACATTACATATAAATATTAACTTATAAGTATTTAAATGTCTTCGTGTTTTTTTTATGGTACTACTCTTTACTTATATGTAACATCTTAACAAGTTAATGATGCTAACCACATAAAAGATGTTACCAATTAATTATCTCGTACGTTTCTTATTTATTTCGCCAACCCACTGATCCCACGGGTCTCTCCTATTGGATAAATTGATTCTAAAACATCCTTATCTCTTTTAGATTTTTGGTTCTTTTCTTGAACTCTGAGTAATGATTTTATCCGAAGCAATTTGTCTTCTCGCGTCTGTAGAAAAACATTGCTGGCCTTCTGTAGCTGGGAAAAAAACCCACTACCGAATAAGAATAAAGATTTTCAGATTTTCTTTTTTAATCTCAAAGTCTGTTTTGCCTGATGTTTAACTGTACTGGAAAGTAAATTTTTACTTGTTCTTGCTACGAGTGGGATAGTAAAACGCAATTTTATTCATGAAAATTTTTTATTGTGTACCAACATTAACATAATTTAGGGATTATTTTTGTTGTTAAGTTTTGGGTGTAAAAGCCTGTATAGCGGTGATAACAATAATATTTCATCTAACGTTTAGAATATTTAATTAGATATTTTATTCGAATATAAGCCCAGTTTAGAATTGGATAAAGTTCTACGCTAAGGGTAATTCTACGCCAAGGTTAAAGTGTGACACACCTTAGGTTGAATCGTTGATGCTGAACTGGAACTAAAGTGTTTAGATCTGTAAAAGCGATTGAGTATGAAACCTGAAGCAATTAATTATTTTTCTATGTTATATTTTTTAACAAAAATCCAAATAAACAAATACCCAAAATAACAAAATTGAGTTTTTAACAAAACCCAATTTTAGTCATGAAAATTTTGTATTGTGCATCAAGATTACATAATTTTAGGAATATTTTTGTTGTTAAGTTTTGCGTGTAGTAGTCTGTATAGCGGTGATAACAATAGTGCTTCAACTAACATTTAGAATATTTAATTAGGTATTTTATTCAAATATAAATTCAGTTTAGAATTGAATGTATAGAAACTAAAATGCTGGAGATATTCTACTCCAAGGTTAGAGTGTGGAGAATCTGAGTTTAAATCGGTGATGCTGAGCTTGAGATGAAGTTTAGATTTGTAACAGCGATTGGGTATGAAGCAATTAATCCTTTTTTGTTTGACATAACAAAAAAGGTTTAAATGCTTTGGATAAAATCATTAATCTTACTATTTAATCATTGTCAACATAAGATGAGTTTGATTCATTAAATTCTTCCCATTTACAGTAAAGAGAAATTTTATTCATTCTTTTAAAGTTGAAACTTAAGATTAAAATTTGAGTCGCATCATAATGCTTTAAATATGTAAAGTAATCAAATCGCTACTTTTTAAATCTCTTTTTTCAAATTATGTTATATGTGAATTGGAACATAGAATAATAAAAATATTTTACAATTCTTTTTGTTTTCTCTGATCAACTGAAAAATAATAATCGTTACAAGTTACATTCAAGTGAATTTCTTTATACTTAAAAATTTAAATAATGGATTGATTTAATAGTTTCTCTTCTTCATGAGCACAACGGCCCCATGCTGGGCCAAGACGTCTGCTTACTGGCAGATTTTGTTACAGATGTTGTTATCTTTATACGGGGTAGGGTTGTCAACCCTATTTCCAACAGTCATATTAGACTAGGACCTACGATTTAAAATGAATTTCGAACTATTACAAACACCCCTGGCATCTCTGAAACCTGTAGCAGCGAGAGCTAGAGTTCTAGTTACTCGACCATCAGGACCCTATAATTTCTCTAGAGTAATTAAATTATTTTGTAAATTTCCTTTAGTGTAGCAATGTAAAAGAGTTTGAAGTGTAAAGCAGCTTGACTTGTGGCTCATGGAAATATGAACAGATAGTCCACAGGACTGCTGCGATTCAAATGTGTTGGTGGCAATCATTGCTATCAGAAACTAGGAAACTTGACGAAGATTAGGACAACGAGTGTAAAGCGTCGCGTTTCGGTGATCAAGCTTATTGTGGTGGAGTGGTTTACAGATTTTCCCACATATGGCACACAAATTTGGGGTGGTTGCATCTAAAAGTCCCCTATAATTCAATGCCCTTTTTTTTAATGTCTCGAGGGAGTGTTTGTGGTAAACATATAAAACACGAGGTACCATCAATGTACAACACAAAAAAAGATTAAGAATAATACAATCATCATCATCTTTGGTGTAATAGCATGTTGGACTAAGGTCGTCTAAGCAGATGTTTTCATTTTGCAGGGATTGTCAGCCATACATCCAAAGCTCTATAGTCATATTAGACCGGGACCTTCTGTTTAAATGGGATTGCGAGACATTATAAACACCTATGAGACCGCCAGGACTCGAACCCTAACCCTATGGCACCGAGTGCCAGAGTGCTAGTCACTCAATCATGAGGCCCCACAATAATAAAATAGTGTTTGTAAATATTGTGTATACTTCTGTAATAAATCATTTAGAAATATTTTTAATAGTAAATATGATAGCTTCACTTTTTTGGAACAAAGTATATATCTATATTACGAATTAAAAATTTTAATCCCATGATTCAGAGGTTAAAATTACGTAGAACAGTTTTGCATAACACAATTTTTGCAAGAAAATAGTAATTAGCTTCTTAATAAATGGTAAAAAAAATCAAATCGAAATAATAATAATCAAACAACCAAATAAATATAACAATAATCAATCGAATAATAATCAAATCAAAATAACTTCTTAATAAATGGCGCTGTGAGAGAAATGTGACAAGTCGGAGCGACGAGTTTAATTGAATTCCAAAGCATTCGAATCAATGCACCTTTTCATTTCAAAAGGATAATGGGCGTGAACAATGCATTTCGTTCCCATCCGAATGATTCTTAACGAATTTAGATTCGCGTTCAGCGAGAAGTCAAATCCCTTATCGCTCGAACTCATTTCATCCGAATTCATATTCTCCTCGAAATAATGATTACATAACTGTAAACATCGAAATTCCAACTTTATATTTGTTATATTCATATAAGATAATAAATTTTTTAAACTTTATTGCCAATTTTATATATAATATCCTGTAATATTATTAAAAAGAAATTTTGTATTATTTAAAACTTATTTCTGCATTGTCTACTACAATAATTCCAGTCTTAATTCGACAATAAAAGGTTTGGTTTGTCGCTCTACTGTCATATTGTGCATACTTTGAGCTAATTAGACCAGAGCCTACGGTTTAAGGTGGATTCCGAACCACTCACAAGCATCCATGCCACCGCAAGGATTTGAATCTGAAGCCTGTGGTACCAAAGGCCAGAGCACAAGCCAATTCGTCATCAGGCCACTCGACTATGAAAGAGCATGAGGTACATTAGAAAGGCATATAACAGGGAAATGAACTTATAACATTCATTAAATTTTAGCAGAACAGAATTGGAAACATCGAATTATTCTTACTTGTTGTAAATATTTACTCACGGTAACATTAAAAACGAAAATCTCTAAAGTCTATTTGTGTAAAATTTATTTTTCTAAGAAGAAATGAGAAATATCCTAACTGCGGAATTTAACGATGCCAGGTCTACCGATAGAATGTTTTAGTCTAATTTTGCACAATGTTTGTGATATATCTTAACATCTTACAGCAAAAAGGGTAAAGTTAGATTCAAGTGTTTAATGGAAATTGCAATAATGTATGTAATACAGTATTTCTAATTATTGTAAATATATCCATATTCTTGTGAGGCATTTTTTTAAATATTTTTTTTTGCTTGAATTAATAAAACTTAATGGATAGTTACGTAAATTAAGGTATTATTTCTTGAATCCGCTACTTCACAAAACGTTATACAAAAATATCAATACATCACATGAAGGCAATAAATTACGTTCATCAGTTATCGCTCAAAACTAAAAAAAGAAAACAGATATATTGGATTTTATAAAAAAAGCACATAATGAAAATATAATTAAAAAAGCACGTGAAATAAATTTAAAATAAACTCATGTTTTTGAAAATTGCAACACCGTGAAGGAATCATCATAATTGCATGAAATTTAATACATGGTTGAGTGGTAGTGGTACAAATAAATGATTACATGTTCAAAGCAAACAAACAATAACAAGAGATCAGAATCAGTATTTTGTGTAGCCACCACGCGCCGCAATAACTGCTTCTACACGACGTGGCATGGAGTCAAACAAATTTTGAATGTCTGCCTAAGGAAGAGTATTCCGTATTGTTTGTATGTGCACCCAAAGTTCGTCTGCAGAAGCAACAGGACGAGGATCACGAGCGAAACGCCGACCAACGAAATCCCACACATGTTCAATCGGCGACATATCCAGGGAATACGCAGGCCAAGGAAGAAGCTGTACCTGCCGCGTTGAAAAGAAAGATTGAACAGTCCTAGCGATATGAGGGTGGGCATTGTCCTGTTGAAATACAGCGCCTAGCAAGCTTTGAAGGAAGGGAACAGCTTGGGGCTGTAGAACTTCACTGATGTACCGGTTGCTGTTCAGATTGCCCACAATTCTTAGCAATTTAGATCGTCCATGATATGCTATGGCACCCCAGACCATAAATCCGGGTGTTCGTCCACTGTGGCGTTCGATAATGCACTCCGGAAGGTGGCGTTCACCGGCATAGCGTCTGACACGAATGCGGCCATCATGGTACCACAAATTAAAGTGGGATTCGTCAGAAAACACGACATGCTGCCAATCAGCATGCCAGTCTCTATGCTGAGCGGCCCATTGTAACCGCAGGCGGCGATGGTTTAGCGTGAGAGGGATCCTGTGTAAAGGAGTCCTTGCGCGCAGTCCACGCTGCAGCAGACGTCTACGAATTGATGAAGCACACAATGAAACACCTGTAGCTATTGACCACTGTGCTGCCAATTGTGTAGAGGAATACGGATAGAGGATACGGTCCGTCAGAGCCATGCGGACCAGGTGTCTATCATCGCAAGCTGACGTCACATTTCGGGGTCCACTCCCGGATTTCCGAGTTGTCCGACACTCGTCCGTCCACTGCTGCCAAAGACGCATCACTGTGCTGCTGTTACGCTGCACACGAGAGGCTACTGCGCGATAAGACAATCCAGCTTCACGAAGGCCGATGATTCTCCCCCGTTCAAACTCTGTAAGTTGTTCAAATCTCATTCTCTTTTGTCGAAGAGGCATAAGTAACGATTGAGCTAACGTTTGCCACCAGCAGATAACCACCGATAACCTTACACGCCTCGTTACAACCGTCTATTTATTCGGATCCATCCGCCGTTCAGAGTGCGCTGCTCAGCATACACATGAGTTACGGATTTGAAATTCTAATCATTTGCATATCATGCGCTAGTTTGCATTTCCTGAAATTTTCTGCTCACTCGCGTAAGTCCTTCATGGTGTTGCAATTTTCCCAAACATGAGTTTATATATATATATATAATACTGTAAAATTCCAAAAGATTTTATACAGAAGCACGTGAAAGAAATTTAAAATATTTTTTTGTAAAAAAAAGGTCGTGAAAAATATTTTTAAAAAAATAAACCAATAAGAAACATTTAAAGAGGTCAACGAAATGAAAAACTGGTCAAAGACACGAAAAATCCGGCTACCCTATACAATACCCATAAATTAGTTTTTTGTTAATTATAGTTTTTGTCAATTTAATGCTGAAAAACACCTTATTAAAATCCTACCAATACAAACAGAGACATTCCTCCACGGCAGAACGGAGAGATTAATCTAATTCTGAATCAACAGCAGCCCCTCATCTGAAGCGGATAATGGACGCGAACAATGCATTTCATTCCCATCAGAAGGGTTCTTGACGAATTTAGATTTGCAATAAACGAGTACCCAAATCGAATCCCTCATCGCCCCAATCCATTTCGTTCTTCCTCCAGATTCATATTCTCCCCCGCAATGGAATGGTGATGAGATACGATGCCGCAGAAAAGGGTGAAATCCCAACTCATTTACAGAATAGGCAAAAGGCGAATTGATTCTTTGGCTATTCTCTATTCAAAGCATGCACAGCGCATTCCCCTTTCAGATAGTCGCTGTATATATATGCGCCCAAATCTACCCTATTCATTCTTTTCCTTTTGAATTTCGTAGTGCTGTCTCATTGCAGATTCATTCGTATGAAGCAGCTCTTCAACTTCAATTCAGTCAATGTTCTTAGAGATTTTCGCAATTTTTTTTAGTCTTTTATCTTGCTTGAAATTAAACCACAGCTTGTTTAATATGAATAACGTGACAAAACTCAATGTCTTTCCGAGTATTTTCCACAATCATATACATAAACAATGCTTTTGATTTGTGCAATTTCTGAATTAAAATTTGTGTGGCCATAACAGTATAGTATATAATAGATATTTTAGTCTATGCACAATCAAATCATTACTCTATTACTAAACAAAATATATCTCATCCGAGTTGTAACAAAATAATCTTGTTTTCTTTTCAAATAGCCACCATATGTTTATTCTGATTATAATAAACCATTTATCTTTATGACTCCGTTTTCAGAATAATAGCACTCAAGCTTTATCAGAAATAAAATATTTCAATTTAATTGTTTTATTCTTAGTATTTATATACTAGGCTATCTAGTAAGTCTGTGGCATGAAAAATAAAAAAAAATAAAAAAATATTTTCATTTTATTACGATGTTCAAATAATATTCTTTCTGTTAGCAATCAAAATACTAATCAGTTTCCCAATTAACATTTTGGTAGGAATAAAAATGCTTGCTTACGAGTTATTTTTCAAATTCAGAAGCAGAAAATAATCGGACGGGACCAAATACTGTGGGTGATCCAGCAATTCATATCGCAGTTTATTCAAATTTTGTCATTGCTTTCGTTGATTTGTGAACATACGCATTGTCTTCATGAAATAGCAATTTTTCTTCCTTAAATGTAACCTTTTTCTTCTGTATTTCTTTATCTAATCGGTCCAACAATGATATTTTTATTAATGTTATTGATTTTATCCTTTTAATTGTAACCAATCATTATTGACCATGTGCCTCCCAAAAACCAGTTGACATGACCCTTCCGGCCATTTTTTGTTTTCTCGGTTTCATGTGCTTCTGTTTGCTGGAATTCATTGTTTTGCTTGCTGACTCTATTCAGAAATCTATGCTTCATCAACTATAACGAAAACAGTCAGTTGCATTACGCTTTAATTGCTCCAAACAACACCTAGAAGCACAAACACATTCATGGTTTTGCTCAATTATAAGTCAACGCGACGCCCGTCATGCACTAATCCTTTTCGCATGTAAATATTCGAGCAAAATACTGCCCACATGTTCTTTAGAAATGGACACAACTTTCAATTTTGGGTCATCAAATTTCATATCAGGGATTTTACCTTATTTACCTTATTTAGACGACCAGGATGTGGTTGATCATTAATGCTTTTGAGGGCACGTTTATACTCGTCATTCAAAATTTTACCATCGAATTAGATGGAGAAGATTTCCTATAATGTTCATAGAGTTTTTTAAAATTCATTTGCGTTTTTGCTTTTGATAAAAAAATTTTATCACGATACACATTTCTGATGGAACATCCCGCCTGACCACAGACTTGTTAGCCAGTCTTGTAATATATAATATACTGATACAATTTAAATTTTTGTACTTTTATTTTTGTTTAAATAATAATTTTTTTTTCAAAAAAAAAAAAGAAAAGAAACATTGTATTATCTATTTTATGTGCTAACAGTGGGGCCTGAATGGCAGAGTGTCTAGTGCTCTGGCGCTCGATGTCATGATGGTGGAGTTCTGGCTGTGCCATGTATGTTTATAGTGGTTAGTGCCATTATGTTTACAGATAATCCCCTTTAAGCCATAGCTCCCGGTCTCATATGACTGTAGAATGTCACGGAGCCAAGTTAGACTTCTACCTACGGGTGCTCCATCACAACAAAAGCTGCCCCTTTATATTCAACCATGAGTCCATACGGGTTCGTGAGCTTGGCCCAGATGTCTACCAAATGAGATAAGAAACCACAACCTGTGCTGAAAGTAAAAAGTGAATAAGTAGTATAATGCACTCTTTTTAATGTCTATAACTATTTTTACTTTTCAAATATTTAATATACCATTGGTACTTAATGAACAATAATAGAAATGTAGATTATCTAAATCGATATACAATTGTAAAATGCACCACAAAAACGAAAGAGCATAAATGATTTTCATTTTAAATATTTCATATGTTTCAATGATATTTCTTTGAAAACTTCGTGTGTTGTTTCTTTAAAATTCTCTTTATTTAAATAATCTAATTATTTTTCTATCAACAGCAAATGTTTGCATAGCATAATAAATTCTCAGTGTCCTTAAAAATTAAAGAAAATTACTAAAAATTAAGGGTATGTGGTATAATCCTAACTTTTGGTGCATTTTGCTTAAAACTGCAATTCAAAGGACTAAAAATAAATACCATACTGGATAACAGAACAGTATTTCTTTATGTCCTTTGAAGTGTAAAATTTCTGTTTAAAAGAGAAAAGAGCTATACCCTTCAAAAAAGAATGAAGAGTTTAATTCAATTCTGAATCAATGGCAGGTTTTCATTTCGAGAGGATAATAGATGTGAAAAACTTATCCAATTCCCATCAAAAGAGATCTCACAGAGCTTAGAATTGTTATAAACTAGAACCTAATATTCAAATCCCTTGTTAATCAAATCCTATTTCGCCTAGATCCGGAATAATATTCTTTTTTAATGGAATAATAATGAGGTCGGAGCCACGGAAAAGGGTTAAATCCCACCTCATTTACAGAGTGGGCAAAGTGCGAATTGATTCTTTCGCCATTATCTATTCAAAACATACACAGTGAATTCTTCCTTCGGATGGCAACTATAGTATGTACATCCCTTTTTACCATTTCCTTTGATCTTTCTGTTGTGTCACCCACATCTATTTTATTCATATCTGACAAATCTTCAAGCTCAATTCAATTATTTGAGGTCTTAGGAAAAAGTTACCATCTGCATCCATTTTCTTTTTTCGCAATGAAACCCGCAGTCGTTTACCTATTTATTATGATTGATATTTATATGACACTAAAAATTTCTTGATTTTGCTATTTCACAAAAAGGTACACAAAAGTATCAATAAATCATATTCAGGCTATAAATTATACTCATCAGTTATCGTTCAAAACTGATGAAAAAAAATTAAAACAGATTAAATAACAAAATATAAAAAACTATAGAATTCCAAACGATTATATAAAAAAGGCACTTGAAAAAATTTAATAAGACAAGAGCATGAAAGTAATTTAAATAAACCAATAAGAATAGACCGTGACAGAAATTAAAAAAAAAAAATTAACCACTAAGGAACGTTGAAAGTGGTCAAGGAAACGAAAGTGCCGCCACGCAAAACAATACCATAATTTTATTGGTTAAAAGCGAAGGTTTTCTTCCGTATTTCTTTATATAATCTGTCAAAAAATAATGTACAATATACTTCCGTTATTAAGCACGAGATAAAAATTTAATAAAAAAATAAATATAAAGCTAAAAAATTTTTAACTATTTTATAAAAAAGCACATGAAAAAAATTTAAAGAATTTTCTAAAAAAGGTCGCGAAAGAAATTTTATAAAAAAAATTACTGGAAAGAATTTAAAAATAAATAAATAAATAAAAACCACAAAAATTCAAACGATTTTATCAAAAAGCACGTGAAAGGAATTAAAAATACTTTATGTAAAAAAAAAAATATGAAAATAATTTTAAATAAACCGATAAGAATAGATTGTTAAACAATTCTAAAAAATAAACCAATAAGAAACGTTGAAAGTAGTCAAGGAAACGAAAAATTTATCAAGGACCCAAAAAAACCCTCCACCGAAAACAATACTCATAATTTTATGGGTTAATAATAGTTTTGCCATTTAAGTGCTTATATCTAGAACTCACAAAAACACCTTATTAAAATCCTACCAATATAAACAGCGACATTCCTCCACGGCAGAGTGGCTGAGATTAATCTAATTCCGAATCAATAGCGTCCTCTCATCTGAAGCGGATAATAGACGCGAACAATGCAATTCATTCCCATCAGAAGGGTTCTCAACGAATTTAGATTTGCAATAAACGAGAACTCAAATAGAATCCCTCATCGCCCCAATCCATTTCGTTCCTCCTCCAGATTCATATTCTCCCCCGCAATGGAATAGTGATGAGATACGATGCGTGCAGAAAATCCCACCTCATTTACAGAATAGGCAAAATGCGAATTGATTCTTTGGCTGTTCTCTATTCAAAGCATGCACAGCGCATTCCCCTTTTAGAGAGTCGCTGTATATATATGCGCCCAAATCTACCCTATCCATTCTTTTCCTTTTGAACTTCGTAGTGCTGTCTCATTGCAGATTCATTCGTATGAAGCAGCTCTTCAACTTCAATTCAGTGAGTGTTCTTTGAGATTTCCGCAATTTTTTTTTTTTTTTTTGGTCTTTTATCTTGCTTGAAATGAAACTACAACTTCCTTATAATGAAAGACAAAACTCTATGTTTTTTCGAGTATTTGCCATAATCATATACATAAAGAATGCTTTTGATTTGTGCTATTTTTTGAGATTTAAAATTTGTGTTGTCCTAAACAGTATAGTATTAGATGTTTTAGGCTACGCTAAAATCAAATCACTACGATTACCAAAACAATATATCTCATCCGATTTGAAACAAAATAACATTGGTTTCTTTTCAACATCAGTTTATTCTGATTATAATAAATCATTCATCTTTATGAACCGATCTCAAAACCGATCTCAACAGTCGTCAAAAGTTACCGAAAATAAAATTTCAATTGCTAGATTCTTAGAATTCATATAGTAAGCAATCTGGTTAATCTGTGGCATGAAAACAAAAGCAGTTTTTTAAACCAAATATCACTTTATTTTTGTTACGCCTTACAAATAATAGTTTTTTTGTTAGCAGTCAAAATATTAATTCGTATCCCATTTAACGTTTCCGTAGGAATGAAAATTTAGGGACAGATAATAGTCACAGGAGACCAAATACGAAGAGTGGTCAAACAATTCATATCGCAGTTTATTCAATTTTTGCCATCATATTCATTGATGCGTGAACATACGCATTGTCTTGATGAAATAATGATGTGATGTTTCTTTAAAATTCTCGTTATTTTAAAAATATAATTTTTTTTCTATAAACAGCAAATATTTACATAGCATAAAAATTATCAACGTCCTTAAAATTTAAAGATAATTATTAAAAATTAAGGGTACGTGGAATAATCCTAACTTTTGATAAGTTTTGATTAAAAATGCAATTCAAAAGACCGAAAATAACATTTCAAGAGGATAATAGACGTGAAAGATTTATCCAATTCCCATCAACAGAGATCTCAAAGATCTTAGACTTACTATAAACTAGAACCAAAACCAATTCACTTGTTAATCAAATCCTATTTTGCCTAGATCCGGAATAATATTCTTTTTAATGGAATAATAATGAGATCGGTGCCAGGGAAAAGTGTTAAATCCCACCTCATTTACAGAGTAGGCAAAGTGTGAATTGATTCCTTGTCCATTTTCTATTCCAAGCATACACAGTGAATTCTTCCTTCAGATGGCAACTATGTACAATACATAAATTTTTACCATTCCCTTTGATCTTTCTGTTGTGTCACTCCCATCTATTTTATTCATATCTGACAAATCTTCAAGCCCAATTCTATTATTTGAGATCTTAGAAAAAAGTTACCATCTGCCACCATTTTCTTTTCTTCCCAATGAAACCCACAGTCGTTAACCTATTTATTATGAAGAATGTGACAAATCTGTTTCTGGATGAAACTTTACGAGTACTTGCCATCATCATGTACAGATAGAAATGTTTTTGATCTGTGCTACTCTTTACGCATTAAAATTTATGAGGAACTATAAAATGGTATGGTGGATGGCTCTATCTACAGCTGAAACCAAATCGCTACTCTATTACCGTAAATAGAAATCATACCCGACTTGTAGCAAAGTAGCCTCACTTTTCCTCTATAAAAAAAGCAACATCAATTTATTTTGATGATAATAAACTATTAATCTTTATCACTGAGAAGTGGCCAATGGTTGTTTATAGTTTTCTGATATATACGGTATTGACCGAGTTGTTAAAGTTTTCATATTTGTATTAAAAAGGTTGATAAAGCATTGGTTAATGATTTATCGAAATTGTATTTATTTATTTATTTTAACTTTGATTCTACTTATACAAAAATTTTCGCTTCTACGTCTTCTAAAAAATGACGGAAAACTTGATAGAAGTAGACACAGAAAAAACGAATAGTGTTATTTTACGCCATGGAAATATAAGAAAAAGTAGTATGTGAGTTTCAACATGTGTTCAACTTTATACAAAGTGTAATGGTCTCTAATAGGTATGCAGGTATGGCATTAATAATACGTTAATTAATAATTAAATATTGCTTAACCCATTTAAATATTTCTCAGAATGATAATTCAGTTGACGGCAAGACCTATTACTTTGTCAAGATAATACGAAGAGCCAGAATGTACGTATTTTTCTAGTTAAGTACAGCAATACATCTTGCTAGAGCATCCCAAGTATGGTCCATCGGGTTCAATTTTGGAAAAGGATCTGTCTAACCCGTACAAAAACAATATTCTCATAAATCCAGTTATCTATTATCATTTTATAGAACAAAGACCCCCAACACTATATGCTTAAGGACAAAATAACTGGATCAAGTATCTCGCTTCGATGTAACTGAGAAATAACGATCCCTCAATATAGAGCTAAAATGCTGCTGTCCAAATAGAGACCTTTCTATGCACATACATTGCATCCAAAAAATTCATATCTTTCATTAATATTATTAGGATAATAGTATCTTCCATATCACACCCTGGATCAACAAGTAACTATACAAACAAAATATTGACTCTAGCGGAAACCTCTCTTGCCTAATTGGCATGTATGCGGGCCCAATTAAACCTTTCATTTCAGTAGTTTAGTATAATGATTGACGTCTTGAACCCATCTGCGCCGAATCTTCCAGTGGTGACCACAAGAGAAGAGTGATGGTTGTAGCTTTTCCATACTTTCTTTTGGTTAGCTTAAAATAGTGGTTATTTGCGATAATTGCAACACTAGGGTTTCCGCAACTTTATATTGTAGAAGTTGTTTCTTTTCTTAGAAATCATTCTACAAGAAGAGCTCAATTAATTTTACACATATTTAAAAAAAAATGACCAGTAAGAAACATTGAAAGCGGCCAAGGAAACGACTATAACTATATCCATAAACTAAAACAATAACTATATCCGACTAAACTAAACTAAACAATAACTATATCGGAATACAAACATATCCATATCCATAATTTTATAGATTAATAATAGTTTTTGCAATTTTAAGTGCTTAAAGCTGAAACATAAAAAAACACCTTATTAAAAGCAAGCCAAACAAACAGAGACATTCCTCCACGGCAGAATGGCTGAGATTAATCTAATTCTGAATCACTATCAGCCTCTCATCTGAAGCGCATAATAGACGCGAACAATGCATTTCATTCCCATCAGAAGGGTTCTTGACGAATTTGGATTTTCAATAAACGACAACCCAAATCGAATCCCTTATCGCCCCAATCCATTTCGTTCCTTCTCCAGATTCATATTCTCCCCCGCAATGGAATGGTGATGAGACCCGATGCCCGCAGAAAATCCCACCTCATTTACAGAATATGCAAAATGCGAATTGATTCGTTGGCTATTCTCTATTCAAAGCATGCACAGTGCATTCCCCTTTTAGAGAGTCGCTGTATATATATATATGCTCCCAAATGTAGCCTTATCCATTCTTTTCCTTATCAACTTTGTAGTGTGGTCTCATTGCAGATTCATTCGTATGAAGCAGCTCTTCAACTTCAGTTTAGTCAGTGTTCTTAGACATTTCCGCAATTTTTTTATAATCTTTTATCTTACTTGAAACTAAACAGAACTTGCTTATTATGAATATCATAACCCTATAAAGTTCTATGAGCTCTACGAAGTTTTTTCGAGTATTTGCCATAATTATGTACATAAAAAATACTTTTGACTTGTGTTGTTTTTTTTCTTTGAGAATTAAAATTTGTATGGCCATAAACAGTATAATACGAGTTTTAATCTATGCTAAAATTAAATAATTACGCTATTACTAAAAAAAAAGCCTCCGAGTTCTTACAAAATAGTCTTAGTTTCTTTTTAAATAGCTACTTCAATTTACTCTGATTAGAATAAACCATTTAACTTTATGATTTATTAGAAATCCGATCTTAGAATAGCAGCCATCAAACGTTATCTTAAATAAAATTTCAATTTACTTGCTTGATTCTTAGTATTTATATACTAGGTTATCTGGTAAGTTTGTGGCCTGAAAAAGAAAAAAAAACGCCAATTTATTACGCCGTTCATACAATAAGGTCATAATACTCATCAATTTCCCATTTAACGTTTTCGTAGAAATGAAAATACTTGTTTGCGAGGCATATTTTCGAATTTAGGAACAAATAATAGTCGCAGGAATTCAGATACGGTGGGTGGTTCAGCAATTCATATCGCAGTTCAATCAATTTTTGCCATCGTTTTCATTGGTCTATGAGCATACACATTGTCTTGATGAAACAGCAGTTTTTCTTCGTTAAATATGGCCGTCTCTACTGTATTTCTTTATCTAATCCGCCTAACAATGATGTATAATATTCTACTGTTATGTTTTACCCTTTTCAATATAGCCACTCATTATTATACCATGTTCCTACCAAAAAGTAATTGCCCTGACACTTCCAGCCGATTATTGTATTTTCAGTCGCTTTGAGGCGATTTTACCTGCCGGAACTCATTGATTGCTAACTCGATATATATGTTCTATCTATTTTGACAAAGAAATTCAGCTGCATTAAGTTCTAACTGCTCCAAACTACACTTAGAAGCACAAACACATTCATGTTTTTGCTCAATAATAAGTCAACGCGACACCCGTCATGCACTAATCCTTTTCGTATGCAAATATTCAAGCAAAATACTGTTCGCCTGTTCTTTTGAAATGCGAACCCATTTATCAAGCACTTTCAACTTTGGGTCATTCAGAACTATATCATGGATTTTTTCACTAATTACTTATTAATTATCTCAATTGTACGATCCGGACGGGGTTCATCATTAGTGCTTCTGTGGCCACGTTCAAATTCGCCATCCGAAATTTCGCCATTTTTCGTAACAAAAGAATTTTTGGTTTGTGCTGAAATATCGCGTCTGACCACAGACTTATTGGTAAGTCAAGTAATAGGTAATACATATAATAAATAATTTAATATTTTTGCTTACATAATTAGGTTTTTTTTCTAAAAACGATTGCATTGACTAACTTATGTGCTGATAGTATAAAGTGGGAAAATATTATACACTGAAGTGACAAAAGTCATGGGATAGCAATATGCAAACTTTCAGATGACAGTAGCATCGCGTAGAACAGGTATAAATGCGCAGAGCTTTCATTTCTGTTCAAGTTATTCATGTGAAGAGGTTTGGACGTGATGATGACCGCACGACGGGAATTAACAGACTTTGAACGCGGAATGTTAGTTGGAGCTAGACGCATGGGTCATGCCATTTCGGAAATCGTTAGGGAATTCAACATTCCTAGATCCACTGTGTCAAGAGTGTGCCGAGAGTATGAAATTTCAGGCATAACATCCCACCATGGACAGCGCAGTGGTCGACCGCCTGCACTTAACGACCGAGATCGGCGACGTCTGCAAAGAGTCGTAAATTCTAAAAGACAAGCAACACTGCGTCAAATAACCGCAGAAATCAATGTGGGACGTACAAGGGACTTGTCTGTTAGAACTGTGCGGAGAAATTTGGCTTTTTTGGGCTATTCCAGCAGAAGACCGACTCGAGTACTGACAGAACGACATCGCTTGCAGCGACTCTCGTGGGCACGTGAGCATATCGGTTGGTCCCTAGATGAATGGAAAACCGTGGCCTGGTCCGATGAGTCACGATTTCAGTTGGTAAGAGCTGATGGTAGGGTTCGAGTGGGGCGCAGACCCCACGAAGCCATGGACCCAAACTGTCAACAAGGCACTGTTCAAGCTGATGGTGGCTCCGTAATGGTGTGGGCTGTTTTTTAATGGCATGGACTTGGTCCTCTGGTGCGACTGGACCGAACATTGACTGGAAATGCTTATGTTCAGCTACTTGGAGATCACTTGCAGCCATTCATGGACTTCATGTACCCAAACAACGATGGGATTTTTATGGATGACAACCATAAACCCCATGTCACCGGGCCACAACTGTTCGCGATTGGTTTGAAGAACATTCTGGACAATTCTAACGAATGATCTGGTCACCTAGATCGCCCGACATGAATCCCAGCGAGCATTTATGGGACATCATCGAGCGGTCTGTTCGTGCCCAAAATCCTGCACCATCAACGCTTTCACAATTATGGACGTCTATCGAGACAGCATGGCTCAATATTCCTGCAGAAGACTGCCAACGACTTGTTGAGTCCATGCCACGTCGAGTTGCTGCACTTCGCCGGGCGAAAGGAGGGCCGACACGATATTAAGAGGTATCCCATGACTTTTGTCACTTCAGTGTAATTTACCCTTTTTGATTGTCTATAACTATATTAATTTCTGACAAATTTTAATATGTCATGAAAACAGGTACTTCTTGAATAAGTAGTACAAATGTAGATTATCCAAAATCCTCCATAATTGTAAAATGTACCATAAAAACGACAGAACACACATAATTTTAATTTTAAATATTGCTCATCTTTCAGTGATATTTCTTTGAAACCTTCATGTGATTTTTCTTTAAAATACTCTTTATTTTAGCATTCTAACATATTACTTTTTTATAAACAACAAATATTTACATAGCATAAAAAATTCTCAATATCCTTAAAAATTAAAGATAATTACTAAAAATTAAGAGTGCTGGGTATAATCCTACATTTTTGTGCATTTTGCTTAAAACTGCAAATTCAAACGGCAAAAAAATAAGTATCAAACTTGATAATAGAATCTTTATGTGATTTGAAATATAAAACTTCTTATTAAAAGAGAAAAGTGCTACACTCTTCAACAGAATGAAGAGTTTAATTCAATTCTGCATCAATGGCAGGTTTTCATTTCAAGAAGATAATAGACGTGAAAATTTATCCAATTCCCATCAAAAGAGATCTCAAAGAGCTTAGAATTGCTGTAAACTGGAACCAAAGTCAAATCCCTTGTTAATCAAATCCTATTTCGGCTAGATCCGGAATAATATTCTTTTTTAATGGAATAATAATGAGATCGGTGCCACGTAAAAGGGTTAAATCACACCTCATTTACAGAGTAGGCAAAGTGCGAATTGATTCTTTAGCATTATCTATTCAAAACATACACAGTGAATTCTTCCTTCGGATGGCAGCTATAGTATGTACATCCCCTTTTACCATTCCCTTTGAGTCTCCTGTTGTGTCACTCACATCTATTTATGCATATCCTACAAATCTTCTAGCTCAATTCAATTATTTGAGGTCTTAAAAAAAGTTACCATCTGCCACCATTTTCTTTTTTCGCAATGAAACCCGCAGTCATTAACCTATTTATTATGATTGATATTAACATGACACTAAAAATTTCTCGATTTTGCTACTTCACAAAACGTTACACAAAAGTATCAATAAATCATATGCAGGCTATAAATTTTGCTCATCAGTTATCGTTCAAAAGTGAAAAAAGGAAAACAGATTAAATAAAAAAATATAAAAAACTACAGAATTCAAAACAATAATATAAAAAGGAACGTGAAAACAATTAATAAGAAAAGAGCATGAAAGAAATTTAAATAAACCAATAAGAATAGATCGTGACAGAAATTTAAACAAATATACAGTAAAAACATTGAAAATGGCCAAGGAAACGAAAGTGCCACCACCCAAAACAATACCCATAATTTTATGGGTTAAATGTGGCAGTTTTCTTCTGCATTTCTTTAAATAATCGGTCTAAAAATGATGCATAATATACTCCTAATATATCGAATAATAGATAATAATAGATCGTGACAGAATTTTTAAAAATAAACCAATAAGAAACGTTGAAATTGGTCAAGGAAACGAAAAAACTCTCAAGGACCCAAAAAATCTCTCCACCGAAAACAATATCCATAATTTTATGGGTTAATAATAGTTTTTGCCATTTTAATGCTTATATCATGAACACACAAAAACACCTTATTAAAATCCTACCAATACGAACAGAGACATTCCTCCGCGGCAGAACGGAGAGATTAATCTCATTCTGAATCAACAGCATCCTCTCATCTGAAGCGGATAATAGACGCGAACAATGCATTTCATTCCCTTCAGAAGGATTCTTGACGAATTTAGATTTGCAATAAACGAGAACCCAAATCGAATCCCCTCATCGCCCCAATCCATTTCGTTCCTTGTCCACTTTCATATTCTCCTCCGTAATGGAATGGCGATGACACCGATAACCGCAGAAAATCCCACCTCATTTACAGAATAAGCAAAAAGCGAATTGATTCTTTGACTATTCTCTATTCAAAGCATGCACAGCGCATTCCCCCTTTTAGATAGTTGCTGTATATATATGCGCCCAAATCTATCCTATCCATTCTTTTCCTTTTGAACTTTGTAGTGCTGTCTCATTGCAGATTCATTCGTATGAAGCAGCTCTTCAACTGCATTTCAGTGAGTGTTCTTAGAGATTTCCACAATTTTTTTTAGTCTTTTATCTTGCTTGAACTTATACCACAGCTAGTTTATTATGAATAACGTGATAAAACGCTATGAAAGTGTTCGGGTATTTTTTATAATCATGTACACATAAATGTTTTTGATTTGTGCTATTTTTGGAGAATTAGAATTTGTAGGGTCCTAAACAGTATAGTAAATGTTTAAATCTATTAAAAAATCAAATCCTTTCGCTATTACCAAACAAAATATATATCATCAGAATTATAAAAAAATAGCTATGATTTCTTTTCAAATAGCCACCATCAATTTATTCTGATTATAATAAACCACTTACCTTTATGATTCCGATCTCAAAATAACCGTTATCAAGAGTTATCGAAAGTAAAATTTCAATTTACTTGCTTGATTCGTATTAATTTATATTCTAGGTCTTCTGGTAACTATGTGGCGTGAAAAAGAAAAAATAGTTTTTTTTAACCAAGTAACATTTTGTTTTATTACGTCATTCAAATAATAAGCAGTCAAAATATTTATCAATTTCCCATTTAACGTTTTCGTAGGAATCTGCTTGCTTACGAGCTAACTTTTCAAATTCAGGAATGAACATTTCATTGATCTGTGAACCTACGCATTGTTTTGATGAAACAGCACTTATTCTTCGTTAATATTGGTTGTTTTCTTCTATATTTCTTTTCTTAATCGATCCAACAGTGATACATAATATTCTTCTGTTATGTTTTTTACCCCTTTCAATGTAACCAATCATTATTAAACCATCTGTCTTCCAAAATACAGTTGTCATGACCCTTCTGGCCGATTTTTGTCGATTTGGTTATTTGGTGGGTTTGGTGGTGCCGACTTGGTGGGTCGCTGTGATGTGCTTTTACTTGCTGGAATTCGTTATTTTGCTTTCTGATTTGATTCAGAAATTCATATTTCATCAATTATGCCGAAGAAATCCAACTGCAATACGCTCTAACTGCTCCAAACAACACTTAGAACCCGAAACACGTTCATGTTTTTAAAAATTGTAACTCGACACGACATTTTATACAAACAGCTTTTTTGTATGCAAATGTTCATGTAAAATACTGCCCTTCTTTTGAATTGCTTACGATCTCATTGGTCAATCACCTTCAACTTTGCGTCATCCTAAACCATATTATGGAATTTATCAACAATATCTTGTGTTGTTACCTCATTTGGACTACTAGGACGTGATTCATCATTAGTTCTTCTGCTACCACATTTAAACTGGCCAACCAAATTTTAACCACCGACTTTGGCAAAGGAGATTTCACATAATATTTATAGAGGTTTTTTAATTTTATTTGCGTTACTGCCTTTGAAAAAAATAGTGGTTTATCACGATACGAAGCACATTTTTTCAACAGTGAAAAAAGAATCAAAATATACACTCAAGGGCCAAAACATTATGACCACCTGTCAATAACGAGTTGGCCCACCTTTGGAGCGCAACAGAGCTTCAACCCGCCTTGGCATGGATGCCACAAGTCCTTGGTAGATGGCCGGAGACAGATTGTACCAGATGTTTAAGCAACGGTCACCCAAATCCGAGATATCGCGAATTGGTTGTATTTGAACTCTGAGCTGCCGTCCCAGGACATCCCAAATGTGTTCTATCGGATTGATATCCAGTGAGTTAGGCGGCCAGGACAGTAACTGGAATTCAGCATCATGTTCCTGGAACCACTCCAACGCAATTTTAGCCTTGTGACAAGGGGCTTTGTCCTGTTGGAACATTCCATTTCCAGCTGGAAAAACAGAGGCCATGTAAGGGTGCAACTTGTCCGCAATGATGTTCAGATACCCTGTAGCATTCATGGTCTGCTCTACCACAATCACGGGTCCCAGAGACGCCCAAGAGAACGTCCCCCAAAGCATAATACCGCCACCACAGGCCTGTGTAGGACCCACTGTACATTGAGGGAGCAACTGTTCGCCTGGAAGACGGCGTATCCCGACACGGCCGTCGGCGTGATGAATGACAAACCGTGATTCATCTGACCAGGCAACTCTCTCCCACTGATCCATGGACCAGTCACGATGTTCCTGGGCCCAGCGCAGGCGCAGTTGGTGATGTCGCTTGGTCAGAAAAGGCACACGAGTGGGACGTTTGCTGCGTAGCCCCAAATCCAACACTGTGCTCCGATACTATTCTACTTGGCCCTGCATTGTATTGGGCTGTCAGCTGAGCCACTGTCTGGCTCCGGTTTACTTCCCCATGCGACACAGTCTCCGACGAACTTTTTCTTTGATAGCGTGTGGACGTCCAACACCATGTCATCTACTGCTGGTCTCACCGTCATTCATCCACTTTGCATAAGTACTAACAGCTGTAGATCGCGACCAACCCACGAGTCGTGCAGTTTCGGAAATACTTGTTCCGTGCCTTCCGAGCCATTACAATCTGCCCTCGATCAAAGTCGCTTAGATCCGCAGCCTTTCCCATCACACACAGAAGTATTTGAAATAATGATTCCTCAGACTCTCCAGCAGCAGTTAAATACCACTTCCACCTGATCACATGCCTTCCACGTCATCCAGGCGAGTTTATTGCAAAATGTAGGGGTGGTCATAATGTTTTGACTCTTGAGTGTATTTGTTTTCTATGGCTGTTAAACAAATATTAACATATAGAATGGCGTGGCATTTTACATGATATCGTTGAAAGGTTTGTTCTATTTCGTAACAAAACAATTTATTGGTTTGTAGTGAAGTAACGCGTCTCACCAGAGACAGTCAGTGACTTAGTCAACATAATAATAGGTAATATATTGAAATAATTTTATATTTTTGTTTAAATAATTATAATTTTTTTTCAAAGATCTATTGTATTGTCTATCTTAGTATGTACTGACAGTAGCAAGTGAAAAAATTATATAACGCATCCTTTCTTATGTTTATAATTATTTTTCTTTAATTTTTAATATACCATGATAGGAGATCTTCCTGAACATATAATACAATTATAGATTATCTGAATCGATATACATTTGTAAAATGTGCCATAAAAAGGACAGAACATAAACGATTCTCATTTTAAATATTGCTCTTGTTTCAGTGATATTTCTTTGAAACCTTAATGGGATGTTTCTTTAAATTTTTCTTTTTTTTAATACACTAACATATTATTTTTCTACATACAGCAAATATTCACCAAGCAAAAAAAATTCTCAACGTCCTTAAAAATTAAGGGTGCTTGGTGTAATACTAACGTTCAGTGCGTTCTGCTTAAAATTGCAATTCAAGGGACAAAAAAAAAATTTATCCAATTCCCATCAAAAGAGATCTCAAAGAACTTAGAATTGCTATACACTAGAACCAAATCCAAATCCTTTGTTAATCAAATCCTATTTCGCCTAGCTCCGGAATAATATTTTTTTTTAATGGAATAATAATGACATCGGTCCCACGGAAAAGGGTTAAATCCCACCTCATTTACAGAGTAGGCAAAGTGCGAATTGATTCTTTACCCATTATCTATTCAAAACATACACAGTGAATTCTTCCTTCGGATGGTAGCTATAGTACGTACATCAATTTTTACCATTCCCTTTGATCTTTCTGTTGTGTCACTCACATCCATTTTATTCATATCTGATAAATCTTCAAGCCCAATTTAATTACTTGAGGTCTTAGAAAAAGTTACCATCTGCCACCATTTTCTTTTTTTCGCAATGAAACCCACAGTCGTTAACCTATTTATTATGAAGAATGTGACAAATCTGTTTCTGGATGAATCTTTACGAGTACTTGCCATCATCATGTACAGATAGAAATGTTTTTGATCTGTGCTACTCTTTGCGCATTAAAATTTATGAGGAGCCATAAAATGGTATGGTGGATGGCTCTATCTACAGCTGAGACCAAATCGCCACTCTATTACCGTAAATAGAAATCATACCCGACTTGTAGCAAAGTAGCCTCACTTTCAGCTCTATAAAAAAAGGCAACATCAATTTATTTTGATGATAATAAACTATTAATCTTTATCACTGAGAACTGGCCAACGGTTGTTTATAGTTTTCTGATATATACGGTATTGGCCGGCATGTTGAAGTTTTCATATTTGTGTTATAATGGTTGATGAATCGTTTGTTAATGATTTATTGAAATTGTATTTATTTATTTAATTTAACTTTTATTCTACTTTTACAAAAAAATTCTGCTCTACATTAGCTTTTAAGAAATAAAGAAAATTTTAAAAGAAGTAGGCAGAGAAAAAAAAATTATTTTATGCCCTGAAAATATAAGAAAAACATAGTATCCCAGTTTCAACATGTGTTCAACTTCATACAGATTGCAACGATCTCTAATAGGTATGCAAACATGGCATTAATAATACATTAATTAATAATTAAATATTGTTTGGCGCAGTTAAACATTGCTTAAAATGATAACTCAGTTGACAGCATGGCCAATTACTTTGTCAAGATAATTTGAAAAGCCAGAATGGTTGTATGGTTTAAGTGCAGCAATATATCCTGCTAGACAAGTTTTGCTATTTATATTATAAAGATTGATAAATCATTGGTTAATGATTTATCGAAATTGTATTTATTTATTTTAATTTTATTTCTACCTTTACAAAAATTTCCTGTTCTACACTGGAATCTAAAAATAAAATAAAGAAAATTGTAAAAGAAGTAGGGCCAGAAAAAAAAAGAATAGGGTTATTTTCAGGTCTGAAAATATAATAACCACATAGTATCCTATTTCAGTATGTGGTCAGCTTTATACAGATCGTAATGATCTCTAACAGGCATGCAAGAACTGTACTAATAATACATTAATTAATAATTAACTTTATTAAATAATGCTTGGCCCAATTAAATATTGCTCAAAATGATAGTGTTTATTAACTAAGTTGACGGCAATGTCTATTACTTTGTTAAGGTAATTCGAATAGCCAGAAGGGTCGTATAGGGTTAGTTAAGTGCAGCAATATGCCTTACTAGAGCATCCCAAGTATGCTCCAGTAGGTGCAAGCCTTTAAAAGGAACTGTCTAACCAGTAGAAACAAGAATCTCACAAAAGAATTTATTCTTTATCGTTTTACAGAAAGAAGTAGACACCAACTGTATATGCGTAAGGACAAAACAAATGGACCAAGAATCTAGCTTCGATGTAACTGAGCAATAACAATCCACATAGGTCAATATACAGCTTAAAAACTGCCATTCAAATAGAGGGTTTCCATTTGCCCATTTTGCGACTCTGGAGATGTAATGGGCAGGGACCAACTCCTCCGATGTGGAGCTCTTCGTGGACCTACAGAGGAGTCAAGGTATTGGGAAATAAGTTCGTTCATTAGGCAATGGCTCTTGTCTTCTTTTTGTTCTTAGTTCTTGATTATTTTTAGTGCTATTTTTCTATGTAACCTTTTGCCTAGCTATTGTAAATAATATATATATACAGTAGAACCTCTTTAAATTGAACCTCGATAAGTCGAAAACCTCCAAAATTGGAAATTGTTTTTGTTCCCTTCCCTTCAAGCCCCAAAACCTCCATTACTCGAAATTTCAACAATCTATATGTTGAAATAATTAGTCAATCCCCACTAGCTATTTTAGTACATATTTTCCCTCCATAACTCGAGAAAACAATTGGGTATCTCGAACATTAGCAATGTTTGATTTTACAACCTTTTAACTCGATCATTTGGAACTAATTACCTCTACAGTTCGAAGTTACCGACTTTAAGGATTTGCCGACAATGCGCGTCATTGTTTCTTAGAAAACAATGTTTGAGTATGCAGTAAATAAAATAACCAATTGTATGAAATATTCTTATTATAATTCTTATTCTTATTATTGCTATTGATTTCATTTGAACTCTAGCGAAGGAAACCTTTTGTTGTCCATTGCAAATTTAATGTTGTTTCGGAATTATTTTGATTTTTTATTGTAGTATATAATATAACTTTTAAGTTGCAAATAAACATGTTTATTAACTCCGTAACTTGATGGTTTATTTATTTCACCTCTCTAACTCAAAATAAATTGGAAAGAATCTAAACCTCTACAAGTCGAATATTTCCTTACAAATTCCGAAATCCCCCATAAGTCGAATTATTTGGCGTCTCCCTTGAAGTTCGACTTACATATAAATACTTATCCATGTAAATTTCATAGTAAATTTTTTATGGATTGTAAAAATATCAATGCAAACAAGAATATTTTACATTAAGTATATTAAATGTAAACAACTATTACTGTAATAACAATATTTTTAACAATATAACAATTTAATACAATTATTTTGTGGATTAAATAAATATTCAAAAGAAAATTGATGATTTTTCTTTTTAAAAAGTTGATGTGATATAACTTCATAAAAACTTTGTGTATTTAAAAAGTTGGACTATTGAAATAATTCATGAAAAATGTGTGTTAATGATAATTTTTTTCTTCAATAGACGATTCGATAGTTAATAATTAATTACTCAATCAGTTAGGCATCAATCAGATCAATTGACAAATGTATGCTCTAGAGAAAATACAAAAAATACTTATTTACAAAAAGGGTATTTATTTACAAAAAATACTGTAATATCAACATATTTTTCTTTACATTCAGAGAATTTTCATTTAAATCATTACTTTAGAAATAGTTGCAATAATGTCTGTCAAATAAATTGTTATATTGGCACATTCAAAAAATTAATGACATAAAAATTATTGAAGATAATTAAGTGTGTTTTATAAATTAGCCATTAACAATCTTTCGTTTATCATAACGTGAATGTTTTTTTTAACAACAAACAGATAACTGAAATATTTTTTTTAACAAGAATATTTTACACTGAGTACATTAAATTTAAATAACTATTACTGTAATAAATATTTTCATACAATTATTTTGTGGATTAAATAAATATCCAAAAGAAAATAGATAATTATTCTTTTTAAAAAGTTGATGTGATATAACTTCATAAAAACCTTGTGTAGATAAAAAGTTACACTATAGAAATAATTCATGAAAAATGTGCGTTAATGATAATTTTTTTCGTCAATAGACAATTCGATAGTTAATAATCAATTGCTCAATCAGTTAAGCATCAATCACATAAATTACCAAATGTATGCTATAGAGAAAATACAAAAATACTTATTTACGAAAAGTATTTATTTACAAAAACTATTGTGATATCAACATATTTTTTTTTTCATTCAGAGAATTTTCATTTAAATCATCCCTTTAGAAATAGTTGCAGTAATGTCTGTCAAATAAATTGTTATATTAACACATTAAACAAATTAATGACATAAAATTATTGAAGACAATTAGGAGTGTTTTATAAATTAGCCATTAACAATCTTTCGTTTATCATAATGTGCATGTTTTTTTTAACTACACATATATAACTCAAATATTTCTTTAGAGGAAAAAAAATTAGCATTATCAAAATAGAATTTTTTTGTCCATTGTTTTTTTACTGCAGCTGGTTTTTTTTTTGAAGGCCATCTCCAATGCTGGCTAATCGTGGCTTCATACCAAACTGACTCTTCTAAACAAAAGCATGATGCTGAAACAAATTTAATTAAGTGGCGCATGGAATTTGAAGTTTTAAAAAATTCCAATAAATTACTGACAAAAGAAAAAAAGAAACAAAAACGATAAGAAGATTGTTTAATAAATGTTTACGTACAACAAGTTCCAAGTTTTTTCCAGTATGCAGAGAGAGGCCTTTCTAGCAAAATGTGTTGTTGTTTTTTTCCAGACATTGGTATTATTTTCCGTTGCCTTTCGGAACAAAATATTTTTAAAAGCCTTTTCTTCATGTATCACAGCGATAAAGTTTTTTTAATTGTTTAAAGCTTTGGAATTGAAACGTAGTTGAAAATTGTCTAAAGCAGGTCAATCTATTAAACAATAAAGAAAAAATGCAAAGTGACTCTGTCAAATGTTTACTTTTTAAAAATAATGGAAAAATTAACGAAAGAATGTTTTTGAAATTACGGAAAAAAGGAAACTCGGTCTAACATTTATATTGGCATTTTTGTGAAAAAAATAGTTTAAAATAAATTCTTTTTGAATTAATTTATATAAAGAAAAATCGTAATTTACAAATTCTTTTTAAAGGGTTTTTTTTTTTTTTTTTTTTTTTTTTTTTTTTTTTTTTTTTTTGAGTAATATTTAAAACAAGTAATATAAAAACAATTTTTTTTTAAGTCAACTCCTACTTTTTTTTTCACTGTATTGCAGAAAAGTCCTTTACAAATAACGTTGAAGTTTTCTTCTCACATCTGGCGCCCTCTATTATTATATGCATGCAACTTAAATCTAATTAATGAATTAACTTAATTTAATTAATGAATTAATATTTGAAAAAACTGTATTAACATCAAGTGTCATCCACTACAAGTTTATGGACTGTAAAAACATCAATACAAACAAGAATATTTTACACTGAGTACATTAAATTTAAATAACTATTACTGTAATAAATATTTTCATACAATTATTTTTGTGGATTAAATAAATATTCAAAAGAAAATTGATGATTATTCTTTTTAATAAGTTGATGTGATATAACTTCATAAAAACTTTAGGTAGATAAAAAATTCGCTATAGATATAATTCATGGAGAATGGGCATTAATGATAATTGTTTTCTTCAATAGTCAATTCGATAGTTAATAATTAATAATTTGCGTAATTAGTTAATCATCAATCACATCAATTACCAGATGTATGCACTAGAGAAAATACAAAAATACTTATTTACAAAAAGTGTATTTATTTACAAAAAATACTGTAATATCAACATAATTTTTACATTCAGAGAATTTTCATTTAAATCATCACTTCAGAACTAGTTACAATAATGTGCCAAATAAATAGTTATAGTAACACATTCAAAAAATTAATGACATAAAAATCATTGAGGACAATTAAGAGTGTTTTAATAAATTAGCCATTAACAATCTTTCGTTTATCATAAAGTGAATGTTTTTTTAACTACAAATAGATAGCTCAAACAGTTTTTTAGGGACAAAAATGAGCATTATCAAATCAAAATTTTTTTATCCATTTTTTTTTACTGCAGCTGTACAAAAACTGTATTAACATCGAGTGTCCTCCGCTACAAGTTTCAAAAAAATGTATTTGAACTTGAGTGGAGGATTAAAAAGTATTTTGTTAATGATGGAAAATTTTAACAATATATATATATATATATATAGGCAGAGTGTGAGTTAATAGAATAATTGAATAAAAATAAATATAAAAATTAAAATTCCAAACGAATTTTATAAAAACACATGAAAATTTAAAATATTTTATGTCAATAAATGTCGCGAAAATAATTATAAATATACCAATAAGAATAGATCAAGAAAGAAATTTTTAAAAATAAACCATTAAGAATGGATGGTGAAATAAATTTAAAAATATAAACCACGAAAAATTCCGCTACCCTGAAAAATGCGCATAAATTTGTGGGTTAGTAATATTTTTTTGCCAGTTTAGTGCTTAAATCTAGAACACACAAAAACACCTTATTAAAATCCCGCCATACAAATAGAGACATTCCTCCACGGCAGGATGGCTGAGATTAATCTGATTCTGAATCAACAGCATCCTCTGATCTGAAGCGCATAATAGACGCGAACAATGCATTTCATTCTCATCAGAAGGGTTCTCGACGAATTTAGATATGCAATGAACGACAACCCAAATCGAATCCTTCATCGCCCAAATCCATTTCGTTCCTTCTCCAGATTCATATTCTCCCCCGCAATGGAATGGTGATGAGACCGCGATGACTGCAGAAAATCCCACCTCATTTACAGAATAGGCGAAATGCGAATTGATTCTATGGCCATTCTCTATTCAAACATGCACAGCGCATTTCCCTTTTAGATATATATATGCGCCCAAATCTACCCTATCCATACTTTTCCTTTTGAACTTCGTAGTGCTGTCTCATTGTAGATTCATTCGTATGAAGTAGCTCTTCAACTTCAATTCAGTGAGTGTTCTTAGATATTTCCGTAATTTTTTTATAATCTTGCAACAACTTGCAATTAAACAACTTGCTTATTATGAATATCATGACTCTATGAAGTTCTATGAACACTATGAAGTTTTTTCCAATATTTCCTTAATTATATACATAAAAAATGCTTTTGATTTGTGCCGGGTTTTTTTTTTTTTTTTTTTTTTTTTTTTTTTTTTTTTTTTGAGAATTAAAATTTCTAGACCCTTAGACAGTATAATAGGTGTTTTAATCTATTCTAAAATTAAATAACTACAATATTTCTAAAAAACAAATTTCTTCCGAGTTCTAACAAAATGGTCTTGGTTTCTTTTTAAATAGCTACTTCAATTTACTCTGATTATAATAAACCCCTTAACTTTATGATTTATTACAAATCCGATCTCAGAATAGCAGCCATCAAAAGTTATCGAAAATAAAATTTCAATTTTTCTTGATTCTTAGTATTTATATACTCGGTTGTCTGGTAAGTTTGTGGCCTGAAAAAGAAAAAAAACTCCGTTCAAATAATAAGCTGCCGAATACTCATCAGTTTCCCATTTAACGTCTTCGTAGAAATGAAAATGCTTGCTTGCGAGCCACATTTTCAAGTTTAGGAACAGATAATAGTCGCAGGAAATCAGATACGGTGGGTGGTTCAGCAATTCATATCGCAGTTCATTAAATTTTTGCCATCGTTTTCATTGATCTGTGAGCATACACATTGTCTTGATGAAACATAACTTTTTCTTCGTTAAATATGACCGTCTTTTCTGTTTTTCTTTATCTAATCCGGTTAACAATAATGTATAATATTCTACTGTTATGTTTTACTCTTTTCAATATAGCCAATCATTATTATGCCATGTTCCAACCAAAAATTAGTTGTTCTGACACATCCAGCCGATTATTGTATTTCTAGTCGATTTGAGATGCTTTTACTTGCCAGAACTCATTGTTTTGCATTCTGACTCGGATCAGGAATTCGTGTTACATCAACTATGACGAAGAAATTCAGCTGCATTAAGCTCTAACTGCTCCAAACAACACTTAGAAGCACAAACACATTCATGTTTTTGCTCAATTAAAAGTCAACGCGACGCCCGTCATGCACTAATCCTTTTCGTGTTTAAATATTCATGCAAAATACTGTTCCCTGTTCTTTTGAAATGCTACCCCATTTATCAAGCACTTTCAACTTTGGGTCGTTCAGAACTATATCATGGTTTTTTTCATTAATTACCTCATTTGTTCGACCAGGACGTGGTTCATCATTAGTCCTTCTGTGGCCACATTTAAATTCCCCATCCAAAATTTCGCCATTTTTCAAAACAGAAGAATTTTTGTTTGGGCCGAAATATCGCGTCTGACCACAGACTTATTTGTAAATCATAAAATAGGTAATATACTGAAATAATTTAATATTTTTGATTACATAATTAGGTTTTTTCTAAAAACGATTGCATTGACTAATTTATGTGCTGACAGTGTGAAGTGGAAAAATATTATAATTCATCCCTTTAATTGTCTATAACTATTTTAATTTCTGAAAAATATTAATGTCATGAAAACAGGTACTCCTTGAACAAGTAGTACAAATGTTAATTATCCAAAATCATCCATAATTGTAAAATGTACCATAAAAACGACAGAACACGAATAGTTTTAATTTTAAATATTGCTCATCTTTCCGTGATATTTCTTAGAAACCTTAATGTGATGTTTTTTTAAAATTCTATTTATTTTAATATTCTAACATATTATTTTTCTATAAACAGCAAATATTTGCATAGCATGAAAAATTCTCAACGTCCTTAAAAATTAAAGATAATTAGTAAAAATTAAGGGTACGTGGTAAAATCCTAGCTTTTGGTGCATTTTGCTGAAAACTGCAATTGAAAGGGCTAAAAATAAATACCATAATTGATAACATAATAGTATTTCTTTATGTCCTTTGAAATATAAAATTTCTTATTAAAAGAGAAAATAGCTACACCCTTCAAAGCAGAATGGAGAGTTTAATTCAATTTTGAATCAATGGCAGGTTTTCCTTCCAAGAGGAAAATAGACGTGAAACATTTATCCACTTCAAATCAAAAGAGATCACAAAGAGCTTAGAATTGCTATAAACTGAACCAAAATCAAATCCCTTGTTAATGAAATCCATTTCGCCTAGCTCCGGAATAATATTCTTTTTTAATGGAATAATAATGAAATCGGTGCCACGGAAAAGGGTTAAATCCCACCTCATTTACAGAGTAGGCAAAGTGTGAATTGATTCTTTGGTCATTTTCTATTCTAAGCATACACATGCACAAGCATACTAAGCATACACATTCTTTCTTCAGATGGCAGCTATGTACAATACATCCATTTTTACCATTTCCTTTGATCTTTCTGTTGTGTCATTCCCATCTATTATATTCATATCCGACAAATCTTCAAGCCCAATTCAATTATTTGCGGTCTTAGAAAAAGTTAGCATCTGCCACCATTTTCTTTTTTCGCAATAAGACCCGCAGTCATTAACCTATTTATTATGATTGATATTAACATGACATTAAAAATTTCTTAATTTTGCTACTTCACAAAACGTTACACAAAAGTATCAATAAATCATACTCATGCGGTGTATACAAATGTATAACGTACAATATAAATAAATTATGTTCATCAGTTTTAGTTTAAAACTGAAAAACTGAAAATAGATAAAATAAAAAAATTTAAAAACTATAGAATTCGAAAAGATTATATAAAAAAAATCACTTAAAAAAATTAATAACACAAGCGCATAAAGAAATTTAAATAAACCAATAAAAATAGATCGTGACAGTAATTAAAAAAACAAACAGTAAAAAACGTTGAATGTGATTAAAGAACACGAAAAATTCCGCTACCCTAAGCAAAACCCATAAATTTATGGGTTAATAATAGATTTTGCAATTTCAAGTGCTTAAAGTTGAAACACACGAAAACACCTTGTTAAAATCCTGCCATACAAACAGAGACATTCCTCCACGGCAGAACGGAGAATTTAATCTAATTATGAATTGATAGCAGCCTCTCATCTCTGAAGCGGATAATAAACGCGAACAATGCGATTCATTCCCATCAGAAGGGTTCTCAACGAATTTAGATTTGCAATAGACGAGAAACCCGAAATCGAATCCGTCATCGCCCCAATCCATTTCGTTCCGTCTCCAGATTCATATTCTCCCCTGCAATGGAATGGTGATGAGATCCGATGCCTGCAGAAAAGGGTGAAATCCCACCTCATTTACAGAATAGGCAAAATGCGGATTGATTCTTTGGCCATTCTCTATTCAAGGCATGCACAGCGCATTCCCCTTTTAGATAGTCGCTGTATATATATGCGCCCAAATCTACCCTATCCATTCTTTTCCTTTTGAACTTTGCAGTGCTGTCTCATTGCAGATTCATTCGTATGAAGCAGTTCTTCAACTGCAATTCAGTGAGTGTTCTTGGAGATACTGTTGCAGTTTTTTTTTTTTTTTTTTTTTTTTAGTCTTTTATCTTACTTAAAACGAAACTACAACTTGCTTATCATTAATACCGTGACAAAACTCTATGAAGGTGTGCGGATGTTTGCCATAATCATGTAAACGTAAAATAATTTTGATTTGTGCTTGTTTTTGAGAATTTATATTTGTGGGGCTATAAACAAAATAGTAGATGTTTTAATCGATGCTAAAATTAAATCACTGTTACCAAAAAAAAATTCATCCGAGTTGTAACCAAATAATCTTGGTTTCTCTCCATAACAAAACAAACCATTATTATAACAAACCATTTATCTTTATGACTCCAAGCTCTAACATATTATTTATTGTAACATTCTAACATATTATGTTTCTGTAAACCGCAAATATTTACATAGCATAAAAAATTCTCAACGTCCTAAAATATTAAAAATAATTACTAAAAATTAAAGGTACGTGGTAAAATCCTAGCTTTTGGTGCGCTTTGCTTAAAACTACAATTCAAAGGGCAAAAAATAAATAACATACTTCATAATAGAATCTTTATGTGATTTGAAAAATAAAATTTCTTATTAAAAGACAAAACAACTTCACTCTTCAAAACCTAATGAAAAGTTTAATTCAATTTTGAATCAATGGCAGGTTTTCGTTTCAAGAGGATAATAGACGTGAAAAATTTATCCAATTCCCATCAAAAGAGATCTCAAAGAGCTTCGAATTGCTATAAACTAGAACCAAAACCAAATCCCTTGTTAATCAAATCCTATTTCTCCTCGATCCGGAATAATATTCTTTTTAATGGAATAATAATGAGATCGGTGCCACGGAAAAGTCCCACCTCATTTACTGAGTAGGCAAAGTGCGAATTGATTCTTTGGCCATTATCTATTCAAAACATACACAGTGAATT
Organism: Caerostris darwini; assembly: GCA_021605075.1. Lineage (NCBI taxonomy): Eukaryota > Metazoa > Arthropoda > Arachnida > Araneae > Araneidae > Caerostris > Caerostris darwini. Next base: position 172,950 of record BPLQ01001058.1, on the reverse strand, counting down.
CTTCCTTCGCATGGCAACTATAGTATGCACATCCATTATTACCATTTCCTTCTTTGGTCTTTCTGTTGTGACATTCACATCTATTTAATTCATATCTGACAAATCTCCAAGCCCAATTCAATTATTTGAGGTCTTAGAAAAAGTTACCATCTGCCACCATTTTCTTTTTGTTCACAATGAAACCCGCAGTCGTTAACCTATTTATTATGAAGGAAGTGACAAATGAATGAAACTTTACGAGTACTTGCCATCATCATGTACAGATAGAAATGTTTTTGATCTGTGCTACTCTTTGAGCATTAAAATTTATGAGGAGCCATAAAATGGTACGGTGGATGGCTCTATCTACAGCTGAGACCAAATCGCCACTCTATTACCGTAAATAGAAATCATACCCGACTTGTAGCAAAGTAGCCTCACTTTCGCCTCTATAACAAAGGCAACATCAATTTATTTTGATGATAATAAACTATTAATCTTTATCACTAAGAAGTGGCCAACGGTTGTTTATAGTTTTCTGATATATATATATATATATGGTTTTGGCCGAGATGTTTAAGTTTTCTTATTTATATTATATAAGTTTAGAAATCATTGGCTAATGATTTATCGATATTGTATTTATTATTATTTTTTTTAATTTTGATTCTACTTTTACAAAAATTTTCGCTTCTGCGTCTTCTAAAAAATGAAGGAAAACTTGATAGAAGTTGACACAGAAAAAATGAATAGTGTTATTTTACGCCCTGGAAATATAAGAAAAACGTAGTTTCTGAATTTTAATATGTGGTCAGATTTATATAGAGTGTAATGATCTCTCATAGGTATGCAATCATGCTATTAATAATACATTAATTAATAATTAAATACTGTTTGGCCCAGTTAAATATTGCTCAAAATGAGTCAGTTGACAGCTAGGCCTATTACTTTGCCAAGATACTTCGAAGAGCCAGAATGGTGTTGTATGGTTTAAGTGCAGCAATACATCCTGCTAGAGAAGTACTACTTGTATTATAAAGGTTGATAAATCATTCGTTAATGACTTATCGAAATTATATTTACTTATTTACTTTTTTTTAATTTTGATTCTACTTTTACAAATATTTCCTGTTCTACATTGGAATCTAAAAAAATAAAGAAAATTGTAAAATAAGTAAGACCAGAAAAAAAAGAATAGGGTTATTTTATGGCCTGAAAATATAAGAAAAACTTAGTATCCAATTTCAGCATGTGGTCAGCTTTATACAGTCCCTAATGATCTCTAACAAGCATGCAAGCACTGTACTAATAATACATTAATTATTAATTAACTTAATCAAATGATGCTTGGCCCAATTAAATATTGCTCAAAATGATAGTGTATATTAACTAAGTTGACAGCAATGTCTATTACTTTTTAAGATAATTCGAAAAGCCAGAAGGGTCGTATGGAGTTAGTTAAGTGCAGCAATATGCCTTACAAGAGCATCTCAAGTATGCTCCATCGGGTTCAAGCATGGAAAAGGAACTGTCTAACCAGTAGAAACAATAATCTCACAAATGTATTTATTCATTATCGTTTTATAGAAAGAAGTAGACCCCCAACTGTGTACGCGTAAGGACAAAACAAATGGAGCGAGAATCTAGCTTCGATGTAACTGAGCAATAACAATCCACATAGGTCAATATACAGCTAAAAAACTGCCATTCAAATAGAGAGATTTCCATGTACGTCCATTTTCCCATCTTGGGACTCTGAAGAAGTAATGGGCAGGGACCATCTCTTCCCATGTGGGGCTCGTCGTGGACCTACAGAAGAGTCAAGGTATTGGGAAAATAAGATCGTTCATTAGGCAATGACACTGGTCTTATTTTGTTCTTAATTCTTGATTGTTTTTAATGCTATTTTTCTATGTAACCTTTTGCCTAACCACTGTAAATAATATATATACAGTAGAACCACTATAAGTCGAACTTCAAGGGAGACGACAAATAATTCGAGTTCTAGAGTTTTCGACTTATGGAGGATTTCGACTTACGCGGATTTTGTAAGGAAATATTCGACTTGTAGAGGTTTAGATTATTTCTAATTTATTTTGAGTTAGAGAGGTAAAGTAAATAAAAATTCAAGTTTCAGAGGTAATAAACATGTTTATTTGCAACTTAAAAATTATATTATGTACTACAATAAAAAATCAAAATAATTCCGAAACAACGTTAAAATTAAAAATATTATGTATTAAAAAAGTTTGTTTTGATTGTGTTTGCTTTAGACAATTCGATGGTTTGTCTATCTATAGCATTATCTAAGCTATAAAGAGCAGAAAATTATTTTTCTTCCGAGTTGCTATTTCATAAAATTGATTATTCTATTTACTATATACTCATAATTTTTTTTCTAAGAAACAATGACGTGCATTGTCGGCAAATCTTTAAAGTCGGTAACTTATCTTTTTTCAAGCTATAAAGGTAATTAGTTTGAAATGATCGAGTTGTAAAGGTTGTAAAATCAAACATTGCTAATGTTCGAGATACAGAGGTCCAATTTTTTTTTTTTTCGAGTTCCGGAGGGGAAAAAATATACCAAACTGGCTTGTGGGGATTGACTAATTATTTCGACTTATAGAGGGATGAAATTTCGAGTAATGGAGGTTTTGGAGCTTGAAAGGAAGGGAACAAGAACTTTCTTCGAGTTGTAGAGGTTTTCGACTTAGCGAGGTTCGATTTAAAGAGGTTCTTCTTTATATATAAATTTCATAGGACATTTTTTTATGGATTGTAAAAATATCAATGTAAACAAGAATATTTTACATTGAGTACATTAAATTTAAATAACTATTTCTGTAATAAATATTTTCGTACAATTATTTTGAGAATTAAATAAATAATCAAAAGAAAATTGATGATTAATATTTTTAAAAAGTTGGTGTGATATAACTTCAGAAAAACTTTGCGCACATAAAAAGTTGCACTATCGAAATAATTCATGAAAAATGTGTTTTAATGCTAATTTTTTTCTTCAATAGACAATTCGATAGTTAATAATTAATTGTTCAATAAGTTAAACATCCATCCGATCAATTTTCAAATGTATGTTCTAGAGAAAATACAAAAATACTTATTTACAGAAAGTGTATTTATTTACAAAAAATACTGTACTATTAATATATTTTTTTTACATTCAGAGATTTTTCATTTAAAACATCACTTTATAAATAGTTACAATAATGTCTGACAAAGAAATTGCTATTATAACACATTCAAAAAATGAATGACATAAAAATTATTGAAGACAATTAAGAGTGTTTTATAAATTAGCCATTAACAATCTTTTGTTTATCATAAAGTGATTGTTTTTTTTAACTACAGATAGATAACTCAAATAATTTTTAGGGAAAAAAAATGAGCATTATCAAAATAGAATTTTTTTGTCCATTCTATTTTTACTGCAGGTGCTTTTTTTTTTTTTTTTTTTTTGAACGCTTTCACCCATCTTCAATGCTGGCTAATCATGGCTTCATGCCAAACTGACTCTTCTAAACAAAAGCATGATGCTGAAACAAATTTAATTAAGTGGCGCATGGAATTTGAAGTTTTAAAAAAATCCAATAAATTCCTGACAAAAGAAAAAAGAAACAAAAACGATAAGAAGATTGTTTAATAAATGTTTACGTACAACAAGTTCCACTAAGCAGAGGTTGCCTTTCTAGCTAAATGTGTTGGGTTTTTTTCCGGACATTGGCATTATTTCTCGTTGCCTCTCGGAACAAAATATTTTTAAAAGCTTTTTCTTCATGTATCACCTGCGATAAAGTATTCTTAATTGCTTAAAGCTTTGGAATTGAAACGTAATTGAAAATTGTCTAAAGCAGGTGAATATATTGAACAATAAAGGAATTATGCAAAGTGACTCTGTCAAATGTTTACTTTTAAAAATAATGGTGAAAATTAACGAAAGAATGTTTTTTGAAATTACAGAAAATATAAACTGGGTTTAACATTTATTTTGCATTTTTGTGAAAAAAATAGTTTAAAATTAAATCCTATTGGATTAATTTATAAAAAGAAAAATCGTAATTTACAAATGCTTTTTAAAGTTTTATTTGGGAGTAATATTTAAACAAGTAATATAAAAAAAAGTTTTTACAGTTAATTCCTACTTTTTTTTCACTATAGTGGTGAAAAGTCCTTTACAAATAAAGTTGAACTACAACTTACATCGGGCGCCATCTATTATTAGATACATGCAACTCAAATCTCAAAAAACTAAAATTAATTAATTAAATTTAATGAATGAATTAATATTTGAAAAAACTGTATTAACCTCAAGTGTCATCCACTACAAGTTTATGGACTGTAAAAACATCAATACAAACAAGAATATTTTACACTGAGTACATTAAATTTAAATAACTATTACTATAATAAATATTTTCATACAATTATTTTGTGGATTAAATAAATATTCAAACTAAAATTGATGATTATTCTTTTTAAAAACATGATGTGATATAACTTTATAAAAACTTTGTGTAGATAAAAAGTTGCACTATAGAAATAATTCATGAAATATGTGCACTAATGATAATTTTTTTCTTCAATAGACGATTCCATAGTTAATAATTAATTGCGCAATCAGTTAAGCATCAATCAGATCAATTTTCGAATGTATGCTGTAGAGAAAATACAAAAATACTTAGTTACAAAAAGTGTATTTATTTTTAAAAAATACTGTAACATCAACATATGTTTTTTACATTCAGAGAATTTTCATTTAAATCATCATTTTAGAAACATTTGCAACAATGTATGTTAAATAAATTGTTGTATTAACACATTCAAAAAATTAATGGCATAAAAATTATAGAAGGCAAATTAAGAGTGTTTTATAAATTGGCCATTAAGGATCTTTCGTTTATCATAACGTGAATGTTTTTTTAACTACAGATAGATAACTCAAATATTTTTTTAAGATGAAAAAAATGAGCATTATAAAAATAGAATTTTTTTGTCCATTCTTTTTTTACTGCAGCTGGTATTTTTTGAAGGCCATCTTCAATGCTGACTAATCGTGGCTTCATGCCAAACTGACTCTTCTAAACAAAAGCATAATGCTGAAACAAATTTTATTAAGTGGCGCAATGCTGGCTAATCATGGCTTCATGCCAAACTGACTCTTCTAAACAAAAGCATGATGCTGAAACAAATTTAATTAAGTGGCGCATGGAATTTGAAGTTTTAAAAAATTCCAATAAATTGCTGACAAAAGAAAAAAGAAACAAAAACGATAAGAAGATTGTTTAATAAATGTTTACGTACAACAAGTTCCACTATGCAGAGAGCAAAACGTGTTTTTTTTTCCAGACATTGGCATTATTTCTCGTTGCCTCTTGGAACAAAATATTTCTAAAAGCTTTATCTTCATGTAGCACCGCGATAAAGTTTTCTTAATTGTTTAAAGCTTTGGAATTGAAACGTAATTGAAAATTGTCTGAAGCAGGTAAATCTATTAAACAATAAAGGAAAAATGTAAATTGGCTCAGTCAAATGTTTAATTTTAAAAATAATGAAAAAATTAACGAAAGAAGGTTTTTGAAATTATAGAAAACAGTAACTCGGTTTCACATTTACCTTGCATTTTTGTGTAAAAAAATAGTTTAAAATTAAATCCTATTGGATTAATTTATAAAAGAAAAATCGTAATTTAGAAATACTTTTTAAAGTTTTTTTTTGGGAGTAATTTTTAAACAAGTAATATAAAAAAAAATTTAAAATTCTATTCCTACTTTTTTTTCACTCTTTGCAGAAAAGTAATTTACAAATAAAGTTGAAATTTTCCTCTTACATTTGGTGCCATCTAATATTTGATACATGAAACTTAAATCTAAAAAAAATTTAATTAATTAATTAAATAAATTTAAATACTGAATTAATATTTAAAAAAACTGTATTAACATCAAGTGTCATCCACTACAAGTTTCAAAATATGTATTTGAACTTGAGTGGAGGAATAAAAAGTATTTTATGAACGATTGACAGTTTGAACAAGATATATATAGGAAGTATGGGAACTAATAGTAGGAATTGAAAAACTAAGCTTTTGTTTGAAATTTTATGGCCGCGTTACTATAGCTCTGGTACTCAGTGCAACAGATTTCGGTTTCGAGTTCCGGCGGTGCTAAAGTATCTTAACATATAGCAAATCGCGTAAAGTTAGATTCAAGTGTTAAATAGAATTAGTAATAATGCAAGCAATACAATATTTCTAATTATTGGGAATATCCATATTCCTGTGAAGCATTTTTTTAAATATTTTATTTGATTTGAATTAATAACACTTGATGGATAATTTCGTAAATTAAGGTATAATTTCTTGAATCCGCTACTTCACAGAACATTACACAAAAGTGGCAATACATAACATGCGGGCAATAAGTTACGTTCATCAATTATCATTCAAACTGAAAAAGTAAGCAGATGAAAAAAATAAAAATATAGAATTTCAAAAGATTTTATAAAAACAGCAAAAAAAAAAAAAAAAAAAAAAAGTGAAATTGATAATATAAAAAATAACATGATGAAAATATAATAAAGAAGCACTTGAAAGAAATTTAATAAAAAAAGCTCTTGAAATAAATTTAAAACAATAAATATAATACCATAAAATTGCAAACGATTTTACACAGAAAAAAAAAAAAAAAAAAAAAAAAAAAAACGCGTGTTGAAAATATAATAAAAACCACAGGAAAATTTTTTTTTTAATATTTTATGTTTTACATGAAAACATAAACTCGTGAAAATAATTTTAAATAAGCCAATAAGAATATATTTTGAGAGAAATTTAAAAAAATAAACCAATAAGAAACGTTGAAAGTGATCAATGAAACGAAACGCTAATCAAGGAACACGAAAAATCATCCACCGAATATATTATCCATAACTTTATGGGCTAATAATAGTTTTTGCAATTTTAAGTGTTTAAAGCTGACAACACAAACACACCTTATTAAAAGCCAGCCAAACAAACAGAGACACTCCTCCACGGCAGAACGGCTGAGATTAATCTAATTCTGAATCCATAGCAGCCTCTCATCTGAAGCGCATAATAGACGCGAACAACGCATTTCATTCCCATCAGAAGGGTTCTTAACGAATTTAGATTTGCAATAAACGAGAACCCAAATCGAATCCCTCATCGCCCCAATCCATTTCGTTCCTCCTCCAGATTCATATTCTCCCCCGCAATGGAATAGTGATGAGACCCCGATGCAGAAAATCCCACCTCATTTACAGAATAGGCAAAAGGCGAATTGATTCTTTGGCCGTTCTCTATTCAAGCCATGCACAGCGCATTCCCCTCTTAGAGTGTCGCTGTATATATATGCGTCCAAATCTAACCTAACCATTCTTTTCCTATTTGCACTTTGTTTTGCTGTCTCATTGCAGATTCATTCGTATGAAGCAGCTCTTCAACTTCAATTCAGTGAGGGTTCTTAGGGATTTCCACAATTTTTTTTTGTCTTTTATCTTACTTGAAAGGAAACTACAACTTGCTTATTATGAATACCGTGACAAAACTCATTTTTTTTTTTTTGAGTATTTGTTATAATCATATACATTGAAATTATTTATGATTTGGGCTGTGGAGTCCTAAAAAGTATAATACATGTTTTAATCTAAGTCAAAATCAAATCACTATGCTAATACCAAAGAAATATAAAAAATCTCATTTAAAGTTGTAATAAAATTACTTTCGTTTATTTTCAAATAGCTAACATCAGAATCTTATGATTATAATAAACCATTTACCTTTACGACTCCAATCTTAAAATAACAGCCCTCAAGTTTTATCGAAAACAAAATTTCAATTCTCTTGCTTGATTCTTAGTATTTAGTACATTCTAGGTTTTCTGGTAACTCTATGGCTTGAAAAAAATAGTTTTTTTTTTAAACCAAGTATCATTTTATTTTTATAACGAAAATCAAATAATAAGCAGCCAAAATATTTATCAATTTCCCATTTAACGTTTTCGTAGCAATCAATATGCTTACTTACGAGCTATCCTTTCAAATTCAGGAACGAACATTATTTCATTGATCTGTGAGCATACATATTGTCTTGATGAAACAACACTTTTTCTTCTTTAAATGTGGCCGTTTTCGTCTACATTTCTTTGTTTAATCGATCCAACAATGATGCATATTATTCTCCTATTATCTTTTTTTAACCTTTTCAATATAACCAATCATTATTAAACCATCTGTCTCCCAAAATACAGTTGTCATGACCCTTCCGACCGATTATTGTGTTTTCAGTCGCTTTGAGATGTGTTTACTTAGAGGAACTCATTGTTTTTCTTGCTGGCTCGAATCAGGAATTAATATGTCATCAACTATGACGACAAAATTCAACTGTAATTACGTTGTAACTGCTCCAAATAACTCTTAGAAGTAGGAACACGTTAATGTTTTTGATCAAATGCAAGTAGAAGCAGCACACTTTATGCAAATAGCTTTTTTTGTATGAAATTCCTCAAGCAAATTACTGCCGGGCTTTTGAAATGCTTACGATCTCATAACTTTGGGTCATCCTAAACCATATTATGGATTTTTTCATTAATTTCTAGAGTATTTACCTCATTTTTACAGCCAGGAAGTGGTTCATCATTAGTGCTTCTGCGACCACGTATAAACTGGCCAACCAAAAGTTAACCATCGAATTTGAATAGATTTCACATGATGTTTATAGAAGTTTGTTTTAATTTCATTGCATTTTTGCCTTTGAAAAAAATAGTGTTTTATCAAGGTACGAAACTCCTTTTTCCGTCGTGAAAACGAATCAAAAGATATTTGTTTTCTATGGCTGTTAAACAGATGCCAACATATAGAATGGCGTAACCTATTACATGACTTCGTTTAAAGTTGTTTTTTTTCTATGTTGCAACAAAAGAATTTTATGGTTTGTTTTGAAATATCGCGTCTTAGGCTAAACTAATTAGTCAACATAGTATATTGAAATAATGTTATATTTTTGTTTAAATAGTTATAAATTTTTTTTAAAAAAAGGATTGTATTGTCTATCATACGTGTTGAGAGTAGAAAGTAAAAACAAATAGTATAACGCTCAGTTTTTAATGTCTATAATTATTTAAATTTTTAATTTTTAATATACCATGATAAGATGTATTTCCTGAACAATTAATACAAATGTAGATTATCTAAATCCATATACAAATGTAAAACGTACCATAAAAATGACAGAAAATAAAGTATATTCATTTTAAATATTGCTCATGTTTCAGTGATATTTCTTTCAGGATTTAGTGTGGTGTTTCTTTAAAATTATCTTTATTTTATTATTCTAACATATTATTTTTCTGTGAACAGCAAATATTTTCATAGCATAAAATATTCTCAACTTCCTTAAAAATTAAAGTAAAATTACTAAAAATTAAACCTGCGTGGTATAATCCTAATCCTCCTATTTTTGTTGCGTTTTGCTTAAAACTTCCATTAAAACAGCTAAAAATAAATACCATATCTAATAATAGAATAATATTTCTTTATGCCCTTTGAAATATAAAATTTCTTATTAAAAGAGAAAAGAGCTACACCCTTCAAAGCAGAATGAGGAGATTAATTCAATTCTGATTCAATGGCAGGTTTTGATTTCAAGAGGATAATAGACGGGAAAAATTTAAATTTTCCCTTTAAAATAGATCTCAAAGAGCTTAGAATTGCTATAAACTAGAACCCAAACCAAATCCCTTGTTAATCAAATCCTATTTCGCCTAAATGCGGAATAATATTCTTTTTTAATGGAATAATAATGAGATCGGTGCCACGGAAAACGGTTAAATCCCACCTCATTTACAGAGTAGGCAAAGTGCGAATTGATTCTTTGGCCATTATCTATTCAAAACATACACAGTGCATTCTTCCTTCGGATGGCAGCTATAATATCTACATCCATTTTTACCATTCCCTTTGATCTTTCTGTTGTGTCACTCACATTCATTTTATTCATATCTGACAAATCTTCAAGCTCAATTCAATTATTTGAGGTCTTAGAAAAAAGTTACCATCTGCCACCATTTTCTCTTTTTCGCAATGAAACCCACAGTCGTTAACCTATTTATTATGAAGAATGTGACAAATCTGATTTTGGATGAAACTTTACGAGTACTTGCCATCATCATGTACAGATAGAAATGTTTTTGATCTGTGCCATTCTTTGCGCATTAAAATTTATGAGGAGCCATAAAATGGTATGGTGGATGGTTCTATCTACAGCTGAGACCAAATCGCTTCTCTATTACCGTAAATAGAAATCATACTCGACTTGTAGCAAAGTAGCCTCACTTCTTCCTCTATAAAAAAAGCAACATCAATTTATTTTGATGATAATAAACTATTAATCTTTATCACTGAGAAGTAACCAACGGTTGTTTATAGTTTTCTGATGTATACGGTATTGGCCGAGATGTTGAAGTTTTCATATTTGTATTATAAAGGTTGATAAATCATTGGTTAATGATTTATCGCATTTGTATTTATTTATTTATTTTAACTTTTATTCTACTTTTACAAAAATTTTCGCTTCTACGTCTTTTAAAAAATAAAGGAAAACTTGATAGAAGTAGACACAGAAAAAAACGAATAGTGGTATTTTACTCTCTGGAAATATAAGAAAAATGTTGTTTCTGGGTTTCAACATATGTTCCACTTTATACAGATTGTAATGATCTCTAATAGGTATGCAATCATGGCATTAATAATACATTAATTAATAATTATGTATTGTTTGGCCTAGTTAAATATTGCTCAAAATGATAACTCAGTTGACAGCAAGGCCTATTACTTTGTCAAGATAATTCGAAGAGCCAGAATTGTTGTATGGTTTAAGTGCAGCAATACATACAACTAGAGAAGTTTTCATATTTATATTCTAAAGGTTGATAAATCATTGGTAAACGATTTATCGAAATTGTATTTATTTATTTATTTTAATTTTGATTCTACTTTTACAAAAATTTCCTGTTCTACATTGGCATCTAAAAAAATAACACAAAATTGTAAAAGAAGTAAGACCAGAAAAAAAGAAAGAATAGGATTATTTCATGGCCTGAAAATATAAGAAAAACATAGTATCCGATTTCAGCATGTAGTTAGCTTTTTACAGAGCATAATGATCTCTAATAGACATGCAAGCACTGTACTAATAATACATTAATGAATAATTAACTTTATTAAATAATGCTTGACCGAATTAAATATTGCCCAAAATGATAGTTTTTATTAACTAAGTTAACAGCAATGTCTATTACTTTGTTAAGATAATTCGAAGAACCAGAAGGGTCGTATGGGGCTAGTTAAGTGCAGCAATATGCCTAACTAGAACATCCTAAGTATGTTTCATCGGGTTCAAGCCTGGAAAAAGGACTGTCTAACCCATAGAGACAATAATCTCACGAAAGGGTTTATTCATTATCGTTTTATAGAAAGAATAGACCCCAGCTGTATACGCGTAAGGACAAAACAAATGGACCAAGAACCTCGCTTTGATGTAACTGAGCAATAACAATCGTCATAGATCAATATACAGCTAAAAAACTGCCATTCAAATAGAGAGGTTTCCGTGTACGTCCATTTGTCCATTTTGTGACTCTGGAGAAGTAATGGACAGGGACCATCCAGGGCCGGATTTAGATGAAAAGAGGCCCCAGGCTATTCCACTTATGAGGGCCTTTCACCTCCATTTTTAAGTTTGTAAATTACATGAGAGATATTAAAATACATCATTACTGTGATATGTAACAATATGTTAAATGAAACATGTTGTGTTTGATACTAATCTTTATAAAAAATGTGGCACAAAAAAAAAGTCGAGAACACTTATTTGGGCTTTTATTCTCAGTATATATTACTTGTAACAATAACTAATCAAACATAACACACAACGTTTGCAAAGAAACAAAATTCAATAATAAAATTCTTTGCCCACAAAAATAAAATATGCAATAAAAATTATCATATTTTCTATAAAATAACTGAACGTATGAACAATACTTTGGTGCAATCTAATATATACAAACGAACAGACCCAATAAGCCGAACGCGTTGATTTTAACCAATACATTTTTATGTTTGTTTATTATTCATATGTGTAGAATTTCTCCTTATTTTCGATTCAGTGTTTTAGTCTTTATTCATTTTAGAATAGTGTAATTTTAATATTGCTAACAATTTGAATGTAGACTCCTCTTCATCTTGAGACCCTAGTCTGAAGCCTAGTTAGCCTATATGAAGCTCCGAGCCAGAGACCAACCATCTTCTTCGATGTGGGGCTCTTTGTGGACCTACAGAGGAGTCAAAGTATAGGGAAACAAAATCGTTCATTAGGCAATGACTATGGTGTTCTTGATTGTTTTAATGCTATTTTTCTATGTATATATATATATTATTTACAATGGCTTTGCAAAAGGTTACATAGAAAAATAGCTATACAATGTTTTTGTGGATTAAATAAATATTCAAACGAAAATTGATGATTATTCTTTTTAGAAAGTTGATGTGATATAACTTCATAAAAACCTTTGTGTAGATAAAAAGTTGCAATACAGAAATAAGTCATGAAAAATGTGCGGTTATGATAATTTTTTTCTTGAATAGACAATTCGATAGTAGTATTTGCTCAGAGAAAATACGAAAATACTTATTTACAAAAAGTGTATTTATTTACAAAAAATACTGTAATATCAAAATATTTTTTTTACATTCAGAGAATTTTCATTTAAATCATCACTTAAGAAATAGTTGCAATAATGTCTGTCATATAAATTGTTATAATAACACATTCAAAAAACTAATGACATAAAAATTATTGAAGACATTAAGAGTGTTTTATAAATTAGCCATTAACAATCTTTCGTTTATCATAACGTGAATGTTTTTCTAACTACAGATAGAAAACTCAAACATTTTTTAGGAGGAAAAAATGAGCATTATCAAAATAGAATTTTTTTGTCCATTCTTTTTTTTACTGCAGCTGGGTTTTTTTTTTTTCTGAAGTCTTCCAACCATCTTGAATGCTAGCTTATCGTGGCTTCATGCCAAACTGACTCTTCTAAACAAAAGCATGATGCTGGAACAAATTTAATTAAGTGGCGCATGGAATTTGAAGTTTTAAAAAATTCCAATAAATTCCTGACAAAAGAAAAGAAACAAAAACGATAAGAAGATTGTTTAATAAATGTTTACGTACAACAAATTCCACTATGCAAAGGCCTTTCTAGCAAAATGTGTTGTAGTTTTTTTCCAGACATTGGCATTATTTCTCGTTGCCTCTCGGAACAAAATATTTTTAAAAGCTTTTTCTTCATGTAGCACCGCGATAAAGTTTTCTTAATTGTTTAAAGCTTTGGAATTGAAACGTAATTGAAAATTGTCTAAAGCAGGTGAATCTATTAAACAATAAAGGAAAAATGCAAAGTGGCTCTGTCAAATGTTTACTTTTTAAAAATAATGGAAAAATTAACGAAAGAATGTTTTTCAAAATTACGAAAAAAGAGAAACTCGGTTTAACATTTATTTTGCAATTTTTCTGAAAAAAAATAGTTTAAAATTAAATCCTATTGGATTAATTTATAAAAAGAAAAATCGTAATGCACAAATGCTTTTTAAAGTTTTTTTGGGAGTAACATTTAAACAAGTAATTTAAAAAATATTTTTTAAAGTCAATTCCTACTTTTTTTTCACTATATTGCAGAAACGTTTTTTAAAAAATTAAGTTGGAATTTTCCTCTTACATCTCCTCCCATCTATTATTAGATACATGCAACTTAAATCTAAAAAAACTAAAATTAATTATTTAAATTTGATTAATGAATTAATATTTGAAAAAACTGTATTAACATCAAGTGTCATCCACTACAAGTTTCAAAAAACGTATTTGAACTCGAGTGGGTGAATAAAAAGTATTTTATGAACGATTGATAATTTGAACAATATATATATATGGAAAGTGTGAACTAATAGTAAGAATTGAAAAAAAAAGCTTTTGTTTGAAATTTTATAGCCGCGTGTCTATAGCTCTGGTACTCGGTGCCACAGATTTCGGTTTTGAGTTCTGGCGGTGCCATGACTGTTCGATTTCCAGCAATAGGTCGAATCTAATATGATTGTTGAGCTGGCAATCCTGGGGCTATCAATCCTGCCCCGTCAAAAGAAAACCTCCTTTTTTGTAATCTGCAAATTATATATATATATACACTCAAGAGCCAAAACATTATGACCACCTGTCAATAACGAGTTGGCCCACCTTTGGCGCACAACACAGCTTCAACCCGCTTTGGCATGGATGCCACAAGTCCTCGGTATATAGCCGGAGACAGATTGTACCAGATGTTTAAGCAACGGTCACGCAAATCCGAGATATTGCGAATTGGTGGTGTTTGAGCTGCCGTCCCAGGACATCCCAAATGTGTTCTATCCGATTGAGATCCGGTGAGTTAGGGGGCCAGGACATTAACTGGAATTCAGCATCATGGTCCTGGAACCACTCCAACACAATTTTAGCCTTGTGACAAGGGGCGTTGTCCTGTTGGAACATTCCATTTCCAGCTGGAAAAACAGAGGCCATGTAAGGGTGCAAATGGTGCGCAATGATGTTCAGATACCCTGCAGCATTCATGGTCTGCTCTACCACAACCACGGGTCCCAGACACGCTCAAGAGAACGTCCCCCAAAGCATAATACCGCCACCACCGGCCTGTGTATGACCTACTGTACATTGAGGGAGCAACTGTTTCCGTGGAAGACGGCGTATCCTGACACGGCCATCGGCGTGATGAATGACAAACCGTGATTCATCTGACCAGGCAACTCTCTCCCATTGATCCATGGACCAGTCACGATGTTCCCGGGCCCAGCAAAGGCGCAGTCGGCGATGACGCTTGGTCAGCAAAGGCACACGAGTGGGACGTTTGCTGCGTAGCCCCAAATCCAACACTGTGCTCCGATACTATTCTACTTGGCCCTGCATTGTATTGGGCTGTCAGCCGAGCCACTGTCTGGCTCCGGTTTTGCTTCACCATGCGAGACAGTCTCCGACGACCTTTATCTTTGATAGCGTGTGTACGTCCAACACCATGTCGTCTACTGCTGGTTTCACCGTTATTCATCCACTTTGCATAAGTACTAACAACTGTAGATCGCGAACAACCCACGAGTCGTACAGTTTCGGAAATACTTGTTCCGAGCCATTACAATCTGCCTCCTATCAAAGTCGCTTAGATCCGCAGCCTTTCCCATCACACACAGAAGTAAGTGGAAGAATGATTCTTCAGACTCTCCAGCAGCAGTTAAATATCACTTCCACCTGATCACGTGCCTTCCACGTCATCCAGGCGAGTTCATTGCAAAATGTAGGGGTGGTCATAATGTTTTAGCTCTTGAGTGTATATATATATATATATTAAAATTATCAATCTTAATAAATAGATTTTAAATTTAAAAATATGATCCTCTAAGATAATTTAAATTATTCGATGCTTACTATTTACTTTTTTAATAACATGATAATATAAATTTATATATAGTTGAATTTTCTTTTCTGTTTTTAAAAAAATTATTAATACGATTTTAATGAGAAAAAAAAACTAAATTAACCTAAATTAAAATTATATAAAATTCAATCTTTCTAGCAAAATATACCATAAAATATTTAACTTGGAAAATGTGTTCATTGTTATTAAATTACGATAAGATTTGATTGAGGTTAATGATTAAACAAATGAAGTAATTGGGAAAAGTAATGAAGAAAATGCAACCATTGTTTGAAAAAAATGAAATTCTTTTTATACTTAAATACAAATTAAATAATTAATAAAAACAAAATTCAAATATTTTAGATGCGTGTGTATTTTTATAACCATTTTATGATAAATTTAAGAGAACATAATTTATGTTTTGTTGATTGAAGTAATTCAAAGGTGAAACTTAACTTCAAGAATCAAGATGTTTTTTATCAGACTTGTAAAATAGCATCTGTTTGGACATAAATGCATTTAATAATTTGATTTATGCACAAAGTTATATTTTGTTAAAGCTTGTAACTAAAAAATACTATTCGGCTGTCTAATTTTGTATTCCGAATGTCATACCTGGCATCTGGTTTCGGTTACGATTTTAATATTTTTTTCCACAAATCACTATTGAAATATTGCACATGTGAGATAGATGCTAATTTTAGATCAATGCTAATTTTATTAAAGAGTTCATAATCAGATTATATTTTTACTTTTATGCTCTTTATAACAAAGTAGTAAATATTGTATCGTTCGTCCTTGTATCTAATATTCCACCCCAAAATTATTATTGTATAAATGCCAACACTTTGATTTTTTTAAAACAGCTTAAGAGTTCTTATAAAAATATTTTTACAGTGTTGTAATTTCGATTCTTCTAAAAATGCCTTGTCAAAATCTTAATTTAATATCATTATTGTGTGTTATTTTTTCTGAAATATTTTCTGAATGACATCGCATGTTTTGAAAGCAAATCATTTACTAGAAAATTATTAGAAGAATTTATTTTTACTTTTTCCTCTTGCATGTTAATTTGTAATGTAATTTACTTCGTCGTCGTAGCACTTGACTCACGATTTAGAAAATTAAAATTTATATTAGCTGCCTGTTTGTTTTGCAGACAATGTTTAAAAAAGAAAACACTTGACAATTGCTACAATTGCGCATGTTAATAATAACCCGGTTATCAGGTTAAATATTTTTGGTATAATTTCCTGCATACTACTGGGCCCAAAAAGGAATACCAATTATTTTTTTTTTCAAAAACTCTTTATTTATTCTTCCAAATTTATTTCATCGCCTTCAAAGTAATCCCCTCCGGACACAATGCACTTATGCCAACTTTTTTTCCACTCCTCAATGCATGTAAGAAGTTATCGGCAAGGATGGCCTTTAAAGCGCGCGACGATTCAGGTTGAATCTCTTCAATCGACTTCAACCGGTGTCCCCGGAGTGGTCTTTTGAGTTCAGGAAATAGCCGGCACTCGCACGGTGGGAATACGGTAGTTGTGGAACGATATGGGTTTCATTTTTGGTGAAAAAGTCACGAAGAATCAATGCAGTGTGAACTGGCGCATTCGGTGTTTTCGGTACCAATCGAGATTTGACGCCCAAAATGAAATTGACCTACCCTTTTGAAATGCCAACATCATCAGCAAGGTCTCTAATTGTAAATCGATGGTTTGCAAGACCAAATCTTTAATTTTTTGGATGTCTGTTAAGGTGGATGATGCGCCAGAGGGCTCTTCGTCTTTAGCGCGTTCTCTGTCTTTTTGAACTGCAAGTTCTTTGCTCAATGAATTCAGGCATTTCAAAAATCGCCGGAATCAGTTTTAGCGTCTTACGAAGGCAAGCGTAACTTAAGCACTAATGAATATTTTGACGTCAAATTTCACACAGATATGAAGGACAGTGCCATCAATGTAAAAAAAAAAATTGAAATACCATAAGCCCCCGGAATTTTAGATTTAAAATTAGTCTTAATTTTTGGACACAGTAGTAAATGCTGAGCAGTGATCTCTAAAAGAGACTGGCCCCCCCAGAATATATCATTCCCCATATCCGTCTGCTTATGACGAGAGAGGCTATATAAGTATGTTGGACATTTATGATTATAAAATATTTGCAAGCCCGACTCGTGGTTCAGTGGTAAACTGCTCTGCAGGTGAGCATTAGGGCTGAGGTTCCATCTACTGGCGTCTTTGTTGTAGACATTGTTTCAAAAACGAGGAGTCTCTCTCTCGCTTTTGCATCTTGCGTCGTTAATCAGACTATCTAGTGGGAGTTTTTCGGGTTTTCTCCCATATGATATTCAAATGCCTCGTTGTCCCCCCTTCTAAAAGCCGTCTCGGAAAGTACTGCCCTCCTTCTACAGCGACTTTGTCAGACTTCTACTTATGGGTGCTCCATTACAACAGAAGCTTCCTCTTTCTTTCCATCCATGAGTAGACTACTCATGGGAGAGTCACACTCAGGATTAGCTACAACATATTTGCAAGGAATATATATTACGAAATAACAAAATAAACATACAGCTAATAGCCAATTATGGATATATAGAATTTTAAAAAAAAAAAAAAAAAGACACATTTTTTTAAGGTGTATAAATTTATGTTAACAAAATGCATTTTCTTTGAAATTATCAAAACCAATTTAATTTTAAAACGCACCTGCTTTACCAGCTGCCATGGATGTTTGTAGTGGTTCGGAATCCGCTTTAAGCCGTAGGTCCCGGTCTCATATGACTGTTGAGCGTTGGGCGTAGATCTGACAGACACTGGATCTTTTACCCCGTAAAAAGAAAAACATCACTCGTTTCGAAATCTACCAGGAGGTAGACGGCCTTGACTCACATTGGGCTGTTGCACCAATGGTGATGACCTGCTTTACATCTTTTTTTCACATTTTGTAAATATTTCCAGCGGTTTTCTTGCAGTAAATCACTGTACAAATAAACATTTTTGAAATCATTTTCGCGATTGAAGTTATTTATTAAATTTGCTAAATTTTTCTGAACGAAAATTTTCTACGAATAAATATATCCAAAATTTATTTCGAGTAATGATTTTTTTTACGGATAATCAGCAGAATTTTTTCTATGACAACAAAAATTACCATATTAATGAATGTTAAATCCGAATTATTAATTCTTGGTATAATATCTTCAATACCTCACTAGAATATACTCATACATATTCAGTGTCAATCAGAAATTAATAATGATCTAAAAAGATTCAAAATTAAAAAGCTCATTTTTTAAAATATTTTTAATTTAATATAAAATTTATACAAATATTCTCAATGTTGCTATAAGTCGAATTTAAATCTATATTTTGATTAAGTTTTGAGAATATTCAACATAAAATATTTTAAATTAAATGGGAAAATATTAGAAATCTTCTGAGAAAAGGGCGTGAAATACATTTTTTAAAATTATGTTATCTCCTTTTCAGAATTCTACAGGAATTTTTTTGAACGCCAATCGACTTAATGTTCTAATTATATACACTACGAAAAGTACATCAAAGGTTGATGATGGTAGAATATTAGCTTCCATGAATATTTGCAAGTGTAAACGTCCCGCATTTTCGTGTCGTCTAACTAGTTACACAAACATTGAAAACTATTGAGTGAAGGTTTAATATATAAGCCATATAATATTATTCCTATCATTTGCATAAGTTGTCAAACCTCCATTGAATCTCCTGGTTTCTGTAAACAGCCACGGCAACATATACAGCCGACAAATTTAAATCTAAAGCCTTTTGAAAGACAGGTGAAGTTTTTTTGCATCTAGAAAATATTCTTATATATAATATTGTATCAAATTTTAAAATGTTTTATTCAAATTCCATAGCTGAAGTTTTAAAGCACGGATATAGCTTAAATAAAATCAAAATTAATTAAATAGCATACAAAATAAATAATAATTTATTTATAGAAATAACAAGATTTAATAAATTAATTCTGTAGTGTACAAGTTGGGCAACTATTGTAACTGGATATGGTTGAGTTCAGATGCTTGTGGCACAGATATTAGAGATCACATAGCTTTATTGATACACTCACATACAATTAAAGACGTACAATATTGAATACATTTAAAGACGTACAATATTGAATACATTTAAAGACGTACAATATTGAATACATTTAAAGACGTACAATATTGAATACATTTAAAGACGTACAATATTGAATACATTTAAAGACGTACAATATTGAATACATTTAAAGACGTACAGTATTGAATACATTTAAAGACGTACAATATTGAATACATATAATTGTAAATTAATGGAATGATTCCACTTCTAAGCAGTAAACCCGATACTCAGTTACACACAGGATGCACGAAATATACTTCTTCTCTGGCTGAGAGTCTGTAGGCCAATTAATTCACTGGGTCGCCTAAATATATTTCCACTCGGGATGAGAGACTATAAACAAAACGTTTCTCAACGGAAGCGCAGCCTCTCGGGCAATTGGAGATATACAATATTTAGCGTATTTAAAGACATATAATTATAGATTAGTGGAAAGATTTCATTTCTAAGTCAAAAACCCAATACTCGGACCAAAATATACTTCGTTGGTGGTCAGAGTCTGTATAATTACAGTTTGACTTACAATTAGAGACGTACAATATTTAATTCGTTTAAAGACATATAATTATATATTCGTGGAAGGATTCCACTTCTAAGCAGAAAACCTTATACTCAGCTATGCGCAGGATACGCGATATATTCCTCCTCTCCGTGTGAGAGTCTGTAGACCAACTGACCCTCTCTCCTGAACGCCACAGGGGCGCTCTTTGCAGAACATATGAGGAAACATAGTTACAATTCTAATTTGATCAACTAATTTGGAAATTTTGTTTATTTAAATCTGCCTGATAAATTTTAAGAAATAAATTTAAACTATCTCTTGATTTTTTATGGATTGATTAATAAATAAATAGTTTGAATTATACATTTTGGTATTTCTTAAATAAAAAAGTCGAAATATTTTCTTTTTTTTGTCAAGACATTAGATAGTTCGATAATATTGAATAAAATAGATGATCCTAAATTTTTTTTGTTATTATTCGAAGTACTTTGATCTTAGCATTTATTTCTTTTAATTAAACTTAGAATTTATATCTTTTTATTTGGATTTGTTATTTTATTTAAAATGATAAGTTAAGTATATTTTATAGTTAGTTAGATTTTATTTAAAATAAAAAAAAATTATGGACTTTATTTTTAAATAAAATATATTATATAAATAAAAAGATCTTTTAATAATTAAGTGTTTAGATTTTTTCTATGTGAATGCATTTTTTAACATTAAAATCAATATTAAGAATTTTCTAATTACATAATAATAATATATAGCAATTCTCAAACATCCATATTTTTATAATGTTAAATTATAAACAAAAATTCTCTATATTCTACTAACATGAAATGAATCTTTTCTCCCCTGTTAGGGTTATCGTAGATTCATCAAAAATAAATAAATAATAAATAAATAAAATATATAAAAAGCCAAAAAAAAATATGGCTGCTTTTGACTTAACTTATCATTTTGGAAAGAACTTTTAATGCTGAATAAATATATTTTATTTCTTTAAATCCTTTACATTTTATGATTGCTGTTTTTTTTTCTTTATTTATTTAAATTTATTTTTAATTTTTTTCACTTTATTTAAACGAAAATTCAAAAAGATGAAAGCACACTGTATATTGCTAAATAGTTTCGTTAAAAAATTTCATTGAATTATTTTTATTTCGGTAAATATAAATAAAATAATTTAGATCGAACGAGAAAAGTATTTCATAAATATCACAAAATCGTTATTTTGAATAAGATGCGAAATATAAATGCAAATATTTGAATTATTTTTATTATTTTGTTAAAAATAAAAGTAAGCATTATAAATATTTGTTCTGATGTACCATAATGTGCTGTACAAGTGTTCATGGCACATTTGTTTATCATCAGAATTCGCATAAGTGTATTAATTAAAAATAAAAATTAAAAGCTTATACAAGAATAATATTTTATTAATTTATTTATTATTAATACTCAAATTAGTCAAATCTCAAGATGAGCTGCATTTCTATAGACAAAGTCACGAATAAATTATTCCTACAAACAAACAAAAATGTGTTTTCTTATACGTTTTCCTTTATTTATGAAATAATTCATTTTATACTTTAGATTATTTGCCAGGGAATTGGAAAATATATACATATGGTATTTTTATCAGTTCATCGAATTTTTTTGTTATTCTAACAAAATTTATTTTATGTTAACTTTGTTAACATTGTTGTAATAACATTTATCACATTTCCGCATCTGTAATACGAAATTTATTTCAAATGTTAGAAAACTCATTTTTCTCAAATCAGGTATGTCAAATGTTTTGTCTAAATTAATTCCTTAAATCATATGCAATTTCTTATGGCATATTGTATTTTCTAAATATTATATTCTTAATATTTACGTGGGTTACCATTCTTTTTAATTACTGAAACTACTTAATATTAATACTGTTAACTACTACTGTTGGTAAGTAGTACTTTTTAACTACTGCCGATTACTGAAGCATCAAAATTGAGTATTTGCAAAATGTTACGTTCTTTTTCCTATACGTATCTGCAAATGCTGTTCAATTTATATAATTACACATTATAACCCTCCACATCCATATTCCAGCTCTAGTGTACAAATTATTACAATATTCACTCATCTGTATCTTTTTATGGTTCTTTTTAATTACCACATAAAGTCATCACTTTTACCATGCATAAACCTACTTTTGCTAATAAAAAGACTATCTCTAATCCTTTCAAAATAAGGGGTTACAGTATGGTCCCTAGTAGAAATGATAATGTGCACCTAATGCTATTCATGTTGTCCCTATCAAAGACTCTTACATAACATTTTTAATCATTGCGTATCACTGCATTTAATTTGTTTTTTTCTTTATTTGAGAATTAGCAACTTGAAACCGATGTTACAGATCTAAAGATATATAAACAGATATAAACGTACATATTAACTTCAAAACAGAAAAAAAAAATAGAGATTAGAAAATCAGAAAAATAATAAAATAAAAAACTAATGATAAAGTTAAAAATTTAATAACTGTTTTATCGCACATGTTTAACAAAATTACAAAAGAACTGGTATAATCAAATTGTTTCATACACATTTAAATGGGCAATAAACCGTAAACTTAATATTTTCATAATTAAAAAAAACTTTTGTTTGTAAATTTATTTAGAGCATTGAAGGAACAAATGAATAAATTGTTCCCAAAGATAATTGAGAGCAAATGAATAGTTCCCAAAGGTAATTTGTGCAAGCCTTCGACAGTGTTGGTGTCAACTTTTATTTGCACAGATTTGCATTGTCTAAAATAAATGTGCGTTCTGATAGACAATCCAAGTCTGTTCAGATAAAAGTTGAAGTTACTATTCTAGATACCAATTTCGTAAATTTAAAATTGCAAAAGGAACATTTATTATTATCTTTGTACTGAAAAAAAATAAAGAATGCAGTGACTTGATTTAGTTTCAGTACAATAGTTTAAAATGGAGGTATTTTTTAATCATTAAAAGCCTTATGATTATTTTAATCCTAGCAGGTAAAATATTACAAAATGTCTTTAATATGTAACTGGAACACATTTGCTTGTTTCATGGAAGAAAAATTGGAAATCTTCGAAATGCAATTTCAGTCTACATAAATAACAGTATTTAGTTATTTTATATAAACAACAGTGTGTAGTCTATTCATATTCTTCAGTCACACAACACCTTCACGGTGGGCCAAGTCCGCCCGCCTATTGGCAGATTCAGAATTAGGAGTTATTTTCTTTATGGAATAGGGTTTTCAGCCCTACGTCCAACGCTCAAAGGTCATATTAGGCCTAATCTTAACCGGACCCGGGACCGAATCACTTAAATATGCATAGCATTTGAACCCCGTGGCCCCGTGGGCCAGAACTTTAGTTACTCGGCCATCAGGTCCCAGTCTATTCATATAATATACGAAAATTCATGTATTCATTTAATAAAAATTTAGATCTAATAGCTTCGTGTTACTTAAGCTGCATTCTATAATCCATTGTCCAATAAAATGGTGATATTAATAAGTTAAATTCTTCAAAAAAGTTTTAGATAATACGTAAACCTTCTAGTAATGTATTTCATAAACAAATGATTGTAATCTCAATTAAAAATTTACTAACAGTATTTTTACGTATGCTAAAATATTTAAAAGATTCAATTGTAGTACAATGTAAAAAATTACGAATATAAAATGTAATGACATACTTCTTTAAATAGATTTGATTGAAAACTGCATAAATGAAAAAAACATGTATTCACTGATTGTTATATTACATTTGTACCTGCTGATTTCTAAATGAACAGATACACTAAAGGAAACAAATTTTGTTTACAATAACAGTACGGTGAACAAAAAACTATTCATCACAGCAGTTTATTTTCGTAACGTCGTAGTTTATTCGATAGTTTTACCCATTTATAAAACAGATTTATATGTATTGTCTCTTTGAAACAAGGTTACATTATTTCCTCTAAAATTATGGGTATTGTTTTGGGTAGAGGAACTTTTCGTGCCCTTGATCACTTTTTCATTTTCAACTCCTCTTATTGGTTTATTTTTTTTTTTAAATTCCTTCACGAGCTATTCTTATTGATACTATATATTTAAATTGCTTTCACGACCTTTTTTATGCAAATATTTTAAATTTCTTTCGCGTGCTTATTTATTAGGCTTCTTTCACGTGCTTTTTTATTATACTTCTTTCACATGCTTTTTTCAATTCCTTCTATCAGCTTACACTCTCCCTATATACATCTTGTTCAAAATTTCAATCGTTCATAAAATACTTTTTATTCATCCACTCAAGTTCAAATAAATTTTTTGAACTTGTAGTGGATGACACTGGACGTTAATACAATTTTTTCAAATATTAATTCATTAATTAAATTTAATTAATTAATTTTAGTTTTATATGGGAAAAATATTCATATATTCACGCTGCTATTTCTCATTTGCTCATCATTAATTAAGTATTACTTAGTTAATAATCTCTTTTTTTCCTTAACTAATTATTAATTAATTAATGATTATTAACCATTTTATTCTTTCAATTATTAATTATTTTTATTCATTTAATTATTAATTATTATTATTTTATCATCAAATATTTTTATTATTCATTTAATATATATTATTCAATTTTTAAAATAATGTAACTACAAATTGGCAATAATATAAAAAAACGTCTGAGTATTCTTGTTAATGTATTCTATATTTTTTAATTTTAAATGATCAAAAAGTTTTTAATTAAATGTGAAATATAGTATAATATATTTGCTTTCATTATTTTTATCGTATGTATTTGCTTTTATTATATTTGCTTTTATTATTTTTGTTTTTATTATTTTGCTGTAATTCGAGAGCTGTCCATTTTTTTTTCAATTCCTTCTATTAGCTCACACTCTTCCTACATATATCTTGTTCAAATTTCCAATCATTAATAAAATACTTTTTATTCATCTACTCAAGTTCAGATACGTTTTTTTTTTAACTTGTAGTGGATGACACTGGATGTTAATACAGTTTTTTCAAATATTAATTCAGTAATTAAATTTAATTAATCAATTATATTTTTTTTTAGATTTAAATTCCATATATCTACCAACAGATGGCCCAGATAAACTTAAAAAAATATATGAAAATTATTTATAAAAGTCTTTCTGCAGTAGAGTGAAAAAAAGAAGGAATTGACTTTAAAATTTTTTTTTTTATATTACTTGTTATAAAATTGTTTGGAAATCTACAGTTTTTGTTTATTATTATTTTTTTAATCTTTCAGTTTTGAACGTTAACTGATGAACATGATTAATTGCGCCTGCATATGTTTTAATTATAATTTTTCTTTCTTTGTTTATTTAAGATTTCTATTATGCACTTTGTTCTTACATTAAATTCTAAATTTTATGTCAGTACATCGGACCAGCAAATTAAAAAAAAAATTATTTTATCACACTTGAAAAAAATTTTTTTTTTTTTTTTTTTTTACGTTTTTATTTGAATCTAAGTATTTATTCGTTTATATAATATTCCGGTTCTATTCTCTTTTCGTATTTCTAATTTAATGATTTTTCTTATTTATCTGTTTGTTTTCCTACAAGTTACATACAATGGATGAATGACAAACAATGAGTTTCAAAAAATTAATTAATAAAATTTTATTTAATAATTTAATATGTTAAATATAAATTTACTTAATTAAAAAGACTTCCTTAAATAACATTAGTTTCTGGCAGCTTGTTTGACTTGGCTCCGAGTCTCTGAAGAGGGAGGCCAATGCCTTCAGGGTGGATATTTAAATGGAACTACCCTGCATTTATGTATGGTATGGGATTAAATTTAGAAAACTTCCACCAGACTCATGAAGCGAGATACTAAACATCACAAACGCCATCGAGACTCCTTTTTATTAAAACAGCGTCAATAACAATGTCGCCAGCGGATTGAAGCGGAGCCCTAATGCCCAGCGGCCTGTGAGGCGTTCAGTACCATAAATTTCGGGTACGAATCCCGGCGTTTCTATGGAAATTTGTAGTGGTTCGGAATCCACTTTAGTCGTATGTCCCGGTCTCATATGACCATAGAGAGTCACAGAACAATCATACTTCTCAACCACATCATTCCCAAACAGTAAAGGGGCAACTCAACTCTAGGCACAATAATGTGGTGTGATGCAGTAGTTGTAGTAGCTCTAATGCTTACCAGCGGCGCACTTTACTACTGAGCTACGAGTTGGATTTTTAATAATGTAAAATAGTTAACTTAATTATGGGGAAAAGGTGGCAGATAACTAAATCAAATACAAACACCGTGACATCAAATACTACATCTATAAGTAAAGATAAATGTTAATAAACCACAAAGTAAATTAAGTGTTTGCCCAATGATGAGCATTCCATAAACCTAATTAAATACTTAATTGGAACGACAATTAAATGTCTTTATATATATACCCAAAATCATTACTTAAAACCTTAAGACATAACTAGACAAATGTCGTAATGCAACTCAAACGAAAACAAATCAGAAGCCCAAATAATAGGGCAGAAGACAAGAAAAATTAGGATTGTTCTAAAGAATAATTAAACAACCACTTTCCCCGAGCGACCATTTCACAATTCCAACCTGTACCATTCCCCGAAACAATTAAGTGGCGTGTGTCCTCTTCATCACCCCATGCTGTGAAAAGGCTACGTTTAATCAGATCTCCTGTAAAGCTGCATCAGTTGTTGCACCAAGGCCTTCCAGCCCGCGGGCCATTTGCCTTGGCTGTCTGCTGCACACTTTAAAAATCTCTTATCGATGCAGGCATCCCAGTAAAGGGAAAGACCAAACAAGTCGGAAGTTGGCGTCTTGCCAGCCAATCGATTGGCGAGAGATCCTTTTGTGAAGAGCGACAAAGAAGCCACTCTGCTGGGCATGCCAATCATTTCGGGGATGAAGACATGGAAATTAATGGATCAGTTCGTCCTGGCCCGGAGATGTGCTTTGATGTGAGCGAAGTCTTCAGCGTGAACCTGAACTTGGCGACACACTTCAAAATGCATTCCAGTTTTAGGAGAATATATATATTCAGTGAGAGAGAGGGGAGGGGGAGGGTTGTTGAAGGATATTGGCTCTTTCCAGAAGGATTTCGGGATGGAGTGGGGAAAAAGTCATTTGATTTTGAGGAGATTAATTTAGGTCATTGATGCAAAAGGAAGACGTTACTGTGATCTATGATAGGGGTAGACAGCAAGTCATAGAAAATATTGGGTAGATAGCTAATTTAGTAGAAGGTCAAAATAGCGTTACATATTTCATTCGAATGATTTGTGACTTTAATTATTATCTTGGATAAAAAAAATGAGAAATTATTCCCATTTTTTTTACCCAAGATTTGGATCCATTTTTATCCAAGATCGTTATAAATTCAGATCAAATTGTAGAAGTCCAATTCTATTTTATCTAACATATTTTTACATTGAAAATCTTAGAACAGTGATAAATTAACTTTATATTTTTAATGTTTTAAAATGATTTTAAAAAAAATAAAGTTTATTTATCACTGTTCTAAGATTTTCAATGTAAAATGATGTTAAAAAATAGAATTGGATTTCTACAATTTGATCTGACTTTATAAGTTATGCGAGCTGCAATTTCAAAAATAAACCTTGAGAATATTTCCTTATCAAAAATATTGTTGTTTTATATCCTTAGTAAGAATCATGATTTATATGCTTAAGAATAACTAAGGTAAAATATAGTAATTTGATTGTTAAATTCCTTAGTGAAGATTCATTTATTCTTCATTAATGGAATTGCAATCCTAAATTGGAGATTTTGATAACAAATATAAGAACATAATTTTGTTACATATTACAAATTAGTTTCGTTTAGAATGCATTTGAAAAATATATTTAGCTATGTGAACATGTACGAATTTGTAATATTATACAGTATATATATATATCGATTTTATTTCATATTCTTACAATAGTGTTCTCAATTTTTAAGCTTTTGAATTTATAAAATATCTATTCATAGATTTAGATTAACTTTTTTCTGAGAAAATTCCTTTTAAAGCACAAACAAATTGAGCATGCGTTATTTGTCATTATGCAAATTCATTGTAATATAGAATATCAACATGTATATTTTTGATTCAGATGTATTTAATTTTAGTATCTGAATCACCAGTTTACTAAGTTTACACAAGTTTTATGAAACATGAACTTAAAATATAATAACTGAAGTAAATTAGTCATGTTATGCGAGTGTAACGAATATTATTTTTTGTTTCTAAGATATATATATAATATATATATATATATATATATATATAATGTACTCTGGGTTGTTAAACAAAGAAATTAAAATTTAAAATAAAATTTGACCACAAGTGCATGATTAAAACACAAGTACAGTTCACTCAAAGGTCAGTGTTTTTCAGAGTTCTCGTGTCTACGTCGAATCTAATTGCCTGGTCTGTGGCAGACCTTAATAATAATACAGCATGATACGCAAAACAACAAGAGATTCATTGCGGAAACTACGGCCTATTCAGTTACTTCAGAGAGAGAGAAAGAGAAATATTTCTGGTCAACTCGTGGCAGAACGCTCTCTCTTCTTCACCGAAAATATCTTTTTAATACAATCCGTCAGGAGGGCTCAGCTTTCTCTCTACTCATTGGAGTAGACATTTCTTAGCTCGTCGTCTATCACCCAATCACCATGGAACAACTCATGGTATAGTTCCTATTCAATCTGCAGTTCTTTTGACCTTTCAAGGTCGCATAGACATTTATTAATTAACTGAGCCCTATTATACATGATACCGAATATCTGCTATCAGATTTGAGTGACAGGTTGTTCTCATTAGTACAAACACTAATTGCATATAACCTACAATACAGCGTGTCTGCTGTTAAATTTGTGTGACGGGTTTATTATATATTTTTCAAATAACATACATTCCTCTCTCCTAGAATGAAATGCCAAAACTCCAAAACTCATCTCTTGAGAAAAAAAAATGCTACAAGCGTAAAATTTCCTCCCCTTGATGATATTACTGTGTCCAAAAATTGTACACGCAAAAAAAAAGTACAAAAAGCACATATGTATATGTAATAATTAGCAACAAAATGCTTTTTTTACTAGTCTTTTAGCTTTGAAATTGTTATACTTATAATTACCTATGTTTAAAAAACAAAGCACAAATTTTTATGCAACAATAATTATTTTCTAAGAGAATAACTAATTTAATAAAAATATTTCAAATTTTCGATCAGTTTCTTTATGGTTCTAACTGTCATGCAAGTGGTATCCATCTTTAAGCGTGGCATACTACTGGGTCGAAAAAGTAAGACCAGTTTTCAATTTAAATTTCCCATGCATATGGTATTTCATTTTTTTTTCTTTTAGTTTTTGGCACTGACCTTGATATCTGTGTGAAATTTTGGGTCAAAATATTCATCAGTGTTTGAGTTACGCTTGGTTTTGTGAGGTGCTAAAACTGAATCCTGCGATATTTGAAATGCCTGAATTAATTGCACAAGAACTGGCGTTAAATTTAGTTTGCGGAAACCTACAGAATTTTGCAGAAGGCACTCGGTGAGCATTCCTATATTGAAAAGAAATATTCAGAAGTGGTAAAAACCGCCCAAAGAAGGCAGATAACGCGTTGCAAACGAAGACCCTCCTGGTCGACTACCAACCTCAACCGACGAAGTTCCCGTCAAAGATTAAAGATTAAAAATTAAAATTAAAGATTTGCTGCTTGCAAACCAAATTTCGATTTACAGTTAAAGACCTTGCTGATGATGTTGGAATTTCAAAAGGATCGGTCAATTCCATTTTGGGCCTCAAACGCGTCAAATCTCGATTGGTACCGAAAACACTGAATGTGCACCTCACATTGCATTGATTCTTCGTGACTTTTTCACCAAAAATGAATCCTATATCGTTCCACAACCACCGTATTCACCTAATTTAGCATCGTCCTACCATTGGCTCTGGCTATTCCCTAAACTCAAAAGACCACTCCGGGGACACCGTTTTGAGTCGATTGAAGAGACATTTCAAAAATCGCCGAAATCAGTTTTAACATCTCACAAAACCAAGCGTAACTCAAGCACTAATGAATCTTGTGTCGTCATATTTCACACAGATGTCAAGGGCAGTGCCAACAACCTAAAAAAGAAAAAAAAATTGAAATACCTAATGGCCGGGAAATTTAAATTGAAAACTGGTCTTACTTTTTGGACACAGTAGTATGCCCCGCTTAAACCTGGATACCAATTGCACCACATTTAAAACCATAAAGAAACTGATCGAAAATGTGAAATATTTTTATTTATTAAGTTATTTTTTTAGAAAATAATTATTGTTGCATAAAAATTCGAGTTTTTTTTTTAAACATATGATATTATAAGTATAACCAATTTGAAACCGAAAAACCTAGTAAAGAAAGCATTTTGCTATTAATTATTACATATACATATGTGCATAGTAATTATTAATCATCTATACTTAATTAATGTACAATTTGAAAATATTTTGTCAATCGCTCTAATAGGCCATAATTTTAGACTTGATCCTTAAAAATTATATGACGATGTGACTTTACAAAGTAAAAAATATTGTTTTGGCAAAAATAAATGAATTTTAATTTGTTAAAAATTTCTGTAAAAACAATTAGTTGGAATTCGGACTTTTGTATTAGATTTCGGAATTAATTGAATTATTAAATAACCCAAAATAAATGAATGCATTAATTGCAATACAATAAATAAAAATTCTTTTCATTCGAATAATGAATTGTGTGAAAGTAAACAATTTGAAATTCTTTGCAAAGTTCAACTGAAAATTAATTAAATTCTAGAAAGGAATTTTACAATTAAACTAATTTGTGATAAGTTTTAATTAGGGAACACATACTGCTTTTTTTCGCTTTATATGTGAGACAACATTATTTGTTTCACTCCGAAAACTCATTATATATAGAGAGAGAGATAGATAGATAGATAGGTAAGTAGCTAGGTAGGCAAGCAGGCAGCAAGGCAACGTCTCTGCAAGTATTTAACAGTAAGATGACTACATATTTTTTTAAAAATTAATGCAGTTTTGTCCTATTGTGTATTTGATCAGCTATTTTTAATTTAAAATAATATTACTAGGAAAGAAAAAAACTCAAAATTTTCTTTTCAATGATTACAAATTCGAGATTTCAAATTCATTCATATTCGATTTATTAAATCGAGAACATTATACACTCAAAACCCCATTTCATCTTCATTGGTATGTGTCCGCCCACTCTCTTCATGTGAAACGTCTCCATCAATTATCCATTCGAATTCAACGAACTGTCCTGAAACAAGATCCATTCGGTACTGACTCGGTAACCCTTATCTGGGAAGGTACGGAAGAACTTAACGTCACAGGTCATTAAATGCGACACCGCAAGAATTGCGGCGGGAAATCCTGTTAAGGATTCCACCTGGTTCACAAAACCCCCCTCTCGAGATAACATGGAGCCAATTCAGATGTCCCGCAAACAGGATTGAATTGTTTCATTTAACAATTTGACATGCGATACGAAGACTCGAGAGTCAGTGTTCCCCACTCCGCTGATGACGGGCACTGCAGTTCTGGGTGATGTGGCAGCAGTCATTAGGGTGTAGGATTACTCCAAGGTATCAGTGGTTCCTAACAGAAAAGCGAGAAAGAGTTGAAATAGAGATGCAGTTGGGTGACCATGACAACAGGTTTAAAAACACTTTTAGACAAAAGTTTAACTTTTTTGTTCAAGAAAGTAACAGAAGTATCTGAAAATGAATGAAAAGAAATTCTTCTTCTGGAAAGTATAAATTCATTTTTAAGCTGAATTGTTTAAAAAGAAATGTGTGTGTGTGTTTAAAAAAGAAATTTAAATATAATTTGTATGTACATACAAAGAAAACTCTTTTTATGCGCTATATCATTAAATTAAGTATTAATTAGGCGTAAAAAAAATCCGCATAATTCGACTTTATTAAAATTTTCCAGTAATTAAATAAGAGTTTATACATACGTATAAATTACTATTTATTGTTTCTTCCAAATTTATTTTTTCCCATTTCTTTATTTTTTTAAAAATTTATTTATTTATGTATTTATTTGAAAAATAATTTACGATTTTTTGAAAAATTATTTACAATTTTTGACAAAATAATTTACGATTTTTTAAATAAAAATATTTATTATCTTTTCCAAAATTAGCGCAGTTTTATTCTAATCAGCTTAAAAACGCCGAAAAAATCTATTTTTACTTTAAAAAAATATCCCTCTGCAAAAAATAAAAAAATAAATAAAATAAAATATATTAAGCTCCAAATTTCTTAGTCAATTATATTCTACTCATTCGTATTTGATTTATTAAATCCAGAACATTATTCACTGAAAACCCCATTTCATCTTCATTGGTATGTTCCGCCCACTCTCTTCATGTGAAAAGTCTCCATCAATTATCCATTCGAATTCAACGAACTGTCCTGAAACAAG
Source organism: Caerostris darwini (assembly GCA_021605075.1). Taxonomy (NCBI): domain Eukaryota; kingdom Metazoa; phylum Arthropoda; class Arachnida; order Araneae; family Araneidae; genus Caerostris; species Caerostris darwini. The sequence continues at coordinate 140,245 of BPLQ01001058.1, read as the reverse complement.
ATCCATTCGGTACTGGCTCGTAACCCTTATCTGGGAACGTACGGAAGAACTTAACTGTCACAGGTCATTAAATGCGACACCACAAGAATTGCGGCGGGAAATCCTGTTAAGGATTCCACCTGGTTCACAAAACCCCCCTCTCGGGATAACATGGAGCCAATTCAGATGTCCCGCAAACCGGATTGAATTGTTTCATTTCACAATTTGACATGCGATACGAAGACTCGAGAGTCAGTGTTCCCCACTCTGCTGATGATGAACACTGGAGTTCTTGTAGACGTGGCAGCAGTTATTAGGGTGCAGGATTACTCCAAGGTATCAGTGGTTCCTAAAAGAAAAGCGAGAAAGAGTTGAAATAGAGATGGAGTTGGGTAACTATGACAACAGGTTTAAAATGACTGTTAGAGAAAAGTTTAATTTTTTGTTCAAGAAAGTAATTGGAGCATCTGAAAAAGAATGAAAGGAAAGACTTATTCTATAAAGTATAAATTCATTTTTAAGTAAAAAGATTTTTTTTGTATGTTTTAAAGAAGGAATTTAAATGTCTTTTCTCATATGTATATGCGCATACACACTTTTCATGCGTTATATTATTATATTAAGGATTAATTACGTATAAAGCAAATCCGTAAAATTCGACTTTATTAAAATTTTCGATTAATTAAATAAGATCTGAATATGTGTATAAATTACTATTTATTGTTTCTTGCAAATTTATTTTTTTCCACATTTAATTTTTTTTAAATTTATTTATTTATTGTTATTATTATTATTTTTTTTTTTTTGCAAAATTATTTACAATTTTTGACAAAATAATTTACGATTTTTTGAAAAATTATTTATTCTATTTTGCAAAATTAGCGCAGTTTTATTCCGATTAGGTTAAAAACGCCAAAAAATCTATTTTTACTTAAAAAAAAATATCCCTCTGCAAATAAAATAAAAATTTCTTACTCAAAGCTATTCAACTCATTCGTATTCGATTTATTAAATCAAAAACATTATTCATTCAAATCCATTTCATCTTCATTGCTATGTGTCCGACCACTCTCTTCATGTGAAACGTCTCCATCAATTATCCATTCGAATTCAATGAACTATCCTGAAACAAGATCTATTCGGTACCTGATTCGTAACTCTTATCTGGGAAGGTACGGAAGAACTTAACGTCACAGATCATTAAATGCGACACCACGAGAATTGCGGCTGGAAATCCTGTTAAGGATTCAACCTGGTTCACAAAACCCCCTCTCGGGATAACATGGAGCTAATTCAGATGTCCCACAAACCGGATTGAATTGTTTCATTTAACAATGGGACATGCGATACGCAGACTCGAGAGTCAGTGTTCCCCACTCTGCTGATGGAGTTCTTGGTGATGCGGCAGCAGTCATTAGGGTGTAGGAATTACGCCAAGGTATCAGTGGTTCCTGAAAGAAAAGCTGAAATAGAGATGGAGTTGGGTAACCATGACAACAGGTTTAAAAGGACTTTTAGACAAAAGTATAACTTTTTGTTCAAGAAGGTAACTGGAGTACCTGAGAAAGAATGAAATGAAAGCCTTCTTCTGTAAAGAATAAATTCAATTTTAAATAAAATGTTTTTGTTTTTGTTTAAAGTATAAATTTAAATACCTTTTGTATGTACGTACAAGAAAAAGGTTTTTATGCGATATATTATTAAATTAACAATTAATTATGCATAAAACAAATCCACATAATTCGACTTGATTAAAATTTTCGATTCATTAAGTAAGAGTTTGTATATGTGTATAACTTACAATTTATTGTTTCTTGCAAATTTATTTTTTTCCACATTTATTTATTTTTTAAAAATTTCTTTCTTTATTTATTTATTTTTTTGCAAAATTAATTGCAATTTTTGATAAAATAATTTACAATTTTTTGCAAAATTATTTACAATTTTCGACAAAATAATTTACGATTTTTTACAGTTATTTATTATCTTTTGCAAAATTAGCGCAGTTTTATTCTAATCAGCTTAAAAACACCAAAAAAAAATCTATTTTTACTTTTAAAAAATATTCCTCTGCGAAAAAAAAAATATATAATATACAAATTCCTTACTCAATGATATTCTACTCATTCGTATTTGATTTATTAAATCGAGAAAATTATTTACTGAAAACCCTATTTCATCTTCATTGTTATGTTTCGCCTACTCTCTTCATGTGAAAGGTCTCTCTCGTTTCATCAATTATCCATTCGAATTCAACGAACTGTCCTGAAACAAGATCCATTCGGTACAGACTCGTAACTCTTATCTGGGAAGGTACGGAAGAACTTAACGTCACAGGTCATTAAATGCGACACCACAAGAATTGCGGCGGGAAATCCTGTTAAGGATTCCACCTGGTTCACAAAACCCCCTCTCGGGATAACATGGAGCTAATTCAGATGTCCCGCAAACCAGATTGAATTGTTTCATTTAACAATTTGACATGTGATACGAAGACTCGAGAGTCAGTGTTCCCCACACCGCTGAGGATGGACACTGGAGTTCTTGGTGATGCGGCAGCAGTCATTAGGGTGTTGTATTACTCCAAGGTATCAGTGGTTCCTAACAGAAAAGCCAGAAAGAGTTGAAATAGAGATGTTGGACAACAGGTTTAAAAGCACCTTTAGACAAAAGTTTAATTTTTTTGTTCAAGAAAGTACCTGGAGTATCTGAAAATGAATGAAAAGAAATGTTTCTTTTATAATGTTTAAACGCATTTTTAAGTAAAAAGCTTTTGTTTGGAATTAAAGAAAAAATACAAATGTGTTTTGTACGTACATACAAAGAAAATTCTTTTTATACGATATATTCTTATATTAAGAATTAATTACGCATAAAGCAAATCCGCATAATTCGACTTTATGAAAATTTGCGATTAATTAAGTAAGAGTTTGAATATGTGTAAAACTTACTATTTATTATTTCTTTCTAAAATTAGCTTTTTTTTTTAAATTTTACCAAAATTATTTACAATTCTTTGAAAAATTATTATTACTTTCTAAAATAATTACAATTTTTTGCAAAATTATTTTTAATTTTTTGCAAAAATATTTACATTTTTTTTTCAAAGTTATTCATTAATTATTTATTTAATTACTATAAATTATTTTGCAAAAATATTTATTATTTCTACAAAATTTAAACAATATTATTAAATTTGGGATTTTTCTTAAAATTATTATTCAAATGAAAGCTTTGAATTGACTGCGTACATGCAAATAAATTCTCGATGTTACATTTCTTTAAAGGGGGCTGAATGGCCGAGTAGCTGGTGCTCGGTACCACAGGTTTCGGGTTCGAGCGCCGGCGGTACCATGGATGTTTGTAGTGGTTCGGAATCCACTTTAAATCGTAGGTCCCGGTCTAATATGATCGTTGAGCGTTGCCTGGGCATTGTTACTCCGTGGCTTATCTTCAAGTTACACGCGCCTCCTGGGTAATGCGAAGTGAGTAACGTCTGTGCAGCGCTTGCCTTAAGTCATCCAAGACTAAGTGTTTGCCAGCTGCATTAGAAAAAAAAACGTTTCGTTAAAAAAAAATTCGAAAGAAGTTTATGTTGTATATTTGTATTATCGTATCGAGTACAAGTGGATATGATTCGTTATTACTCTATTAAGTCTTAATATATTTAATTTCTATGCATTTATATTAAATCACTGACAATTTTGGAGGAAAAACTTTTTTATTATGATGATTATATATATAGATATGATATTCTGGAAATCGCTTATTTTTCTAAATTTTTCTGGTAGCATCTATTGGTTTCTAACAATTATGCCATATAAGCGTTTAGTCTTATTTAGTACCTTCAGAAAAAGCTATGCTAATAAACGCTATAACATTGCTAATAAATGTGATAGATTTAATCTTTTATTCAATAAAGTGCACATTTGATGTATTTTTTAAATACCAAATAATTTTTACCTACAAATTAAACGATAAATAAATACAGAAATTTTAATTATTTAATTAAATTATGTTTACAGTTAATAGTAAACATTTTTATAAAATCTCTGATATTAAGTATAAAATTTATTATAAATTTGCTGTTCTTGTTTAATTAAAAACATCTAATTAAAATTGCTTCAGACTTTTTAATAACCTATTTTGAAACATAAAAGATTCAAAGAAAAAAATTAGCTCTTCTCAGATATAAAATTTTATTTTATGAAAAATAATAATACATGTTTGACGATCACGTCCATACATATAAAAAGTTAGCTTTATTTTTCAGATTTTACGGCAAGTAAGCATTAGTTTTTTGAAATTAATTATTCTTTTTCATAAATTTAATCATAAAAATAATTTCAAAAAAGATATTATTAATTTCATTCAAAAAGGAGTATGATAACAAAAATTACAATAATTTTTAGAAATGAGTTTTGAAATAATGTAGGAGTTTAAAATTAAAGATTATCTTTTGAATTCAATAATTTTTTGCTAAACTTTTGATTCAGTTTCTACGAATTTGATGAAAACAATTTTTTTCCTATGTGATATTGTTACATTTTACAAAAATTGTTTATGGCATATATACGAAAAATTAAGTTTCGCTTTTATTTTTAATTGGTTTAATTAGCTTACTTTGAATATTTTAATTCCTAAATTAATAGAGGTTGATTATTATTTACGCTTAATAGAATTTTCTTTAATTATGATTGGGAATATAATATTTTAATAATCAGTTGCGAGCATTTTATTTGTCACTCAAATGTAATCAAATTGGAGATATTTATATTCATTTTAGCTTACAAAAGCATACATTTTTATTTTCTCATTTTAAAAGACTTTTTTTCTTCAAAATTAAAAAAAGTTATATAATTATTTTTTATAATTATTATTAATTAAATTAAATTAAATTTTATAATTATATTTATTTATAATTAAAAAGTAGTAATGCAATTTAAAATTATATGATCATCAAAAAATGAGGAATCTGTATATGTATATATATATATATATATGTATATATATGTATATGTATATAATATATATATATATATATATATATATATATATATATATATATACATATACACTCAAGAGCCAAAACATTATGACCACCTGTCAATAACGAGTTGGCCCACCTTTGGCGCGCAACACAGCTTCAAACCGCCTTGGCATGCATTAATACCACCACTTAATACCAGTTAAATACCACTTCCACCTGATCACGTGCCTTTCACGTCATCCAGTCAAGTTCATTGCAAAATGTAGGTTGGTCATAATGTTTTGGCTCTTGAGTGTATATACATTCTTATAAAACATTATATTATTATTTTCATACATATTTTTTATCCGGAGATCTCATGTTACGTATGATGAGTAGATATTTGCCATTGCTATTACGTATTCTAGATCCGCCTATTATCAAGGCACATAATTAAGATAAACTTAAAAATCAATTTGAAATTGTTCGATTTTTATCCATGAAATAAATGGGTATTGTTTGGGAACTATGCGTCACCAATGTCCTGGACCACTTTCAACGTTTCTTATTGGTTAATTTTTTTTTAAATTTCTTTCGCGAGTTTTGTTTTTATTTCTTTTGCGGGCATTTTATTTAATTTATTTTTATTTTTTTTTATTTTAAATTTCTAACCACATAATTAAATAATGTTTTTTTTAATTTCCTTAATTTCTTATTTTTTATTATCGAATTGTCGATCTGTTAACTATCTATTTGTTTTTTATCAATTAGTTAATTACCGCTTCTTTATTATCAATCGATTTATTATCGATTTTTAGTTATTGATTAGTTTACTATCGTTTTGTTGATTATTGATTTGTTTATTATGTTAATGATGGATTTATTTATTTTAGATGTGCTGATGATAGATTTGTTTAAATTTCTCTCAAGAGCTAATAATTAGATAATTAAATATTTAATTAATGTAAAATTGTTTTTAAAGGTTATCTGGTGAAAGCAAATGCAAATTAATTTCAGAGTGAAAATAAGGATTTTTCATGAAAAGAAAATTGTTTAGAATTCTCTCTTTTTTTAATTTATTACTATTACTTTTCTTTTATACCTTTTGTTCTTATATTAAATTTTAAATTTTATGGATAACCTGTATATCTGCCTAGCCTATTATTATTATTATTATTATTATTATTTTATTTGAAATTACACAAATTTTATTTCAAGAGGTATAAATGTACTCGGCGCCCGAAATTTAAATATTTAATATATTACTATAAGGGTTATATGTAGCAGGTTAATGGATAATGAGTAGGATTTTCGAATTAGTGGAGCCAGTTTAAAAACCCTACAAGCAAAGCTGCAACGGTGTAAGGGGTAAAGGTTCAAAGGGCCCAAAATCTATACTTGGATGTTTTGACGCTAAATTGTAGTGTAAATATTTGTTTGCAATGTAGCATACTGGATAACGAGTTAAATTTGCTACATATCTGCTGTACTAGTGACCGAATTCCGCACGTCAAGGTATCCGGCATTCAAAAACAACAAAAAGACATTTTGCAATAAATATCCATTTTTAACCAGACATGATTTTTTTTAATTTTGCATATCACAAGAATGCTTTATTTTATTTATTTATTTTGGGTAAGGGTACTGCATCTTGAATTTATTTATTTTTCTAATGCAGCTGGCAAACGCTTAAACAGTCGTCTTTTATGCTTAAGAAAAGAGCTGCATCGACGCTAGGCACTACCCAGGAGGTGCGTGTAGCTTGAAGATAAGATACGGACGCGGAGTAACAATACCTCCGCAACGCTCTACGATCCTGTTAGACCGGAACCTACGGTTTAAAGTGGATTCCGAACCACTACAAACATCTATGGCCCTACCGGGACTCGAACCCGAAACCTGTGGAACAGAGCGCTAACCACTCGACCATACAGGCCCCGATCTTGCGAATATAAAGATCTGAAAATATCACTTCTGACATTTAACATATTTTGTATCAGAAAATAACGCTTTAATAAACTAAACCCATCTACCATATTTAACTAAATTAAATCTCCTTTTAAATAATCCAGCATAATTCAGCCATTTCACTTAAAATCTACGCGGAAACTTATGGCCATCTTAGCAAGTGGGCGAGTTCATTATATTTCCTCCAGATATTACACCCACTGTTAAGCGATAATCCATATTTCATAGACCTGAAACACATTATTAATCTAAATACCAAATTATGTAAATTAATTATCTGAGCTTTCAGTCGGAATGACACGGATGGCCATACAAAGTATTCATCCCCCTTTATCCACAATTCCCCTAATAAATTTCCTAATAATCTTTCATTGCACAGCCGAGATGCAAACCCTGAATTATTCACCATTAGGAAAGTTTTCTAATTAAAATAGCACCATCTTTTCTGCTGTTTGCAACAATAGAAAATTTTATAAATGGACCGATGCACAGACAGTGATGTAATTATCAAATGCCCTTTGTTTGAACCGAAACCGCTGCTACGGTCAATCCATTAAATAAATAAAGATACGTCGTTTGGTTGTTACTTATTTAAAGTTTTCAGTCAACATTTGATGTTGTTTTAAGTAAGCAACTTCACAATCTTATTTGTGTTGAAGATTAAGGAAGAAATCCAAGTCATATATTAATTAAGAGATAATTGTATATTTGAATTGAATCACGTCATATCGTTTAAATCTATTTAACGTTTTATACAAATTACTTTGTTTAGCGTTATTAAATTATATTAAATTCTGCCATGCATTAAAACCTCTTTATTGTATTAATTACTGCATGCATAAAATACGATAATATGTACGAAAACGTACATTAATATGTATGAATATTAATGTACATAGGAATATATACGGTATGTACGGATAATATATATGTATGTATATGAATAAATACATTTGAAAATACGTTAATAGCCATACGTTAAATTTTTAACGTATCATGTGTTGTTAAACAATAGGTCATATGTGACTTATCGTTTTTAAAGGCACAATCATGCATAAAATATCGTTACTCTGATGCATGGAATACCGTAACTATTGCACATGAACACACGTAATGATACAACATATCATTGTGACGATCATACTTGGTATATTATATACATCGTTTATGTGACTATATTTCTTAGTATTTTCATTACAGTGGGTTGTTTCATATGAAATGAACATTTAAGTATACAAGTATAGAACTTTTTTTAAGTATATAAGTTTATAATTATTAATTTAGTTTATTTAAGTATATAGGTTTTAAATGGTCACAAACACAAATGGGTAGAACATATTTAAGCAAACTATGCTCCATCTACATTAATGTACTTCTGCCAACGATTGCAAAGTATTTTTGTACCAGTTTTCCAGCATTAGAGTAAATATATTCATTAATTCATTCATGCGATTAAACTTTGTGATTAGAAAATTTTATTCTTTAAAGACGATTCCAAATGCTGAAAGAAACAGTAATTAGCAAAAGACAAATCTTGTGAATATGTTGGATGAGGCAGAACATCAAATTTTAACTCGTTTAATTTTTGAAACGTGTGGTTTTCTGTTATCATGGAGATAAGCAACGCCTATTCACCAAAGTTTTAACGGCAACAATTTCTGTTGAAAAATATCAATTTATTCAAAGATGTAGATTAAGATGTGCATTAATTGTTTGACCTATTCCTTGGAAGAACATAATAGATAATTCCCTATTGATTCCCCAAACCCTCACCATTGTCTTCTTTGGATGTAACCTTGTTTTATCTGCATCCAGTTTATCCCTGGGCATTTACAATTTTCACAATGTATCCAGTTTTCATCGCCGGTAATGACACGGTTCAAAAGGAAACAATTTATTTGCTGAATACTTTATGATGTGCAAATCTCCAAGCATTGCAATTTCTGCTTGTCTTTCAAATTTTATGGAAACTATTTGTTAAATTTTCACCTTTCTGCAAGATTGAATTCTGAGTTCTGCAAGATATCTCAAAACTGCTGTCATACCTTCTTCAAGATCAACAGCAAGTTCTTTAACATTTACTGTAGGGTTAGCTACAATGTTTTTTTTCAGAACATCATTATAGAGAGATGCTTTCAGTCTTCAACGTGGTGCATTTTCTAGTCTCGTACTATGAATTTCTCAAACCATTTTCTTACTATAGATACATTAGATATGCTATCCCCAATTACAGCATTTAATATTTCTTGTTACTTAGGTTGCAGAATATCCAAGTTAATATTCATACAGAAAAGTGATCCATATCTTGTGGGATTCCATATTTTTAATTGTTCAAGAGTTGTTTTTTTTAATGCCGAAATTTTTATGTGAACTAAATATACCATTAGACATAGCCCATAATAAGCAATAAAATGATTCTCTTATTTAATTTAATACTGATAAATATATATTTCATATAAAGCTATCTAATATTAAAAAGTTCATTTCACATGGAACAAACTAATATTATATGAATTAATATTTTTTTTAACTATATGATAACCACATCAATAAATTAGTTCAATTTCTACGACCTAATTTTAAATATTGATATAAATTATGCACTTTCATACACTCAGACTCAATTGTCATTTTTAAACGTTGTCCAAGCTAATATTCTTACAGAAAAGTGTTCCGTATTTGGTTAAAAATACGGAAAAAAGTGTTCCATTTATATTATTTTAGATTGTAATAATTCTTTTAACTGATCATGTTTTTTTACATCTTAAATTCTTTTATTTGTTGATTTTTAAAGGGTTTTTCAGCTTTTAGTCATTTTTCTGGTCAGTTTCTGAAAGTACCCTTTAAGCAATTTTGAAAATTTGATGTTAACCTTACAGCATAATATCCAAAATTCCTATAAATACAGGAATCACTTTATATCTAAAACAATTACTAACTTCTTAAGTTCTTTTCTAATTCATTATTTAATAAAAATTCAATAAAATTAGCAGTGTGTAGGACTTACTGATAATAAGCGATTTTAGTAATTATATAATTAGTAATATGTCTGAAACCTTACGTTTCGTAAAATCGTCAACATCAAACAAAACATTTACAATTTTTTTTTTCTGACGAATACAAAAAAGTTGGAGTAGCGTTCTCTTATTATAATTATTTATTTGTGAAATCAAACTAACAAGCATTTTATATAACAAAACCCACCATTTTAGTATGTCTATATTACCATTTATTGAAAAGGTGCTTTCTTAAAATATTAATTATTGTCATATGAAATGAAAAAAAAAAAAAACTACTTCACAGCTGCTAAACAATATAGAAACTATTTACCGAAACACATGTATCATACTATAAATAGCTTTAATTAAACAATATTTAAATAATATTTTTCATTATAGCAGAAATCCATTAGATACACATATCTGTTAAACTATGTTACGTCATAATTATAAATATTGAACTAATTAATTTAGTAAATAACTAATGCCACTAAATGTTAATTTTTATAGCATTTTTTATCTATTAAAAAAACAATATTTTTACGGAATTTATTGTAGAAATAATTTTTAAAAAACATTTAATTCAGAACCCATATATTTTTATATTATTAAAAATTAATTTTAATGATAGTAGTTAATAAGCAAGAATACACCAATGGTAATCTAAAGATCTCTAAGTCTTTCCTCATTCATTTCCTAATGAACAGCTGTCGTGCTAAAGGGCCCAGGTTCATATCCACTGGCGGAATTCGTTGCTGTCACAGCTTTCAGATACAGGAAGACTCTGTGGCGATTGTAACAACGTTTATAAAGAGTCCCGCAACGAATCAAACTATTTGTTGGGGTTTTGTTCGGATATTATCCCATATAACTTGAAATTTTGGGGTAGTTACTATTAAAACAAGATGGAATTATGCAAACAAATAGTCATAATTAATTCAACATTTATAATTATGTTAAAACATGGCTTCTCCGATGCGAGTATCTAAGAAAATTTTACGTTAATGCAACAATTGCACAAGTAGAATAAGATGTTCAGCAAAACCCAAAAGTTTTTCTAGGAAAGCTTAGTTTGCTCATCATCAATTTTCTAAGAAAATTGATGATGAGTAAACTAAGAAAATTAGCTATTTGTTATACAAAATAAACGAAATGTAGAGTTTTGTTCATGCTATTTACTGACATTAAAACTTTTGAAGGAAAAGAAATATTCAAACAGATTAACGGCTTATTACGACGAAGTTGTTCTTTATACAACAAAGAAGAGCATTTGTAACTTATTTATGAGATACATTTTCTTAGTTAGAGAAACACTATATAGACATGCACTTGTTTCCTTAATTAAAATATAAGTTATACTACCTAAATGAGCAAGATAATGTAGTTACATTTCTTATGTATCGTATATTTTCTATTCAATTAAATAAAATGTATCCCTATATTTAAATAGCTAATGTTAAAAAGGCAATAATTTTAAAAACAAAACGAAAGAAAATATATATTATTATATATCATCATCAACAACACCTTTATGGTGGGCCAAGGTCATCTGCCTGTTGTCAGATTTCTAGACAGGAGACGGGGGTAGGGTCGTCAGCACTACACTCGGCGATCTAACTTTCATATTAGACCGGGACCTACGGTTTAATGTAGATTCCACTACAAACATCCATGGCACTGCCGGAATTCGAACCCTAAACCTGCGGCACCGAGCGCCAGAGCATATTATTATATATATAGTCAATATATATTAATATAAAATATATTGTTACTCGATATTCAGGTAGTTTTAGCCGGTCCTATATGTATAATATAGAATTGATTGGTTAATTTACACTCATGTCCATAAATTAAGGATAATTCAGAATCACACAGAAATTGAACTCTAAAATAAAAATTTCACCTGTAGAATTATCACACACATCTTGAAGAAGAATATGCAAATTACAGGAAACCACCATATGGCGCGGATAGTACGTCACAATGACGAGAGTGTACGAGAGGGGTATATAAGGAATGGTGGTAAAGAAGTAAAATTGTTCACAAGAGCTTTAAAAGCCTTTCAGTGCATGGAAGTTATGGCACAAAGGAAGCATTTGGAGGATTTTTTACGTGGTAGAATTATCGGACAACTGGAATGTGGACGTACCCAGCTGGAAGTATCCGTGGAACTTGGAATCGCCCAGAGTGTCATCTCCAGGCTTTGGCAACGATTCCAAGATGATGGTAATGTGAGTAGATGTTACAGCACAGGTCGCCCCCGAGTTACAACGCCGAATGAGCAGTTACTGCCAAAAGAAACAGACGGAGCACAGCATCAGACCTGTCTCGTCCGCTCTCTTCAGCTACCGGTACGACAGTTTCAAGGCAGACCGTGTACAGACGCTTAGGGCACCATTCAGGCAATGGTCTATATGCTCGTAGGCCTGTCAGATGTGTTCCATTTACCGCAACTCACTGTCGCCTGCGATTAACCTGGAGTAGAGAGCATGCATTGTGGACACCGCAACAGTGGTCTTGTGTGATGTTTTCCGACGAGTCCAGTTTTAGTTTGCAGTCTGATTCTCGCCGGACTTCCATATGGAGAACGCCAGGTACCCGTTACCACCAAGAGAACACCATTGAACGATACCGTTACGGCGGTGCAGGATGGCTCTTTTGGGGAGGAATTATTCTTGGTTCCAGAACTGACTTGCATGTTCAGAGTGAAACGATGACAGGCCACATCTATCGGGATGTCATTCTGGAACAACATGTACGTTTGTTTCGGGGCGCCATGGGTGTTTAATTTCTGTTGATGGATGACAACGTCCGTCCTCACCGTGCAAACATTGTAGACGAATGCCTTTAATTGGAGGATATCACCCGTATGGATTGGCCAGCATACTCACCGGACTTGAATCCAATAGAGCATGTGTGGGATATACTTGGCCGACGAATTGTAGCCCGTCAACCCCCTCCCACCTGTCAACCGGAACTTCGGATGGCATTGCTTGATGAGTGGTGCAATATTCCCCATGATCAGACTGATAATTTCATACTCAGCATGCCTAGGCGTTGTAAGGCCTGTATTCCATCCTCCGGCAGACATACTCCATATTAACCATCATACTAACCATGTTATACTGTTTTTTGTAAATAGGTTCTTTTTTAACATTTGCTCCAGGGAGTAAAAATCGCAATTTTTATTAATTATGTTAAACATATAGCATCTTTTTTGCTCTTTACCTTTTGTTTAATAAATGGACTTTACAAATAAGTCAAATTTGTTTTGCTTCTGTCTCTTTCTTTGCCTGAACTTCATTATCCTTAATTTATGGACATGAGTGTATATTATTTACATATTGATTATGTATATCTATATCTATCTATATATATATATATATATATAAATAGAAAGAGAGAGATCAATTTAATAAATTATATATATATGTGCACTAAATAAAAAAAGATGTTTTTTAATACAGATATCCATTCAATTCAAGCATATAATGATTGCTTATTCTCTTTCAAATGTTCCTTATTCTCAAAAAACCGAGCAGCAAGTCGTCTTTGTCATTTTTTTTTTCAAATCGAATCACCCCCTGCTGTCAAAGCTGTCTCTACATTTTCAGCCGATAGGGTTTTTGTAATAGGACCTTCCATCCAAAAGCGCTCTGCGTGATTCAATAGATTCCCGAAGCGGAACGTTAGGAATAGATTTTCTATGATCCACTTTTTTCTGAAGGTCGCAAAACATTCAATTATTCGTACAAAAATTCGTTTAGCAATAAAAAAAAAGCATACTGCATTTTTACATTAGCAAGTACTTTTGATTATTTTACTGATATTAATATTTATTACATAAAATTTTAAATAAATTAGTATTTTTCATTTTTATATTTTATTAAAGAAAGGGGCCTGAATGGTCGAGTAGCTAGTGCTCTGGCGCTCGGTACCGCAAGTTTCGGGTTCGAGTCCGAGTGGTGGTATGGTTGTTTGTAGTGTTTTGGAATCCACTTAAAACCGTAGGTCCCGGTCTAACAGCATTGCGGGGGCATCTTTAGTCTAGAGCAGGGGTCTTCAAACTTTCCAGCCTTAGGGCCATATTGTTTACTCCAGTAAGTACCAAGGGCCAAAATCGTTTTAGTTTTCTGCCATTATCTATAATTGCTAGTGTTTTAATGTGTTTTTTTTATCCAAATTATTACAGCAACAATAAGCCATTCATTCGCTGTCGCGGGCCGGATTGACGACACTGGTGGTCCAAATTTAGCCCGCGGGCCGTAGTTTGGAGACCGCTGGTCTAGAGCGTTGCGGGAGTATTGTTACTCCACGTCCGTAGCTGATTCTCACGCTACACGCACCTCCTGAGTAGTGCTAAGTACGACTTAAGCATGACTGTCTAAGTGTTTGACAGCTGGATTAGAAGAAAAAAAAATTTGGTAAAAATATATCTATTGGCCCTTTGTAATATAACTCCTCCAGTTAAAAGAAAAACTTATCCATTTATATTAATGATTTCGATATTAATGTATGGTTTATATATATACATTATCTTGCCCGGGGTACCTTCAGTGCTAGAACGCCAAACAAAGTAGCACATTACATATTATTATCCCTATAACCCCGAGAAAGCTGGCCTGCTGCATTGCAGCCACATTTTCTGACACAATTTGAAATAATAGCCGCAGGAATGCCATCTGGAGTGTAGTAACCCTTTCCTTCTCTACCGTGAATGGCAAGGCAATCTGGTCTATAAATCAATCTTTCAATTTCTGGTATAGATTTGGACTTTTTTAAATCGAATTTATTTGTCTAGTTATAAGAGAACAGTCTCACTTCCAAAACCCAATCTTATTTGGCGCCGCTATAGTATCTTTAAAGTATGGTGGCTCAGTATTTAAACGCCATCATTTTTCTCAGAGGTACAGCAAACTCTACTTATTTTATGGACGCAGACAACATAAACGCATTATTTATTGAAGTTAACTTTATTTTTCGCTATTTGCAGTATCGGAAAGAAATGTTTAGAAGTGGTATAAACAGTTCAAAGAAGGCAAAGAACACGTTGAAGACGAAGAGCACTCTGATCGACCCTCAACCTCAGCCAAAGAATCTCACGCCGTGCGACTTTTGGCTATTCCCTAAACTCAAAAGACCACTCCGGGGACACCGTTTGGAGTCGATTGAAGAGATTCAACGTGAATCGCTTTAAAGGTCATCCCTGCCGATGACATTTTAGCATGCATTGAGGATTAGAAAACACGTTGGCATAAGTGCATTGTGTCCGGAGGGGATTACTTTGAACGCGATGAAATAAATTTGAAAGAATAAATAAAGAGTTTTTGAAAAAAAATAATAATGTTGTCATGGACGTTTGTAATGGTTCGAAATCCACTTTAAATCGCAGGTCCCGCTCTAATATAACTGTAGAGTGTTGGGCGTAGGGCTGACGACCCTACCACGTAAAACGAAAAACATCTCATGTTTAGAAATGACAGAAGGCCTTGGCCCACCAATGGCTGTTGTGCCAATAAAGAAGGTTTTATTGACCACAGTGTTGTATTAAAATGACAGGTAATATCATATCATTGTTGTCATACAAAAAGCTATTTTGCTTACTTTTATTAAACATTACTTCTTCTTCTTCTTCAATGGCGCGTGTGGCCTAGTGACCAATTGAGGCCGTGGGTACCACCGGCTTCAGGTTCGAATCCTGGCAGCGGCATGGATGTTTGTCAGTGGTTCGTAATTCACGTTAAATTTAAGTCCCGGTCTAATTAGCCCAAAGTGTGCAAAAAATGACTATATAGCGACAAACCAAACCCAAACTTTTCAATGCGCAACAGGCCCTTGGTGGACTAAAACCATCTGCTATTTCGAAACATGAGATGTTTTTCTTTTTACGTGGATGCGAGGTGTCAGCCCTACTCCCAACATTCTACTGTCATATTCGACCAGAACCTACGGTTTAAATTAAACTTCGAACCACTACAAACATCCATGGTACCGGTTGGAATCGAATCCGAAATTTGTGGCACTAGATTTCGAACCCACTGAAAACAACTATGGTACCGACGAGACTCGAACCCTTAATCAGTACCACTGAGCGTCAGAGCGATTAATCATCGCTACTTTGTTATATAATAAAAGCAACTCCTTTAAAATTTATTAAATTTATTTGAGTTTGGACTTCATAAAATAAGACTTATAATTTTTTGTACATGATAAAAATGAACAAAATGTTATTCAATTATTTATTATTATCACACAGATACACACACACATATATATATATATATCTTCTTCTTTTTCATTAGCTCAACAGCCCTTTGGTGGACTAAGTACATCTGCAAGGTTTCGAGACGGAAAATTTATTTTTATGGAGTAGGGTTGTCAACCCTACACTCAATGTTTTACAGTCATATTAGACTGAAACCTAAGGTTTAAAGTGGATTCCGACAAGCAAGCATCCATGCCGCCACTGGGACTCTAACCCAAAATCTGTGGCACAGTGCGCCAGACAGTTAACATTAGATTTTATTGTCTCATCAAGCCCCCAATAAAATCTAAGGTTTAATTATTTTTTAAATTATAAGATTTCTAAACGAATAATTAAAATACTTTTTACACTATCTACTACTATACATGGGATAAAAATCGTGCGTGTAAAATTTTTCTTTTGGTGTATAACAGTCAAGAAAGTTCTACTTTACGGCTGATGGACAGAAAAAGAAGAAAGAAAAACCATTCCATCTTTTCATCAGTTTGTCGTGAAGATCAGCCATTACATTTTGTAATGCTGCCCCGACGTACAAAGTGCCCTTCTTTGCGGATAAAGAGGGATTTGAAAACCTTTCCAGACATCAGTGTCGTCCGAAACTCGTAAAAAACGAGGATTACTTCGGATGGAGGGGAAGAAATTTTCGAATTATTATCTTTAAGTATAATACCATGGGATGACGAAGAAAATCCATAGATAATAAAACTTTTGTAAATCTTCTCTTTGTTGAAGCATATTTTGTTTCTATAAATAACTCTGGTGCGTTTTTTAAATGCGCCATTCCTCCATTAAACTTTGGAATTTCTTAAAAACACGTCTTTAACTTTGGTTAACGAAACGTGCTGCAATAAATTTAGTTTGATATTAGTTTTATCATGTTTTCAAGGTTTTTTTTTGTTTGATTCCTTTGTTCTTTTAAGTCCTAAAAGTTATTCAGTTATAATTTATTACAATTTATTTAGGATTTAAATAATATTTCAATTCACTTTACAACGAATAGTCAATGAATTCAATCAATCTATATTGGTTGTTCATCATGGGTAACACCACTTCAGTCGTTATTATTGTCACGATTTGAAATATTTAATATAATCATTGATAGCATTAAACATTTGCATGACGTATTTTTAATAAATTAGGAAAATTCCAATACTAGACGCTCTGCCTCAATCGCCATCGAATCATCTCGTTTTCTGACAGTAATTTCTATTAAAGTAAAAAAATACTCATAGTAACGAAATAAATGGGAAAATTCATTGTTTAACTGTGCTTCCTCCTACATATTTGCAAAAGCAGCGACAACACAACATTAATTGCATTTATTGTTAACTAAGCAATTAACCACCTCATTATCATTAAACTTAGTTCAAGTTAAAGACTTGCTAAACCTTTAGATTAAATTAAGCAAGAATACCGTTCTGGAAGTAACTTAACTCTATAATAAATGTATCGATTTAAGTATTCAATTTATCAAATTAATGTTTAAAATAATGTCGCTTATCAAATATTAATTTTAACGATATGCGAGGGAATAATTTAGTTTAATATCTTCATCAGCATTCTCACACAAGTGTCATTTTAAGGCACATAAAGTCCAATACGTGAGAGCACCAAACCGTATTGAGAACCATTTTACCACAGAGAATCAATCGAAGATCATTATTTTTACATTAAGGTGCCAGGTGAGCTAAGTAATCTTTAACAAAACATAAAAATTTCACAAATTAAACGTCTAGTTAATTTCAAAAATGGGTGATGAAAATGCTTGGACAAATAACCCTTCATAATCAACGCTCCCTCTTTCTTATTTTTTACTTTTTTTTAAAATTCTATATTGAAGTATATTTTCTATTCTATATGAAATATATTTTGCGCATCCTGCATGTATCCGAGTTTCGAGTTTTTGTCTTAGAAGTGGAATCTTTCCACGAAGCTATGATTATCTTCCTTTAAATATTGTATGTCTCTTATTGTATGTGTTTTGTGTTTGTGCATGTGTAAATAAAACCGTAAGTTCTCAATTCTTTGCCTCCAATATCTCAACCTAACCCCGCTTATTTACAATCTAGTTGCCCAACCTGCACACTGCAATGGTAATAAAACGCATTGAGAAATATTTTGTTTAAAATAAGAATAGAAGCCATTATTGAAAGTAATCTTCTGAAGTACTCTATTAGCATGCAATAAAAAATTATTAATTTCCTAACTGAATTTTTTTTCTTATAATTATATTTCAAACATATGGGGCCTCAATGGTCAAATGGCTAGCGCTCTTGCGCTCGGTACCACAAGTTTCGTGTTTGAATCCCGGCGGTGACATGGAGGTTTGTAGGGGTTCGGAATCCACTTCATACCGTAGGTCCCGGTCTAACATGATCGTAGGAAGTTGCGGGGGTATTGCTACTCCGCGTCCGTAGCTTATCTTCAAGTTACACCCACCTCTTGGGTAGTGCTAAATGAGTTACGTCAATGCCGCGAATGCTTTAAGTCATCGAAGATAACTGTGTAAGTGTTTGCCAGTTGCATCAGAACATAAAGAAAAAATAATATTTCAAATATGAATTATAAAGTGATCAATGCGCATAAATTTCAAACTACAATTACATTAATTAAATTCCTATTAATTATGTAACTTATATTTTCTAAACATATATCAATATTTCATAACATTAATTGCATTTATTGTTTAAGCAATTAACCACCTCATTATCATGAAATTTAGTCGAAATTAAAGACTTATTCAACTTTTGGATTAAATTAAGCAAGAATACAGTTAAGGAAGTAACTTAACTTTATAATAAATGTATCGATTTAAGTATTCAATTTATTCCCTTAATGTTTAAAACAATTTCATCACATAAAATATTACTGTTAACGATATGCGAGGGAATAATTTAGTTAATATCGTCATCAGCATTCTCACACAAGTGCCATTTTAAGGCACATAAAGTCAAATACGTGAGACGCCAAACCCTATTGAGAACCATTCTACCACAGAGAATCAATCGAAGATCATTATTTTTACATTAGGGTAAAAGGTGAGCCAAGTAATCTTTAACAAAACATAAAAATTTCATAAATTAAATGTCTAGTTAACTTCAAAAATGGGTGATGAAAATGCTTGGACAAATGCCCTTTCATAATCCCCGCTCCCTTTTTCTTCCTCTTTATTTTATTTTATATAATTTTTTTTTTTAATTCATAAAGTGAGAACAAGACATTTAAACAGTCGACGGAATGCCAGTTTTTATCGCTTAATTGCAACACTCGCTCTGAAAGAGTTTTTTTTTTTCTAATCATTCTAATTAGTATAACAGCTTATAATTTATACCGATCTGATGGCGTTCTGAGATGGTTAAAGAATTGTTTTTTAAAAGCTTTCAGTTTATGGAATTCATTAATGCACGACATTTTGATAGTTTTTTTCTTTTTTGGCAAAGAAGAAGGTTCTTATTTTTGGTAAGTTGTCTCCTCCATTGGAAAAGTATTAAGAATGTTAAAAAGAAGGAAAAAAAAGCTCTTTTGTTTGGAACAAATGCAAGTGTTGAGAAACAAATGAAATAAATATTTAATTAACTTTATTGTATTTATTTGTTTCTTGAGTATATATTTTTACATTTAGAATAATTACTTAAGAAGTGATAATTGGACTTTTTTTTTTATTGAATCTTCTTTTATCTTTTTAAGAATTTATAAAAGAATCAAATAAAGGTATAAGGTAAAATTCCAGATAATTTATTTTGAAATATGACTTAGTTATCATTTTTTAAAAAAGATTCATTTACTTGTTAGAAGTTAAAGAATAATGATTAGTTTAAAGTGTTTGTTTCCAAATTCAAAATTAGAACTAAATTAATAAATTAATAGAGAGTTTTTGCACAGCGTACTTTAAAAATACGGTATTTTTTTCTCCCTAGCGCTCATGCGCATAGGAAATTGCGCATGTGTATCTGTAATAATGATTCCTATGAGCATGCGCGCTAGGGAGAAAAAAATACCGTATTTTTAAAGTACGCTGTGCAAAAACTCTCTAATATCTCTACTTCTAAATTCTATACAACATTAGTTATGCATGATGCATAAATGTATTATAATTTTAATGTAAACTAAAATTATTAAGCGACCAATTAAATATAAATTATTAAGTGATCAATGCGCCTACATTTCTACCTACAGTTAATTTAATTAAAATTTCTGTTAATTAAATACTATCTATTTCCTAAACATATACCTATATTTCACAACACTAATTGCTTTTATTGTTAACTAAGCAATTAACGACCTCATTTTAGTCGAAATTAAAGACTTGCTAAAACTTTAGATGAAATTAAGCAAGAATACCGTTAAGGATGTAACTTAACTTTATAATAAATGTATCGATTTAAGTATTCAATTTATTCCTTTAATGTTTGAAATAATTTCATCATATAAAATATTACTTTTAACGATATGCGAGGGAATAATTTGGTTTAATATCTTCATCAGCATTCTCACACAAGTGCCATTTTAATGCACATAAAGTCAAATACGTGAGAGCGCCAAACCCTACTGAGAACCATTCTACTACATTCAGCGAATCAATCGAAGATCATTATTTTTACATTAAGGTGCCAGGTGAACAAAGTAATCTTTAACACAACATAAAAATTTCATAAATTAAACGTCTAGTTAATTTCAAAAATGGGTGATGAAAATGCTTGGACCTTCATAATCACCGCTCCCTTTTTCTTCCTCTTTATTTTATTTTATTTCATTTATTTTTTAATTCATAAAGAGAGTACAAGACGTTTTAACAGTCGACGGAATGAAAGTTTTTATCGCTTAATTGCAACAGTCGTTCTGAAAGAGTATTTTTTTTTTCTTTCTTATCATTCTAATTAGTATAACAGCTTATAGTTTATACCGACCTGATGGCGGCCCTGAAATGGTTTAAGGAATTGTTTTTTAAAAGCTTTCTGTTGATGGAATTCATTAATGCATGACATTTTGATAGTTTTTTTTTTTTTTTTTTGGAAAGAAGAAGGTTGTTATTTTTGGTAAGTTGTTTCCTCCATTGGAAAAGTATTAAGAATGTTAAAAAGAAGAAGAAAAAAAACTCTTTTGTTTGACATGCAAGTGTTCCCAAGCAAATGAAATAAATATTTAATTAATTTTATTGCATTTATTTGTTTCTTGAGTATATATTTTTGCATTTAAAATAATTACTTAAGAAATGATAATTGGAGTTTTTTTTTTATGGATTCTTCTTTTATTTTTAAAAGAATTTATAAAAGAATCAAATAAAGTATACTAAGATAAAATTCTAGATAATTTATTTTAAAATATTAATTAGCGATTACCATATCATTATATTGAAAAAGTTTTATTTCTTAAAAATTAGAGAATAATAATTAGTTTAAAGTGTTTGTTTCCAAATTCAAAACTAGAGCTAAATTAATATCGCTACTTTTAAAATCTATACTACGTTAATTATGCATTATGATGCAAAAATGTATTATAATTTTAATGTAAACTAAAATTATTAAGTGATCAATTAAATATAAATTATAAAGTCATCAATTCGCCTACAATTAATTCTACCTACAATTAATTTAATTAAAATTTCTATCAATTAAAAAATTTATATTTCCTAAACATATAAATATTTCACAACATTAATTGCATTTATTGTTAACCAAGCAATTATTCACCTCATTATCATGAAATTTTGTCGAAATTAAAGACTTACTCAACTTTTGGATTAAATTAAGCAACAATCCAGTTAAGGGAGTAACTTAACTCTATAATAAATGTATCGATTTAAGTATTCAATTTATCCCCTTAATGTTTAAAATAATTTCATCATATAAGATATTACTTTTAACGGTATACGAGGGAATAATTTAGTTTAATATCTTCATCAGCATTCTCACACAAGTGCCATTTTAAGGCACATAAAGTCAAATACGTGAGAGCGCCAAACCCTACTGAGAACCATTCTACCACAGAGAATCAATCGAAGATCATTATTTTTGCATTAAGGAACAGGTGAACGAAATAATATTTAACACAACATAAAAATTTCATAAATTAAACGTCTAGTTAATTTCAAAAATGGGTGATGAAAATGCTTGGACAAATGACCCTTCATAATCACCGCTCCCTTTTTCTTCCTCTTTATTTTATTTTACTATTTTTTTTAATTCATAAAGAGAGCAAAAGACATTTTAACAGTCGACCGAATGCCAGTTTTTATCGCTTAATTGCAACACTGGCTCTGAAAGAGTATTTTTTTTTTTACGTTCTTATCATTCTAATTAGTATAACAGCTTATAATTTATACCGACCTGATGGCGGCCCTGAGATGGTTAAAGAATTGTTTTTTAAAAGCTTTCTCTTGATGGAATTCATTAATGCATGACATTTTGATAGTTTTTTTCTTTCTTTTTGAAGAAGAAGGTTCTTATTTTTGATAAGTTGTCTCCGCCATTGGAAAAGTATTAAAAATGTTAATAAAAGAAAAAAAAATCTCTTTCGTTTGGCACGCATGCAAGTTTTGCCAAACAAATTAAATAAATATTTAATTAACTTTATTGCATTTATTTGTTTCTTGAGTATATATTTTTGCATTTAGAATAATTACTTAAGAAGTGATGATTGGAATTTTTTTGATGGAATCTTCTTTTATTTTAAAAAGAATTTATAAAAGTATCAAATAAAGGTATAAGATAAAATTGTAGATAATTTATTTTGAAATATAACTTAGTGATTACTTTATCATTTTATTAAAAGATTCATTTACTTGTTAAATTTAAAGAATAATGACTAGTTTAAATTGTTTTTTTCCGAATTCAAATTACAGTTAAATTAATTAATTAATAGCGCTACTTTTAAAATCTATACAAATTTAGTTATGCATTATGTTCCATTAATTTATTATAATTTTAATGAAAATTTAAATTATTAAGTGATCAATTAAATATAAATTATAAAGTGATCAATGCGCTAAATTAAATTAAATTAATTACAATTTCTATTAATTAAATAATTTCAATTTTCTAAACATATATCATCACAACAATAATTGTATTTATTGTTAACTAAGCAATTAACCACCTCATTATGATAAAATTTAGTCGAAATTAAAGACTTGCTAAACTGTTAGATGAAATTAAGCAAGAATACCGTTAAGGAAGTAAGTTAAACTTTATAAGAAATGTATCGATTTAACTATTTAATTTATCCCTTTAATGTTTAAAATAATTTCATCGTATAAAATATTACTTTTAACGATATGCGAGGGAATAATTTAGTTTAATATCTTCATCAGCATTGTCACACAAGTGCCATTTTAAGGCGCATAAAGTCAAATACGTGAGAAGCCAAAACCCTATTGAGAATCATTGTACTACAGCAAATCAATCGAAGATCATTATTTTTACATTAAGTAATAAGTGATAATAATTATATAATATTATATTTAATAAATAATAAGTGATAATCACATCTCCCTTTTTCTTCTTCTTTATTTTATTTAATTTTATTTTTAATTCATAAGGAGAGAACAAGACATTTTAAAAGTCGGCGGAATGCCAGTTTTTATCGCTTAATTACAACACTCGCTCTGAAAGAGTATTTTTTTTTTTCGTTCTTATCATTCTATTTAGTATAACAGCTTATAATTTATACCGACCTAATGGCGTTCTGAGATGGTTTAAAGAATTGTTTTTTAAAACCTTTCAGTTGATGGAATTCATTAATACATGACATTTTGATAGTTGTTTTCTTTTGGAAGAAGAAGGTTCTTGTTTTTGTAAGTTGTCTCCTCCATTAGAAAAGTATTAAGAATGATAAAAAAGACAAAAAAAAACTCTTTTGTTTGCCACACATGCAAGTGTTGCCAAACAAATGAAATAAATATTTAATTAACTTTATTGCATTTATTTGTTTCTTAAGTATATATTTTTGCATTTAGAATAATTACTTAAGAAATGAGAATTGGATTTTTTATTGTCTCTTATTTTATTTTTAAAAGAATTTATAAAAGAATGAAATAAGGCATAAGATAAAATTGTAGATAATTTATTTTGAAATATTATTTAGTGATTGTTCTATCATTTCATAAAAAAAAGTTTTACTTGTTAAAAGTTAAAGAATAATGATTTTTTTAAAGTGCTTGTTTCCAAATTCAAAAGTAGAACTAAATTAATTGACTAATATCGCTAATTTTGAAATTACATTAGTGATGCAATAAATGTATTATAATTTTAATATAAGTTAAAATTTTAAAGCAAGTTTTCATAATCATTTTTATTTCGAAGTTGATAATTTTATGCATTAAAACAATGCAGGAATTTGAAGAAAATAATTCATATTACATCGTAACTATATTTGGAAATTTTTTATTTTAATAGTTATAAAAAGTTTTGGAACTGATTTATTCTCATTTATTCTTATATTAAGATTTTAAACTAATAGGAGAAGTTGTGTAATATGCCTGTATTTATAATTTAAATTCTTTTAAATCAGTTTATTTGTTTAGTATTAAACGAATCCAAGAAATATTGAGTATGATTTATACTGTAATATATTTCATTATTAAAATACTGCAGTATTGTTCTAAAAAATTTGAAATTTATAGATTTATTTTTATAATGATAAGATAATTTATAGATTTTAAACTAGAATAACATATTAAATATATTATTATAGTTAAAAAAATCAGTAACTTAAAATAATTTTATTTTATTATTTTTTTAACTGAGCTTCCACTTATTTTACACATACTTTTTCGTTTTCGATTTATTTAAAATTTAAAAATTATCTTTTGTTAAGATAATTTCTTTGATTATTTGAACTGAATTAATTTCTTCATGCATTGCAAAAAAACAAATTTTTTCTACTTAACATTTATGTGAATTAAATAATTCACATAAATGTTGTATTTGTATAACATATGGTAATCAAAAATTCAGGCATAGAATAATATTGTGTCTACGTTTTGCATAAAAAGAAAAATCATCAAAAACCACTTTATCAAACATTTATTTCCGATATGTTTGGGACATTGCTTATCAAATTACATCAAAATGTATGAACATGTATTGAATGTTTTTTTTTCTACCATAAAACAATATTGTGCAAACGTATGTTATTTTCTTTACAGTATTAAAGTAGTATGTTTTGTTCCTTTCAATCAAAACATGATAAAAAACATGTCGTGGTTTTAGAAAAGCAAGTTGAAAGACGAAATGAAATTGTTTGTCTAGTAATATGGAGTTATATCTAGAAAACATTGAAAGTTTGATCTGATTCTAGGCTCTTTTCTTGGAGTTACAAAACGTTGGATAAAGATAACAGTAATTTTCTTTTATTTTAAATAGTTCCTTTTTAGTTTCAGACAAACCTAATTGAGTTGTTCTTCACTCATATTTTTAATACAATAATTTAATGTAGTTACATCATTAATACATGACATAGAGTGTAAAATAATATGTTAGACAAAACAAAATATGTTCGATGAATTCCATATTAAGAAAATATGTATAATTTAAAGAAACTTAAATAGTAAAGTTGTTAGAAATGAAAGAAATGTTAGTTTAAAGGATTTTTTTTAATAAAAGTGTTTAATAAAAGTGTTATACAGGGTGATTATAATTAAAGTCCCACTTTCAAGATGCTGTAAAAAAAGAACCACTCGTCACAATGAGTTCAAATTTGAACTGAAGATACTTAAAGAAGTGGGAAACGGCACGGCGTTAAAAAAGGTTTCAAAGTGTATTAATAGATGGCGCTGTAAGCGGCCTAACGAAAGTGAATTTGGCTGACAGTGATATTTTGAATCGAAATTATATATTTGGAATGACTTGCACATTAAATCAACTATAGTGTTCAATGTGTTTGATTGTTTTGGTTTTTTGACGAAAAAAATGACTTCGAAGTCATTCAACAGTTGTGACATTGTTAGTGGAAAGCCTATACACTACGTCAAGGCCACATAAAATTGGGTGAGAAAAATCGTTGGAACTTTTTTTTTTTTTTTGAACTTTTTTTTTTTGAACTTTTATTTTGCTGCCGTACCGTTCCCCCCTTCTTCAAGTATCTTCAGTTCAAATTTGAATTCATTATGACGAGTGGTTCTATTTAACAGTATTTTGAAAGGGGGGGTTTTAATTATAATCACCCTGTATATCAGTCGCTAAGATGCCAATGAGTTAAACTTGAGAAGAAAAAGATTTTTAGTGCATTCATTTTTAAATTTTTGGTTTATTAATTTGTTCAGAAAAATATATAAAGTCTTGTTTCTAAAAGTAGGCTCTGCAACAATAAAAAAATTATCTGCAGTATGTGTAAATAAAAAATATATTTATTGTGGCAATGACAGCATCTTAAAAACTTTAGGACTTAAATCTTATGGCAGCTGAAAAAGATAAAAAAATTATGTAAAAATAATACAATAATATTTTTTGTCATAAGTTTTATGTTTATTCATCATTATAAAACATCTTCTTCCGAGTTATTTAAATCTAAATTTTAATCTCCAAGTGTTGTTCTTAATCTATTATAAATGTCGTGTTTTATTGAAGGTACTACTTTAATAAATTCTTCATGTCTTTTTTGTTTCTTTTGAAATTGTTCTACTATTAGGATACAATGATTGTTGATTTATATTTTTTAAGATTGCTGGAATACCTATTTTTTTATGTCAATTATGTAAAACGTATCGTCCTCGTCAAAATTATATTTGTACTTGATGGTAAGTAAGTTTAACCCATCTAGTTTAATTCACAGCATATTAAGTCAATTGACTGTTAGTACAATTGTTGATTTTTTTTCTGCGTGTAATATCATCTTCCAATGGTTTTGTGGAAAATATATTTTGGTGAGTCTTTTCGACAATTCTGAAAGGTTTTTTTTTTCTTTTACTATTTTGAATTATAATTATTTTTGGAACAATTTAGTTTTCATTTCAAATTTTATGTTGAAAAATATTGATAAAAAAATGGACTTATTCACAATGGTTTCTGAAATTATCATACAAAATATTCTGAATCTATAAAAAAGGGCTTCTGGCTGTCTGACCTAGAAATAAATTATAGTTTAAAAAAACTAAAAAACACGCTTTTAGAGTTAATCAAACTAAACAGTAGAAAATAATAGTTAACATAAAAATAAAATGACTGACGAGAAAATGAATGTCACTCTTCTAAAATCGTGGGGTGCTCGATATCAATCGTTATAATTTTACACTAGTTTAATTCCGAAATGCAGAGTTAGTTTAAAAATGTCATACAAAGCCCCCCACGCTTTTAGAACAGTGACATTCATTTTCTCGTCAGTCATTTTATTCTTCCTTAACTGGACACACCTTAACTGGAATATACTGACACACGTTGACTGGAATTCTTTGCTGTCCATGTCGAAAAACATCAAATTAAAAGAGGCTTGACGTCAGCCACTGTTAAGCATCAAAAGTACGCTAAGCACTTCTGTGGGCGTTTCAACAATAACTCATAACTCAGTTCAACAAGGCAGATATGCATAGCGATATGGATATGGATAGCGCTACACTACAATACTAACGCTAAATTTCCTAAAGTTAATGTGTACGCTAAGAAGTAACAGAAAGTCAATAATTTAGAACGAAAGACAATTTTTTATTTATAATTTACCAAGTTATATTTCTTATTACCAGTCCATCTAAGAATGTAAAAAGTGTTGTTTATATATTTCGTGACTATCCTAGAATTTTTGAAAAATGAATACGCATATGTCATAGAAATTTTTTCAAAGCTCGTAAGGGTTAAAAGTAATTGTATAGACAATTTTCGCAAATATATATATATATATATATATACATAACTCTTCTAAAAAAATCAATTAATTTTTTTATCAATCTATTTAAATAGTTCGTCATGAAACATAACAAATAACAAATGTATGAATAACCTTTACAGGCATTGAATACAGTTGAGTATAAGTGGATAGCCATCAGTGTGATAGAATTTTAATGTTTTTAATTTCTATCGGCTTATGCTTTTTCTCCATTATAACATGAAACTATCTATTTATTCATTATACACTGAAGCGACAAAAGTCATGGGATACCTCTTAATATCGTGTCGGCCCTCCTTTCGCCCGGCGAAGTGCAGCAACTCGACGTGGCATGGATTCAACAAGTCGTTGGAAGTCTTCTGCAGGAATATTGAGCCATGCTGTCTCGATAGATGTCCATAATTGTGAAAGCGTTGATGGTGCAGGATTTTGGGCACGAACAGACCTCTCGATGATGTCCCATAAATGCTCGATGGGATTCATGTCGGGCGATCTAGGTGGCCAGATCATTCGTTGGAATTGTCCAGAATGTTCTTCAAACCAATCGCGAACAGTTGTGGCCCGGTGACATGGCGCATTGTCATCCATAAAAATCCCATCGTTGTTTGGGTACATGAAGTCCATGAATGGCTGCAAGTGATCTCCAAGTAGCTGAACATAAGCATTTTCAGTCAATGTTCGGTCCAGTCGCACCAGAGGACCAAGTCCATGCCATGAAAAAACATCCCACACCATTACGGAGCCACCATCAGCTTGAACAGTGCCTTGCTGACAGTTTGGGTCCATGGCTTCGTGCGGTCTGCGCCACACTTGAACCCTACCATCAGCTCTTACCAACTGAAATCGTGACTCATCGGACCAGGCCACGGTTTTCCATTCATCTAGGGACCAACCGATATGCTCACGTGCCCACGAGAGTCGCTGCAAGCGATGTCGTTCTGTCAGTAAAGGCACTCGAGTCGGTCTTCTGCTGGAATAGCCCAAGAAAGCCAAATTTCTCCGCACAGTTCTAACAGACAAGTCCCTTGTACGTCCCACATTGATTTCTGCGGTTATTTGACGCAGTGTTGCTTGTCTGTTAGAATTTACGACTCTTTGCAGACGTCGCCGGTCTCGGTCGTTAAGTGCAGGCGGTCGACCATTGCGCTGTCCATGGTGGGATGTTATGCCTGAAATTTCATACTCTCGGCACACTCTTGACACAGTGGATCTGGGAATGATGAATTCCCTAACGATTTCCGAAATGGCATGACCCATGCGTCTAGCTCCAACTAACATTCCGCGTTCAAAGTCTGTTAAGTCCCGTCGTGCAGTCATCATCACGTCAAAACCTCTTCACATGAATAACTTGAACAGAAATGAAAGCTTTGCGAAAGCACTGCGCATTTATACCTGTTCTACGCGATGCTTCTGCCATCTGAAAATTTGCATATTGCTATCCCATGACTTTTGTCACTTCAGTGTATATTTCTCGCTATCGATGTTTAAACGAACCAGAATCTTTTAAATCATTTTAAAAATGAATTTAAAAGACACCTTTTCTTTTTCTTTAAAAATATAGTAAATTCCTTTTAATTAAAATAATTTAAAACTGGAAATCATTTAAAATTAAGATATTTGTTAGTTAAAAAAATAAAAATTAAAAAAAATATATTTTAAAAATAATCATGTAGCACAAAATTATTGATTTAATTTGATTGATTATTATTGATTAGATTATTATTAGATTTAATTATTGATTTGATTATTATCAGATTTTATTTATTTGATTAATTTTTAGATTGTTTTGATTATTTTTTAGATTTATTTGATTATTTTTAGATTTATTTCATTATTTTTAGATTTATTTGACTGATTTTTAGATTGATTTGATTATTTATTGATTTGAATACTTTTAATTTAAAATAAATTTTAAAATACACATACACAATTATAATCTATACAACCTTTCTCAAATATATGAGAGAATGTAGTCATTTCAAATTCGCTACGATACATCAATTTCAAAAGTGAAAACACTTAAAATACTATAAAATTCAAACTGACGTAGAAGTTTCTTTATGAAAGCGCAATAAGAAATAAGTTGCTTTTGGTCAGCTTTATTTAATGATATCGTTGTAATCAATCCTCAGTGTCCGGTAGTGCGGGACGGACACTCCAAGAGTAGTCTACTCATGGATGGCGGGGAAGAGGGCAGATTCTGTTGTAATGGAACACCAGTAGGTAGAATTTTGACTTGGCTCCGAGTCGCTGAAGAAGGAGGCCAGTGCCTTCAGGGAGGACATTTAGGTAGAACTACCATGAGTTTGCGTATGGTGTGGGAGTAAATTCGTTAAACTCCCACCAGGTAGTCAGACTCACGAGGCGAGATACTAAACATCACAAACGCCATCGAGTTTCCTTGTTTTTAAAACAGTGTCTACAACAATGTTGCCAGCGGATTGAACCGCAGTCCTAATGTCCAGCGGTCTGTGTGGCGCTCAGTACCATAGATTTCGGGTTCGAATCCCGGCGTTTCTATGGATATTTGTAGTGGTTCGGAATCCACTTAAGTTGTATGTCCCGGTCTCATATGACCGTAGAGAGTCACAGAACCCAATCATACCTCTCAAGCACATCATTCCCAAACAGTAAAGGGGCAACTCAACTGTAGGCAGAATAATGTGGTGGGATGTAGTATTAGTAGCTCTAATGCTTACCTGCGGCGCTACTACTGAGCCACGAGTTGGACTTTCAATAATGTAAAATATTTAACTTAAATATGGGGAAAACGTGTCCAATAACTGAAACAACGACAAAAACCATGACATCAAATAATATATCTATAAGTAAAGCTAAATGTTTATAAAGCACAAAGTTAAATTAAGAGCCTGCACAATGATGAGACCAAAATTAAAGATTGAATATATTTTAAAATAATTATTTATTTAGATATCAAAATACAATGATTGCAATGCAAATTTGATTATTTTATTAAAGACTGATTTACAGATTTAAAAATTATGAGATAACAAGAATCCATAAACCTAATTAAATACTTAATTGAAACAACAATTAAATATCTTTATATATACGTATATACCCAAAATCATTACTTAGAGCCTTAAGACATAAATAGAAAAAATGTCGTCAAACGAAAACAAATCAGAAGCACAAATAGTGGGGAAGAAGACAAAAAAATGGGATTGTTCTAAAGAATAATTAAACAACCACCCTCCCCTAGCCACCATTTCACAATTCCACCTCTACCATTCCCCGAAACAATTAAGTGGTGTGTGTCCTCTTCTACCACCCCTTGCTGTCAAAAGACCACTTTTAATCAGATCTCCTGTAAGCAGCATCAGGTGCTGCACCAAGGCCTTCCAGCCCGCGGGCCATTTGCCTTGGCTGTGTGCCGCACACTTTAAAAATCTCTTATCGATGCAGGCATCCCAGTGAAGGGAAAGACCAAACAAGTCGGAAATTGGCGTCTTGCCAGCCAATGGATTGGCGAGAGATCCTTTTGAGAAGAGCGACAAAGAAGCCACTCTGCTGGGCATGCCAATCATTTCAGGGATGAAGACATAGAAATTAATGGATCAGTTCGTCCTGGCCCGGAAGATGTGTTTTGAAGTGAGCGAAGCCTTCAGTGTGAACCTGAACTTGGCGACGATGGCAGACACTTCAAAATGCATTCAAGTTTTAGAAGAATTTATATATTCAGAGAGAGAGAGAGGGTTGTTGATGGATATTGGCTCTTTCCAAAAGGATTTCGGGATGGAGTGGGGGGGAAAGTCATTTGGTTTTGAGGAAATTGATTTAGGTCACTCATGCAAAAGGAAGGCGTTACTTTGATCTATGATAGAGGTAGACAGCAAGTCAGAGCAAATACTTGGTAGATTGCTAATTTAGTAGAAGATCAGAATAGTGTTTCATATTTTATTCACATGATTTGTGACTTTAATTATAATCTTGGATAAAAAAGTCAGAAATTATTCTCATTTTTTTTACCCAAGATTTGGATCCATTTTTATCCAAGATTTGGATTATCTAAGATCCATGATCGTTGTAATTTCAGATCAAATTGTAGAAGTCCAATTAACGAATAGGCCAATAAATTAAATTTATTTTTTTAATGTTTTAAAATGATTTTTTAAAAATTAAAGTTAATTTATCACTGTTCTAAGATTTTCAATGTAAAAAGATGTTAGAAAATAGAATTGGATTTCTACAATTTGATCTGAATTTATAAGTTATGCGAGCTTTAATTTCAAAAATATATTAACCTTGAAAATATTTCCTTATAAAAACTATTGTTGTTTTATAACCCTTAGAAATAGTCATGGTTTAAATGGTTAAAAATAATTAAGAAAAAGCATTATATTATGATTATTAAATTCCTTAGTGAAGATTTATTCATTCATTTTCATCTATGGAATTATAATTCTAAATCGAAGATTTTAAAAATAAATATAAAAAAATAATTTTCTGACATATTACACATTAGATTTTCTTAGAATGAATTTGTATTACATCAATATTATACAGTATATATAATAGATTTTATTTCCTGTTATCAAAACATTGTTCGCAATTTTTAAGCTTTTAAATTTATAAAATATCTATTGATAAATTTAGAATAATTTTTTTTCTCAAAATTCCACCTTAAACACAAACGAATTGAATATGCTTTATTTGTCAGCATACTCCAGTTGAGTATGCAAATACTGTGTAATAACATGTACATTTTTGATTGCTGATAGATTGAATTTTAGTATCTGAATCACAAGTTTGTTATTTGACGAAACATGAAAAAATATAGTAATGGATGTAAATCAATCATGTTATGTGAATGTAATGAAAATTATTTGTTGTTCCATATTCCCTTGGTCTAGACACCTAGACCAGGTCCATGAGACCTTGTTGCTCAAGCATCTTCATGACAGTTGCTCAACAGAGGCGCCCGCACACTCAATGAGATGAGAGGGAGAAGCCGAGCAAACAAAGGTTAACAGCAACAGCAATTGAGCAACTCATATACATACATACATACATATATATATTTAAATAGTAATATTTTCTTGGGACATAGACTGACACAAGTAAGAAGCGTAGAGTTTTTCAATAGCTGTCACAAAGTGTCCTCTTCTCACATTTCGATCGATCTCCAATGCAAAATCAGACAGTTCTTGTGCCTTTTTTTTATCAATTCGTTTCACCTTTTTTAAGTTAATGGCTCTTTATCTTCTTCCCTATCACTGCTTTCTCTGTCTGCTGGTGTTACAGTTCTTCGTTTGTCATTTCGGGATCGTTATTCTTGATTAATTCATGGACTTGATTCATTGAACTTTTCCCATATCTGAAAATCCTTTGTATAGTAAAGTCCTGAAAGTCCTTTTTCCATATCACCCATGCACAATTTCTTTGGTCTAATTTTCAATAGACGAAACTCTTTTAAAACGCGTATGAAGAAAACTCTACCGTTGAGCAAATTAGACGGAAACAATCAAGGTAACGATCTGCAAGTTCACATTCAAGTGTACATTCAAGTGTACAGCCAAGCTTGGTGACAGTTTGCTTTATTATTATTATAAATTAGAACTGCCTTCTCTGGATTAAATTGAAATTAATTGGCATACATATTTTTTTTTTCTTTTCACAAAAATAAACGTCAATTCTAGTGATCCTCAATTAAGTTCCATATACTGGGAAAAGCGAGAGAAGAGAAAATTAGATTTGGTATATTTTCATTTATGTCTGTATTTCCCCTAACTGCTTTTGTAATTATGAATTTTAGCATAAAATAGTACTTAGATTATTTTATGTCATCTCATCAATGCATAATAAGGCAATAACAAAAGAATTTTTCATGGAAATGAATTAATAACGTTACTTTTATTTCTCGTGTTTATTGTTTGGCATACTTCCTGTTTGGTATAAGTCCAAAGATCTGGAACGGATTAGGCAACTATACTGTACAATATCACTGCAATACAAAACATATTGGATTCTTTGTATATACTATTCAAATATTTATCCAAACAATATAAGTAGTTTTTGAATATGTGTTTTGTTGTTTCTTATCCCACTTGGATGGCCAAGCCCACGAGCCCATACGTACTCACGTGCCCATACGTAATATGTACTTCTAACAATCCCGACTCTATTTTTGGCCTAGTCTTCATATACAATCTTTCAACGATAATGACATATAAGAAATTTTCAAAGAGACCTACTTTTGATAAATCAATATGATTTCCCGGAATGAAAAACAAGCCATGCAGTACATATGCTTTATGGACAAAACCAAGCAAGAAGGAAAGCGATTTTATTTATGGATTTCTTTCCAACAGATCTCCGCAATCCCGCCATTCCTCACACCAGGCACTGATTGAAACCCGTCAGAGCACGAAATCGTCGTCTTCCATCATCCACAGAAACCATCTCCAGCACAAGACACACTTTGACCAGACACCCGTAAGTTTCTTCTTTTTTTTATTTCTAATTCCTTGTCGAAGATAAATAAAAACACAGGGCTGTTAGGATTAAGAAAGACCCAGTGGAAATGGGATTTTTTCTACAAGAATTTTTTACGTTTGTAAGTGGCAACTGTGACGAGTTAGAATTTCCGAGTTGATGGCCTTAATTCACCTCAGAAAAAAAGTTATTGTCGAATATTTTTACTTAAGATATACAGATAATGGTATTTGTCGTTTATGGAATTTAGTTTTAAGTTTCACCTTCAGAATATTTTGCATCTGTTAATGCATTTTTTTAATGGTTAAGTAGTTTAATAAAAGATTTTATCATACATATCAGCGAAAAGTTGTATCGTTTGGGATTCTTTGCTAAATCGTAAAAGTGCTTGTTAATATTTGAATTATATTGCATAGATATATATCACTTTAATAGTAATATTTCGAAATGTTTTTTTTCACTACATAAAAATCTTGTTTCATATTTTGTTAACATATATAAATTATTAATACACAGCGTGTTGATTTCTACCATTTCAAATTATCACTATTTCTTAAATTATGATATTTTTGCAACCTATATTCATTTCTAATACACTACAAGTATAGCTTTTAATAATATGAACAATATTCTGATTTTCAGTAAATAATGAAAACGTTTTCCCATTTACAATCAATTACCATGATGTGATTTTAAGGTTTTTCCTTAACATAGCACTTAAAATAGGTGTAAATGTCCTTGAAAGTTTCGCCTCCTTCTTTCACAGCCATTTTTTGCAGATGTGATATAATAAACCTTGAAATGTCTATTTTTCAACAACCTTTATTGATGTCAGCGAATGCGGACCAAAATAAATATGCTGGGTAATTGTGCTTGAAACTCCAATTGCCGACTGCAATCTCATCAATGCATAAAAAGGCCAAACCAAAAGAATTTTTCATGGAAATGAATTAATAACGTTACTTACATTTCTCGTGAAAATCAATTTGTTTGGCATACGTCCTGTTTGGTATAAATCCAAAGATCTGGAACGGAATAAGAACCAATACTGAAATGCCACAATAATACAAAACATATTGGATTCTTTATGTATATCATATTTACAACATTAATTTCATTAATATTTATGCAAAAATTATGAACAGGTTTGGAATGAATATTTCTTTCAAATTCGACTATGTTTTTAACCTACTCTTCAGTCAATCTTTCAACAATAATGTTATATAAGAC
This sequence comes from Caerostris darwini, assembly GCA_021605075.1. Taxonomy (NCBI): domain Eukaryota; kingdom Metazoa; phylum Arthropoda; class Arachnida; order Araneae; family Araneidae; genus Caerostris; species Caerostris darwini. The sequence continues at coordinate 104,565 of BPLQ01001058.1, read as the reverse complement.
ATTTTCGAAGAGAGATATTTTTAATAAATCAATATGATTTCCCTGAATGAAAAATAAGCCATGCAGTACATATGCTTTAAAGACAAGACCGGCAAGAACTAAAGCGATGTTATTTATGGATTTCTTTCCAACAGATCTCCGCAATCCCGCCATTCTTCACTCTGCCACTGATTGAAACCCACCAGAGCACGAAATCGTCGTCCTCCATCATCCGCAGGAACTATCTCCAGCACAAGACACACTTCGGCCAGATACGCGTAAGGCTCTTCTTTTTTCTTTTTCTAATTCCTTTGCCGAAGATAAATAAAAACCCTGGATGGTGTAGGATTAAGCTTCCAGGATCTTCCTTAAGTGCCCTCCAGAGGCAAGAAGAGTAAGGAAGACCCGGTGTAAATAGGATATTTTCACGAGTATTTCTCCCGTTTGTAATTGGCAACTGTGACCAGTTAGAATTTACGAGTTGATGGCCTTAGTTCACCTCAAGACAAAAGAAGTTCTTGCTGAATATTTTAACTTGAGATATGCAGAAAGTGGCAGCTTTCGTATTTTGAAATTTATTGTAAACGTAAGTAACTTTTTTTTTTTTTTTTTTTTTTTTTTTTTTCAAAATATTTTGCATTTTCAAAATATTTTGCAACTGTTAATTCATCTTTTTAATGGTTAAGTAATTTGATAAACGTTTTTACCATACATATCAGGGAAAAGTTTTATAATGTGGGACCCTTTGCTAAAAGGTTAGAAGTGCTCGTTAATATTTGAATTATATTACATGGATATATCACTTTAACAGTTATGTTACGAAAATGTTTTTTCTTTACTACATAAAAATCTTGTTTCTTATTTCGTTAACATACTTAAAATTATTAATAGAAAAACTATTTTTACAATTCAAATATTATTGCTAGTTCTTAAAATTTGATATTTTTCCTACCTATATTCATTCCTAATACGAGTATGGCATTTAATTATTTAAATTGTACTCTGATTTTTAATAAATAATGAATCATCACGAAATACCTTTCCCATTGCCATCCAATGACGAGTTTTTAAGGTTTTCCTTAATATATGACATGCAAATGAGGTGTAATTGTCCTTGAAAGTTCACCAAGACCGTTTTTCTCATCCTTATTCTACAGATGATATATAGATAGATAGACAGATATCATGATAACTAAATACTATAAGAAGTTTTTGAATGTATGCTTCTATCAATCCTGACTCTCGGCCTAATCTTGATACAATCTTTCAACAATAATGATAGGTAAGAAATTTTCAAAGAGAGATATTTTTGAGAAATCAATGCGATTTCCCGGAATGAAAAACAGCCCATGCAGTACATATGTTTTATGGATACAAGCAGCAAGAACGAAAGCGATATTAAGAGATAAGAAATACTTAAGGAACAACAGATTAAGAAATACCACTGTAATACAAAATATATTGGATTCTTTAAATATCATATTTTAAAATATATTCTATTAATATTTATGCAAATAATATAAATATTTTTTGAATGTATAGTTCTATCAATCCCGACTACGTATATTTTTAGCCTAGACTTCATGCGATCTTTCATCAATAATGATATATAAGTAATTTTCAAAGAGAGATATTTTTGAACGATCAATATGACTTCCCCGAATGAAAAACAATCCATGCAGTACATATGCTTTATGGACAAAAACCGACAAGAACGAAAGCGATATTATTTATGGATTTCTTTCGAATAGATCTCCGCAATCCCGCCATCCTTCACACCGCCAATGATTGAAACCCGTCAGAGCACGAAATCGTCATCCTCCATCATCCACAGAAACCATCTCCAGCACAAGACACACTTTGACCAGACACCCGAAAGGTTCTTCTTCTTTTTTCCTTTTTCTAATTCCTTGCCGAAGATAAATAAAAACGCAGGGCCGTGTAGGATTAAGTTTCCAGGATCTTCCTTAAGTGCCCTCCAGAAGCAAAAAAGATTAAGGAAGACCTGGTGGAAATGGGATTTTTTCACAATTATTTCTCCCGTTCGTAATTGGCAATTGTGACGAGTTAGAATTTCCAAGTTGATGGCTTTAGTTCACCTCAGAAAAAAACGTTCTTGTTGAATATGTTTACTTGAGATATGCAGAAAGTGGTATTTTTCGTTTTTGGAATGTAGTTTTAACGCAAGTAACTTTTTTTTTTTAGCATTTTCGGAATATTCTGCACATGTTAAAGTATTTATTTTAATGGTTAAGTAGTTTAGTAAAACTTTTTACCATACATAACCGGAAAAGTTGTATCCTTTGGGACTCTTTGCTAAAATGTTAAACTGCTAGTTAATATTGGAATTATATTACATAGATATATCACTTTAAAAGTAATATAAAGAATGTTAATAACGTTATTTCTAATTTCTTAATAATGTAACTAATAGTTAATAATGTTACTTTTAATTTGTATAATTAATAATGTTACTTTTATTTCTCTTGAAAAGTAATTTGTTTGGCATACGTCCTGTTTCGTAAAAGTCCAAAGATCTGGAACGGACTAAGAACATATACTGTACAATACCACATACATATACTGTACAGAACATACCACACACATATACCCCATACATAACATATACTGAACATATACCACATACAGATACTGAATATATACTGTAGAAAACATATTGGATTCTTTATATATCATATTTATAACATTAATTTCATTAATACTTATCCAAATATTTTTTTGTTCTAATGCAGCTGGCAAACACTTCGGCAATTGTCTTCGGTGCCTTAAGGCAAGTGCTGCACTGGCGTTAATCACTTAGCACTACCGAGGTCCGTGTAGCTTGAAGATAAGCTACAGACCCGGAGTCACAATACCCCCGCAACGCTCTACGACCATGTTAGACCGGGACCTACAATTTAAAGTGGATTCCGAACCACTACAAACATCCATGGCATTACCGGGACTCGAACCTGAAACCAACGGGACCGAGCTCCAGAGCGCTAACCACTCGGCCATTTAAGCTCTTATTTATCCAGACCCCATAAGTAGTTTTTAAATATGTACTTCTATCAATCCCGACTCTATTTTTAGCCTAGTCTTCTTGCAATCTTTCAACAATGATAATATATAAGAAATTTTCAAAACGAGACATTTTTGATGAATCAATAGGAATTTCAAAATGAAAAACAAGCCATGCAGTACATATGCTTCATGGACAAAACCGGCAATAACGAAAGCGGTATTATTTATGGATTTCTATCCAATGGATCTTCGACAATCCCCCTATTCTTCACGCCGCCACTGATTGAAACCCACCAGAGCACGAAATCGTCGTCCTCCATCATCCGCAGGAACTATCTCCAGCACAAGACACACTTCGGCCAGATACGCGTAAGGCTCTCCTTTTTTCTTTTTCTAATTCCTTTGCCGAAGATAAATAAAAACCCTGGATGGTGTAGGATTAAGCTTCCAGGATCTTCCTTAAGTGCCCTCCAGAGGCAGGAAGAGTAAGGAAGACCCGGTGTAAATAGGATATTTTCACGAGTATTTCTCCCGTTTGTAATTGGCAACTGTGCCCAGTTAGAATTTCCGAGTTGATGGCCTTAGTTCACCTCAAGAAAAAAAAAGTCCTGGTTGAATATTTTTACTTGAGAGATGCAGAATGTAGTATTTTTCGTTTTTGGAATTTAGTTTTAACGTAAGTAACTTTTTTATGCATTTTCATAATATTTTGCATCTGTTAAAGCATTTCTTTTAACGGTTAAGTAAATTTAGCAAAATTATATCCATACATGTTAGGGATACGTTGTATCCTTTGGGGCTCTTTGCTAAAAAGTTAAAGTGCTAGTTAATATTTGAATTATATTGCATGGATATATCATTTTAATGGTAATATTATGAAATGTTTTTTTACTACATACTACTACTTCATTTTGATAACCAATTATCATTATGCATTTTGAAGGTTTTATTTACTATGTAAATGTCGTAAAATTGTGATTGGAAACATCTCCCTGGGTGTTTTTTCTTCTACTTTCTTATAATCAATATTTGCAGAGTGATATAGTAAGGATCCCAATGGCTGACAGACTACCACCCTGGCTCTGGATGTTGCATGTTACGGGTTCGAGTCCCGACGGTGAAAAGATGTTTGTAGCAGTTCAGAATCCCCTTTACACTAATTGTTTCTGTGGTTATATATATTCGCATAAAATAGTACTTAAATTATTATATGCCATCTCACCATTGCATAATAAGGCAATAACAAACGACTTTTTCATGGAAAAGAATTAATCTTAAGCAAAATACAGTTAGCTTGCATTAAGTCCTGTTTGGTAAAAGTCCAAAGATCTGGAACGAATTAAGAACATATACTGAAATACCACATTAATATAAAACTTATTGGATTCTTTATATATATATCATATATATAGCATTCATATTTTTGAAAACAATATTAGTAGCTTTTGAATGTATACTTCTGTCAATCCCGACTATATTTTTTAGCCTAGGAATCATACAATCTTAAAACAAAAATGATATATAAGAAATTTTCAAAGAGAGATATTTTTGATAAATCAATAAGTATGAAAAACAACCCATGCACTACATATGCTTTATGAACAAAACCAGCAAGAACGAAAGCGATGTTATTTATGGATTTCTTTCCGATAGATCTCCGCAATCCCGCCATTCTTCGCACCGCCACTGATTGAAACCCGTCAGAGCTCGAAATCGTCGTCTTCCATCATCCACAGAAACAATCTCCAGCACAAGACACACTATGGACAGATATCTGTAATGTTCGTCTTTTTTGCTTTTTCTAATTTCTTTGCCGAAGATAAATAAAAACGCAGGGTCGTGTAGGATTAAGTTTCCAGGATCTTCCTTAAGTGCCCTTCAGAGACAAAAAGGGTGAGGAAGACCTAGTGGAAATGAGATTTTTTTCACGAGTATTTCTCCCGTTTGTAATTGGCGAATGTGACCAGTTAGAAATTCCGAGTTGATGGTTTTAGTTCACCTCAAGAAAAAAAAAATTCTGGTTGAATATTTTTACTTGAGATATGAAGAAAATGGCATTTTTCGTTTTTGGAAATTAGTCTTAAGTAATAATTTAGTTTTTAGTAAATTTCTTTGTTGCTTCTTCAGAATATTTTGCATCTGCTAATGCATTTCTTTTAATGGTTAAGTAGTTTAATAAAAGTTTTTACCATACATATCAGTGAAAAGTAGTTTACTTTGGGACTCTTTGCTAAAAAGTTAAAATTCTTTTTAATATTTGAATTATATTGCACGGATATATCACTTTAATAGTAATATTAGAATTTTTTTTACTGCATACCCCTATTTAACATTGATAACCAATTATCATGACAAATTCTTAAGATTTTCCTTAATGTATGACATGCAAAGTCGTGTAATTGTCCTTGAAACTTCTCCCTGAAGGTTTTTTTCTCCTCCTTCTTTTATAATAATTTCTTGCAAGGTTGATATAGTAACGATCCCGATGGCCGACATACTAGCGCCCTGGTCCTGGGTGTCCCATTTTTCGCGTTCGAGTCACGACAGTCTATGGATGTTTTTAGTAGTTCCGAATCCAATTTCAACTAATTGTTTCTGTAGTTATAGATATTAGCATAAATCAGTACTTAAATTATTTTATACCATCTCACCATTGAATAATAAGCAATAACAACAGAAATTTTCATGTAATCGAATTAATCTTAAACGAAACACAGTTAGTTTGGCATAAGTCCTGTTTGGTACAAGTCCAAAGATCTGGAGTGGATTAAGAACCTATACAGAAATACTTACCACTACAAAACATATTATATTATTTATATATAATAGTTATAATATATATTTCATTAATATTTATGCAAATAATATAAGTAGTTTTTAAATCAATCCCGACTCTTTTTTTAGCCTAGTTTTCATGCAACCATTCAGCAATAATGATGTATAAGAAATTTTCAAGCAGATATATTTTTGATAAATCAATGTGATTTCCCTAGTGAAAAACAACCCATGGAGTACATATGCTTTATGGACAAAACCAAGCAAGAACCACAGAGATATTATTTATGGATTTCCTTCCAACAGATCTCCGCAATCCCGCAATTCTTCACACCGCCATTTATTATATTGCATGGATATATCACTTTAATGGTAATATTATGAAATGTTTTTTTACTACATACTACTACTTCCCTTTGATAACCAATTATCATTACGAATTTTGAAGGTTTTATTTACTAAATGGCATGCAAATGTTGTAAAATTGTGATTGGAAACATCTCCCTGTGTGTTTTTTCTTCTACTTTTTTATAATCATTTCTTGCCGAGTGATATAGTAAGGATCCCGATGTCTGACAGACTACCACCCTGGCGCTGGATGTTACATGTTACGGGTTCGAGTCCCGACGGTGAAAAGATGTTTGTAGCAGTTCAGAATCCCCTTTACACTAATTGTTTCTGTGGTTATATATATTCGCATAAAATAGTACTTAAATTATTTTATGCCATCTCACCATTGCATAATAAGGCAATAACAAATGAATTTTTCATGGAAAAGAATTAATCTTAAGCAAAATACAGTTAGCTTGCATTAAGTCCTGTTTGGTAAAAGTCCAAAGATCTGGAACTAATTAAGAACCTATACTGAAATACCACATTAATATAAAACTTATTGGATTCTTTTATATAGCATTCATATTTATAAAAACAATATTAGTAGCTTTTGAATGTATACTTCTGTCAATCCCTACTATATTTTTTAGCCTAGTGATCATACAATCTTAAAACAAAAATGACATATAAGAAATTTTCAAAGAGAGATATTTTTGATAAATCAATAAGAATGAAAAACAACCCATGCACTACATATGCTTTATGGACAAAACCAGCAAGAACGAAAGAGATGTTATTTATGGATTTCTTTCCAATAGATATCCGCAATCCCGCCATTCTTCCCACCGCCACTGATTGAATCCCGTCAGAGCAAGAGATCGTCGTTTTCCATCACCCTCAGAAACGATCTCCATCACAGGACACAATTTGCCAAATATTCTTATGGTTCTTCTTCAATTTATTTTTCTAATTCCTTTGCCGAAGATAAATAAAAACGCAGGGCCGTGTAGGATTAAGATTCCAGGATCTTCCTTAAGTTCCCTCTAGAGGCAAGAAGAGTAAAGAAGACCCAGTGGAAATGGGATTTTTTGCAAAAGAATTTCTCCCGTTTGTAATTGGCAACTATGACGAGTTAGAATTTGAGTTGATGGCCTTAGTGCACCTCAAAGAGAAAGAAGTTCAGTCAGTGGTATTTTTTGTTTTTAGAATTTAGTTCTATGGTTTTTTTTTTTTTTTTTGCATCTTCAAAATATTTTGCATCTCGTAATGCATTTTTTTAATGGTTAAGTAGTTTAATAAAAGTTTTTACCTCACATATCAGTGAAAAGTTGTATCCTTTGGGACTCTCCTAAAAAATTAAAGTGCTAGTTAATGTTTGAAGTATATTGCATGGATATTTCACTTTAATTTATTTCCAAAATTATAGATCTCAAAATGTTTGCAAAGAAGTACCCAGCAACGTAGCCCAAACAAAACCTAATATAGCATCGTCTGTAATGACCAGACCATGACACATTAGTGAAACATAATAAGAAGGCAGAAATCGATGCTCTTTTGGTACATTTTTAATAAACGACCAATCTTGTGATCCTCATTTAAATAAGAGGAAAAAGAAAGAGAAGAGAAAATTAAAATTGGTTAATTTTCATTTATGTATCCATTTTTCACTAACTGTTTTTGTAGTTGTGTATATTAGCAAAAAATAGTATTTTGATTATTTTATGCCATCTCATCAATGCATAATAAGGCAATAAGCAAGAATGTTTTATGAAAATGAATTAATAATGTTACTTTCATTTCTCGTGAAAAACAATTTGTTCGGCATAAGTCCTGTTTGGTATAAGTCCAAAGATCTGGCACACATTAAGAACCTATACTACAATACCACACTAATACAAAGTGTATTGGATTCTCTATGTATCATAAAAATAATGTTTATAACATTTATTTAATATTTATACAAACATTATAAATAGGTTTTGAATGTATACTTCTATCAATCCCGACTATACTTTTAGGCTAGTCCCGCAATCTTTCAACAATAATGGTATATAAGAAATTTTCAAAGAGAGATACTTTTGATAAATCAATATGATTTCGCTGAATGAAAAATAACCCATGCAGTACATATGCTTTATGGACAAAACCAAGCAAGAACGACAGAGATATTATTTATGGATTTCTTTCCAATGGATCTCCGCAATCCCGCCATTCTTCACACGGCCACTGAGTGAAACCCGTCAGAGCCCGAAATCGTCGTCCTTCGCCATCCATAGAAACGATCCTCCAGCACAAGACACACTTTGGCCAGATATCCGTAAGGTTCATCTTCTTTTTCTTTTTCTAATTCCTTTGCCGAAGACAAATAAAAATGTAGGGCTGTGTAGGATTAAGCTTCCAGAATCTTCCTTAAGTGCCCTCCAGAGACAGAGAGAGAATGAGGAAGAACCAAGTGGAAATGGGATTTTTTCCATTGGGTTATTGGGATTTTATCCATTGGTTTGTAATTGGCCAGTTAGAATTTCTGTGTTGATGGCATTAGTTCACCTCAAGAAAAAAATAAAGTTCGTGTTCAATATTTTTACTTGAGATATAGAGAAAGTGGTATTTTTGTTTTTTGGATTTTAGTTTTTAAGCAAAATTTTTGTTGGCATCTGTTAATACATTTTTTTAATGGTTAAGTAGTTTAATAAAAGTTTTTACCATGTATATCAGTGAAAAGTTGTATCCTTTGGGACTCTTTGCTAAAAAGTTAAAGTGCTAGTTAATATTTGAATTATATTGCATGGATATATAACATTAAAAGTAATATTAATAATGTTACCAGTTAGTTAGTAATGTCACTAAAAATTAATAATGTTACTTTTATTTCTCATCAAAAGAAATTTTTTTGGCATACGTCCCGTTCCGTATAAGTCCAAAGATTTGGAACGAATTAAGAACATTTACTGTGCAGCATCACACTAATACAAAACATATTGGAATCTTTATATATCATATTTATAACATTCATTTCATTAATATTTATTCAAACAATATAAGCAGTTTTTTAATGTATACTTATATCAATCCCGACTCTATTTTTTGCATAGTCTTCGTACAATCTTTCAACAATAATGACATATAAGAAATTGACAAAGAGAGATACGTTTGATTAATCAATGTGATTTACCGGAAAGAAAAACAAGCCATACAGTACATATGCTTTATTGACAAAAGCAAGCAAGAACGAAAGCGATATTATTTATGGATTTCTGTCCAACAGATCTCCGCAATCCCGCCATTATTCACACCGCCACTGATTGAAACCCGCCAGAGCACGAAATCGTCGTTTTCATCATCTACAAAAACTTCCATCTCCAGCACAAGACACACTTTGGCCAGACACCCGCAAGGTTCTTCTTCTTTTTTAATTTTTCTAATTTCTTTGCTGAAGATAAATAAAAACGCAGGGCCGTGTAGGATTAAGTTTCCACGATCTTCCTTAAGTGCCCTCCAGAGGCAAGAAGAGTGAGGAAGACCCAGTGGAAATGCGATTTTTTCAATAAGTATTTCTCCCCTTTGTAATTGGCAACTGTGACGAGTTGGAATTTACGAGTTGATGGCCTTAGTTCACCTAAAAATTTTTTAAGTTCTTGTTGAATATTTTTACTTGAGATTTGCAGAAACTGGTATTTTTTGTTTTTGGAATTTTGTTTTAAGTAACATTTTTTTTTTTGCATCTCTTAATGTATATCTTTTAATGGTTACGTAGTTTAATAAAAGTTTTTACCATACATATCAGTGAAAAGTATGGGATATTTTGGGACACTTTGCAAAAATGTTAAAGTGTTTGTTAATATTTGAATTAACAAACACTTAATATCACTTATATAGTAATGTTACGAAATCATTTTTTACTACAGAAAAATCTTGTTCCTTATTTTGTTAACATATATAAAATATTAATACACAGCATTTTGATTTTCACCCTGAAAAAAATTAGTAGTTATTAAAATTTGATATTTTGCAACCTATATTCATTTCTAATATAAGTATACCTTTTAATAATATAAACAATATTCTGATTTTCAACAAATAACAAAAAGGTTTCCCCATTGACAACCAATTATCATGCCGAGATTTTAAGGTTTTCATTAACAGTGGACTTCAATGAGGTGTAAATGCCCTTGAAAGTTTCGCTTCCTTCTTTTATAGCCAGTTTTGCAGATGTGATATTGTAAACCTTGTAATGTCTACTTTTGAACAGCCTCTATTAATATCAAAGAATGCGGGCCAAAATAAATATGTTGGGGGATTGCCCTTGAAACTCTATTCTCATAAATGCATAATAAGGCAATAACAAAAGAATATTTCTTGGATATGAATTAAAAATGTTACTTTCATTTCTCGTAAAAACAATTTGTTTGGCGTACCTCCTGTTTGGTAAAATTCCAAAGATCTGGAACGGATTAAGAACCTATACTGAAATACCAAGGTAATACAAAACATATTGGACTCTTTCATATTCATAACATTCATTTTAATAAGGTTTAAGCAAACAATATAAGAGGTTTTTGAATGTGTACTTCTTTCAATTCGTTCTCTATTTTTAGCCTAGTTTTTAGACAAACTTTCAACAATAACGATATATAAGAAACTTTGGAAGCAAAATATTTTTGATAAATCAATGTGTTTTCACCAAATGAAAAATAATCCATGCAGTACATAAGCTTTATGGACAAAACCAAACAAGAACGAAAGCGATATTATTTATGGATTTCCTTCCAATGGATGTCCACAATCCCTCCATTCTTCACACGGCCACTGATTGAAACTCGTCAGAGCACGAAATCGTCTTCCTCCGTCGTCCACAGAAACCATCTCCAGCACAAGACACACTTTGGCCAGATACCCCGTAAGGTACTTCTCCTTTTCTTTTTCTAATTCAATACCGAAAATAAATAAAAACTCACGGCAGTATAGGATTAAGCTTCCAGGATCTTCCTTAAGTGCCCTCCCAAGGCAAAAAAGAGTGAGGACGACCCGGTGGAAATGGGATTTTTTCACAAGTATTTCTCCCGTTTGTAATTTGCAACTGTGACGAGTTATAATTTCCGAGTTGATGGCTTTAGTTCACCTCGACGAAAAAAAAAGTCCGTGTTGCATATTTATGCAGATAGTGGTATTTCTCGTTTATGGATTTCAGTTTTAACTGATATGTTTTTTTTGCATCTGTTAATGTATTTTTTTAATGGTTAAGTAGCTTAATAAAATTTTTTACCATACATACACTCAAGAGCCAAAACATTATGACCACCCCTACATTTTGCAATGAACTCGCCTGGATGACGTGGAAGGCACGTGATCAGGTGGAAGTCGTATTTAACTGTTGCTGGAGAGTCTGAAGAACCATTTTTTCACTTACTTCTGTGTGTGATGGGATAGACTGCGGATCTAAGTGACTTTGACAGAGGGCAGATTGTAATGGCTCGAAGGCTCGGAACAAGTATTTTCGAAACTTCCAGACTCGTGGGTTGTTTGCGATCTACAGTTGTTAGTACTTACGCGAAGTGGAGAAAGGACGGTGAAACCAGCAGTAGACGACATGGAGTTGAACATCCACACGCTATCAAAGAAAAAGGTCGTCGGAGACTGTCTCGCATGGTGAAGCAAAACCGGAGCCAGACAATGTCTCAGATGACAGCCCAATACAATGCAGGGCCAAGTAGAATAGTATCGGAGCACACTGTTCAGTGGACACTGTTGGATATGGGGTAAAAGTAAGAATTGACTTTAAAAAAAAAAATTTATATTACTTGTTTATTAAAATAATCATTTAAAATAAAATTAGAAAAATATGTAACATAGTGGCAGATTGTCTAGATTTACTGAATATATATATACACACTCAAGAGCCAAAACATTATGACCACCCTTACATTTTGTAATGAACTCGCCTGGATGACATGGAAGGCACGTGATCAGGTGGGATGGTACCTGCTGCTGGAGAGTCTGAAGAATCATTCTTTCACTTACTTCTGTGTGTGATGGGAAAGGCTGCGGATCTAAGCGACTTTGATAGAGGCCAGATTGTAATGGCTCGAAGGCTCGGAACAAGTATTTCCGAAACTGCACGACTCGTGGGTTGTTCGCGATATACAGTTGTTAGTACTTATGCAAAATGGATGAATGACGGTGAAACCAGCAGTAGACGACATGGTGTTGGACGTCCACACGCTATCAAAGAAAAAGGTCGTCGGAGACTGTCTCGCATGGTGAAGCAAAACCGAAGCCAGACAGTGGCTCAGCTGACAGCCCATTACAATGCAGGGCCAAGTAGAATAGTATCGGAGCTCACACTGTTGGATATGGGGCTACGCAGCAAACATCCCACTCGTGTGCCTTTGCTGACCAAGCGTCATCCCCAACTGCGTCTGCGCTGGGCCCGGGAACATCGTGCCTGGTCCCTGGATCAGTGGGAGAGAGTTGCCTGGTCAGATGAATCACGATTTGTCCTTCATCACGCCTATGGCTGTGTCAGGATACGCCGTCTTCCAGGCGAACAGTTGCTCCCTCAATGTACTGTAGGTCATACACAGGCCGGTGGTGGCGGTATTATGCTTTGGGGACGTTCTCTTGGGCGTCTCTGGGACCCGTGTTTATGGTAGAGCAGACCATGAATGCTACAGGGTATCTGAACATCATTGCGGACAAGTTGCACCCTTACATGGCCTGTGTTTTTCCAGCTGGAAATGGAATGTTCCAACAGGACAACGCCCCTTGTCACAAAGCTAAAATTGTGTTGGGGTGATTTCAGGAACATGATGCTGAATTCCAGTTAATGTCCTGGCCGCTTAACTCAGCGGATCTCAATGCGATAGAACACATTTGGGATGTCCTGAGACGACAGCTCAGAGTTCAAAGACCACCAATTCGCAATATCTCGGATTTGCGTAACCGTTGCTTAAACATCTGGTACAATCTGTCTCCGGCCATCTACCAAGGACTTGTGGCATCCATGCCAAAGCGGGCTGAAGCTGCGTTGCTCGCCAAAGGAGGGCCGACTCATTATTGAGAGGTGGTCATAATGTTTTGGCTCTTGAGTGTATATCAGTGAATATTTGTTTGATTTGGGAATCTTTGCTAAAACGTTAATGTGCTCGTTAATATTTGAATTTTATTGCACAGGAATATCCCTTTAAATGTAATATTAATAATGTAAATAATGTTACTATTAATTTCTTAATAATAATGTTACTAGTTAGTTAATCATAATCATAGTTTTTATATTTAATAATATTACTTTTATTTCTCTTGAAAAGCAATTTGTTTGGCATACATCCTGTTTGGTTTAAGTCCTAAGATCTGGAGCGGATTAAGAACCTACTCTGAAATACCACTGTAACACAAAACATATTTAATTGGTTATGTATCATATTTATAATCTATATCTTTACTAGTTATGTAAACAATATAAGTAGTTTTTGAATATGTACTTCTATCAGTCCCGACTATATTTTTTAGCCTAGTCTTCATGCAATCTTTCAGCAATAATGATATATAAGAAATTTTAAAACAGATATTTTTGATAAATGAATATGATTTCGCCGAATGAGAAATATGCCATGCAGTACATATGCTTTACGGACAAAACCAGCGCGTACGAAAGCGATATTATTTATGGATTTCTTTCCAATAGATCTCCGCTATCCCGCCATTCTTCACACCGCCACTGATTGAAACCCTTCAGAGCACGAAATCGTTGTCTTCCATCTTTCGCAGAAAACATGTCCAGCACAAGACACACTTTGACCAGATTCCCGCAAGGTTCTTCTTCTTTTTTAATTTTTCTAATTCCTTGCCGAAGATAAATAAAAACGCAGGGCCGTGAATGATTAAGTTTCCAGGATCTTCCTTAAGTGCCCTCCAGAGGCAAAAAAGAGTAAGGAAGACACAGCGGAAATGGTATTTAATGGAATGGAAAATTTTCACAAGTATTTCTCCCATTTGTAATTGGAAACTGTGACGAGTTAGAATTTCCGAGTTGAGGGCCTTAGTTCACCTCAAGAAAAAAAAACGTTCTTGTTGAATATTTTTACTTCAGATATGCAGAAAGTGGTATTTTTCGTTTTTGGAATTTATTTTTAACGTAAGTAACTTTTTTTTGCATCTTCAGAATATTTTGCATTCGTTAATGTATTTCTTTAATGGTTAAGGTGCTTAATAAAAGTTTTTACTTTACATATCAGTTAAAAGTTGTATCCTTTGGGAGTCATTTGGGAAAAATTAAAGTGCTGGTTAATATTTGAATTATATTGCATGGATATATCACTTTAATTTGTTTCCAAAAGGATAGATCTCAAAAAGATTCCAAAGAAGTATTACACCAACATGGACCAAACAAAACGTAATATAGCATCGTGTGTAGTTACCATAGTACGACACATTACTGAAACATCATAAGAAGAAGACAGAAAGTTCTTTTGGCAGATTTTTAATAAACGTCAAATCTAGTGATCCTCAATTAAGTTCCAACTGGGGGATAAAAGACAGAGAAGGGAAAATTAGATTTGGTAAATTTTCATTTATTGCCACTAACTGTTTTTTTAATTATGTGTATTAGCATAAAATGGTACTTAGATTAGCTTATGCCATCTCATCAATCCATAATAAGGCAATAACAAAATAATTTTTCATGGAAATGAATCAATAACGTTACTTTCATTTCTTGTGAAAAACAATTTGCTTGGCATACGCCCAGTTTAGTATAAGTCCAAAGATATGGAAAGCATTAAGAGCATATACTGAAATACCACAGTAACGCAAAATATATTGGATTATTTATATAATTAATCATGGTACTTGTATTTATCGTGAAATACAATTTGTTTGGTATAGATCCAACATTCCAAGGAACGCATTAAGAACCTACACTGAAATACCATTGTAACAAAAAACATATTTAATTCTTTATGCATCATACTTATAACATTCATTTCATTAATATTTATCCAAACATTATAAATAAGTTTTGAATATGTAGTCCTGTTAATCCTGACTCTATTTTTAGCCTAGTCTTCCTACAATCTTTCAACAATAATGATATATAAGAAATTTTCAAAGAGATATATCTTTGATAAATCAGTATTTCCCGAATGAAGAATAACCCATGCAGTACATATGCTTTATGGACAAAACCAAGCAAGAACGACAGAGATATTATTTATGGATTTCTTTCCAATAGATCTCCACAATCCCGCCATTCTTCACACGGCCACTGATTGAAACCCGTCAGAGTACGAAATCGTCGTCTTCCATCATCCACAGAAACCATCTCCAGCACAAGACACACTTTGGCCAGATACCCGTAAGGTTCTTCTTTTTTCTTTTTCTAATTCCTTTGCCGAAGATAAATAAAAACGCAGGGCCATATAGGATTAAGCTTCCAGGATCTTCCTCAAGTGCCCTCCAGAGGCAAGAAGAGTGAGGAAGACCCAGTGGAAATTGGATTCTTTTCACAAGTATTTCTCCCGTTTGTAATTTTCAACTGTGACGAGTTAGAATTTCCGAGTTGATGACTATAGTTCACCTCAAGAAAAAAAAGTTCTTGTTGAATATTTTTACTTGAGATATGCAGAAAGTGGTATTTTTTTGGAATTTAGTTTTATCGTAAGTAACTGGTGTTTTTTTTTGTATTTTTGGGATATTTTGCATCTCTTAATGCATTTCTTTTAACGTTTAAGTAGTTTAGTAAAAGTTATTACCATACAGATTAGTGAATAGTTGCATCTTTTTGGACTCTTTGATAAAAAGTTAAAGTGGATAACATTTGAATTATATTGCATGGATATATCACTTTAATAGTAATATTACGAAATGGTTTTTTTTACTATATGAAATTCTGATGATGTCTGATTTTCAATATATTAGGAATCACCGTGAAAACACTTTCCCATTGACATTCAATGACTAGTTTTTTTATGACAGGTATTTCTTCATATATGGCTCGCAAATGAGGTTTTTCTCCTCCTTCTTCTATAGCATAATAATAAAGCATAATAATAAAGCATAATAACCAACTATATATATGATATGCTATATATATGATATATAGCAGACGTTGAATGTCTATTCTTCTGCAGCCTTTATTAATGCCGACAAATAGGGACAAAAAATGCTGGGAAATTGTCCTTGAAACTCTAATTGTCCTTTTCAATTGCTTTATGCAGTACAAAGATCATTTCTCCTTCATTAATTGTAGGTGCAATATATAGTACTTTTAGTATTGTTATTAGTACTTTTAGTTTAGTATTCTTCTGTAGCCATTACTAATGACTAACTCATATCCCATTTGCAGTTAGTGACTTGGATCGTGTCAGTTAAAATCCTTTGACAGTGTACGTTGCAGCTAATGCTTTCGGAAGTGTTCAGCATGTGAACGCTTTCGGTCATTAGTTGGATTACCTCGTAGAGAATTTTTCAGATTTACTTCTGTTGTGTTGTTCTCAGTGTTCTGGAGCGCAGGATGGACATCCCATGAGGGAGGGAAGGAATGTGGGGGAATGGAGGAGGGAGGAAGGGAATGTGAGAGGGACTCATGGAGGGAGGGAATGTGAGCAGCTTCTATTATGATGGAACACGCGTAGATAGAAATCTGACTTGGTACCGTGTAGCTGAAGGAGGAGTGCAATGCCTTTTAGAGGGAACTACCCCGCGTTCGCATATCGTATGGGTGAAAACTCTGAAATCTCCCACTAGGTATTCTGAATAATGAGGCAAGATGCTGAACATCACAAACGTCATCGAGTCTCCTCGTTTTAAAAACGATGCCGCCAGCGGATTGAATTAATGCTTACCAGTAGCACCCGTTACTACTGAGCAGCGAGTCGGGCAGGTTTACTTGTAAACAACATATATATGAGGAACAAGCAAAGTCTTGCAGGCAGCAGAATGATCGTAATAGGAAAGAGGTTAACATATATATATATAACAACATATATATGATGAAAAAGAGGTTACCAACGTCATCAATAGGGTTACCAATCGTCATTAATAAACCATATCAATTTAAAAGCATGAATATCAAAGAAAATAACATAAAAGCTTTATTTTATACACAGTCCAGTCACATTAATGTGACCACCACCTACTTTCGACGTCAACGTGAAATAACCCATCACAAGAGGCAGGTGGCAGCACATTGCAGTGGAGTGTATAGAAAGAATTCCACTTAAATACCACTTATAACCCCATTCCACTTAAAGCAGAATAGTGTATATTCTGGCTTTTGACAGGTGGTCACATTAATGTGACTGGACTGTGTATTAATAATTTATAAAACGTAATTTCCCTGTTACAGAATCAATTACAGCATTCATATGAACATAAAACATTTAAAAAATATCTCCTATCTATATTAGTCTATGCAAGAGTCATACATAAAATAAAATGTTAATTACATAATACTTTCATGTAAGAATTCAAAAAAAAGACCACCAAAAAAAAAAATTATCTAATTTTCGCCTAAGTTATTCAATTATGTAAAGGTGAAATAAAAGGCATATTTTATAAGGTGGAAAAAAAACAGTTTTAGTATACCTTATAAAAAAAACCGGATAATCCACTTACAAATACTCAAAAGAAGCAAGTACGCTGTGTGCAATGAAAAAAAAAAAAGAATTGAAACAAAAAAAATGACAAAAGAAAATTAATTATTCAATGAAAAAATAATTAATTCATAAGTGAAATAGTAGGCTAGATAAATTACACTTTTTTGATGTACACATATAGCTGCGATAAAAAAAAAATATCCTTCAAGTTACAAGGGACATTTTTTTTAAATGCTGCATCTATCATATTATCCATTTTAAATGAATTTTGCTTCAATGAACTTGAAAAAAAAATTTTTTTTTCTGTAGAACAAATTCATAAGTTACGAATTCCTTTTTCTAAATTAATTATTAAAGCTCAATAAATTTCTCATTTTTTTTCTAATTTTATTTGTTCTAAAAAAAATTCTTCCTTAAAGCATATGAATTTGCTGGGGAAAAAAAACATGAATGAATTTTTCAGTTTTTTCAACAGGCGCCACTTGGTTCGTGAATTATCTAATACATTGTTGACATTTTTTATTTAAACATCTCTTCTACAAGTCAGCGTTATATCTCAGAATAGTATGGAGCTAAATAATGGCTTTCGATATATATATATATATATATATATATCATTTTTTATGTGTAACAGGAAGCAAATAAGAAATTTGTTACAGGATATTATATAAATTTGATAAGTATTTTAATATTTGATTCCAATTTTGTAAAATTATATCTAGTTTGATATATATATATATATATATATATACACACAAAATTTTTGATATTGTTACCTAAAAGAACTAACCTAACATTTACTCGAGAATTTCAACGTATTTTATAGCATCAACCACATCTACTTCGTTAAACGCAATTTTAAACTGAACAGCTTGGAAATTAATATCATGGAGATAAAAGAACCTACTTAGATAGGGATCATTTACCGTACAAACTATCACATTGTTGACAAAGTATGTTATTCTCTAGTCTATAATAAACTATTACAAATTAAAATAGTTTGCAGTTATTTAAATGCCTACTATTTTACAACATTAAAACGAAGTCATCATTCCTATATAAATCTTTCATCCCAATCTAAAATTCTTTTTTTAAATCTTTCAATTTTATGCATATTCCGTTTTTTAAATAAATTGGACATAATTGAAGTGGAGCAGATAAAGAACTAAAAATTAAAACACTCATTAAATTTATATAATATCATGTATCAAATTATTTTTATTATATGACATGATATTACTTTTTATTATGCATGCATTAGACTGAGCATCCTCGTATCTAATGCATAAAAAACATCCCAATAGAAAATTTAATTAGTTACAATGCGTTTATGTTACTTATCATCGCAATTTTCTTTATTTTTCGATTATTTTCAACCACTTGATTGCTTGTTAAACATTTTTAAGAACAACTTATATCATGATCTTATTTTTAAATTTCAATCTATGAAGTCAAGTGCATTTCACAGAAGCTTTAAAGCGAACGAATAACAAGTTTTAATGTATGCGGAAGTAGCAGGTGAACCTCCAGGCAAAGACACAACATCGCAATTGATCATAACAAACCAGAAGTAGGAATGCATTTCCACTTTAATGCTTTCTCGTTCGTTGATTAATCGTAGATTCTTCTAAACACTATTTGAAACTGGAAACAAATTCGTATATTTGTAATTCTGAAATGCAAATGAACATTTCAAAGTTCAATTGGTGAATGTTTCGTATTTCCCACATTAACTCAGTGGTTCTCGAACTTTTGAAGTCGAGGTACATTTGAAAATCAAACATATAATTACAGCCGCATTGTATACAAATTTCTGCGAAATATGTTATAATAACTAAGCCAAATATTATAGAAAAATAATGTGATAAAAAATAAAGTGAAACGCACCTGAAGTTTATTTATTCTATGTTTATGTGAAACATGTGTCTTATGTTGCCTAACAATGTCTAGACATGCATTTGAAAGACAAACTGACATTTTTTTCTTCAATACACTGAAGATTTCCACTCTTTTTACACTTTATGCAGAAAGTCCTAATCCACGTGAATGAGGCTTTGAAAATCAAAAGTTTTTGACAAATATTGCACGCATATTGATATTGACACGCATACTTCTTTTAACGAAGGATTCGAGAGACAATTCCTTATGTTTTAATCCTCAATCCATGATCAGTGGATATAATTACTAATTCTTCTTCAGTTAATATTAATTAATCAATTGCACAATTAACAGACGCCGAAATGGAAATTATTTTAACACTGAAAATCGCTAACACTTACAGCGGTCAACCAGGGATGTGCACACTTAGTTTCTCGGAAGCATTCTTTAGAGCATTATAGCTGTTTGGTACTTTTTATGTGAATAAAAGAAAAACAAGTAGTATAAAAAGAAAAATTTAAGTCAATTCCTACTTTTTTTTTTCACTCTATTGCAGAAAGTCTTTTATAAATTATGTTCATTCATTTCTTTAAGTTTATCTGGCGTCATCTAGTGGTAGATACATGCAACTTAAATCTAAAAAAAACTAAAATTAATTAATTAAATTTAATTGCTGAATTAATATTTGAAAAACAGTATTAACATCCAGTGTCATCCACTACAAGTTAAAAAAAAAATGCATTTGAACTTGAGTGGATGAATAAAAAGTATTTTATGAACGATTGAAAATTTGAACAAGATAGGGAGAGTGGGAGCTAATAGAAGGAAAGTTGTGTTAAGTCAAAACGCAAAGTGTAAACGTTAATTTTAGATATGATAATTTCAGTACAAAAATTAATTTAAAAATGTAAATGGTCGAAATAAAATGCTATGTATAAAACATTAATTGCTATATTTTTAAAATTATTTTTCTCTTGTTACGAGAGAATTCTAAACAATTGAAAGCAAAATAATAGTAACAAACTTATAAACGATATGCACCTTGAACATTTTGCCAAGTTTTCCCAAGAACGTTTTCTCTTCATATTTTTTTTTTTTATATTGCAGGATAAATTTCCTTAGATACTTCGATTAGGATTCTGCTACTTAGGTTTGCTTTGCCGCTCTTTGGTCATTTTGAACATACTTTAGGCTAAACAGACAGGAACCTACAGTTTAATGTAGATCCGAACCACTAACGAACATTCATGCCAGTGGTAGGATTTGAATTTGAATCCTGATGTACCAAAGGCCAGAGTGCTAGCCAATTGGCCATCAGGCCGTCTGCCACCTATGAGTTTAGCTAGTCCAACACTAATGATTTTAACTTTTATTTACCTAAAAAACAATCAGATTCAGGTACGTCTTAGATGAAGGTAAACAGGAAGTTGCTGGGTTCAATGTAGAAGAGAGAGATTAATAAAACAGTTCTAGGAAATTTCGGAACGGGTCGGAACAGTGAAAACAATTTTTTTAGCAATTTTTCCAAACTTTTTATCAGTCATTAAACGTAAAATGTATAAAATTTTTGATTAAATATTGAACTGAAATAATTGAAATCTGTAAAAGTTTGAAAATTTGACCTTGATTTCTATTAAAATGTGGTGGTTTTTTTTCTTCTTTTTTGAGATTCTAATATTATTTGTTATTTAGTCTTTGATCAACAGACATTAATTAAAATTCGAATTTTTAGGAAGGATAAAAATAAATACAATTTATTTAGTTATTTTATTTTTTTTTCTCAAAGCAGCGTTTACAAAGCAACCATGCAATTAATGCAACCATGTAACCAATGCACCAATCAACAAACAAACAAACACTCTATCATTAAAATAAATTTTTAAAGACTGCATTAAATTTGAAAGAAATATGAGTTGATTTTTCACTTCGTGTAATTTAAACCATTATATACAACAAATACTGTAAACATACCCCTATTGTCACAAAAAGTCCCCATTTATTGCGTGAAAAAGAATCCATTTTATTAGAAAGAAAACCTCTCAACTTTATTGGAAGGTGAACTAGTCGTAACATCGGTGTAATACAATCTTGCTTTTGCTCAGCATCGTAAAAACTCAAGTGAGAATGTTTCCTTAAATAAACGTATAAAGGGAGATAGTCCAATATCCCTTACAAAGAAAAAATATATATGTATTTGAAAAATAATACATATTCATTCATGAGAGTTACGGCATGGATATGTATAAGTATACTTCTTCAGCAAAAAGTTTTCGTGTATACCATCCTTCCCCTTCCCCCCTCTTATAGTATTTGTTTTTTCTAATATTTGCAAGAATCTGTAGTATTTGGGTTTTACGATCGTTGAACACAGTAAAAAGAACAACATTTCTTTACATAAAAATAAAATAACATCTGGGCCTCAGCGTCACTTGTGTCTTCTCCAATAAACTGCGAATGGTTCTCGGATGGTTCGGAATGAATATAGGTTGCAACCAATTGAATTTGAGATCGGTAAAATCTAAAAGAAATTTGTATTACCTAAATTTTAGTCAACATCGTAATCGGATTCACCATAACAGATTATTTTGATAAATAATAATTTTTATGAAGTGGAATGACATAAAGATTCCTTCCAAAATCGGCACTGCTAAAGAAACGCATATGATGCCTGAATGTAAGATTTTATTCAACTTGCCAGCAAATCTTTCTTAGAAATGAAGTATTTTTAAACAATAATCTCAGCACTATTTTGTACTGACTTGCTGATGATTATTTTCATTCAAAACCCAACTTATAAATAAACAATCAACATAAATTATTTATCTTCGATTTTAATAATCTAACATGGGGCCTGATGGCCGAATGACTAGAACTCTGGTGCCTTGCGGTCGTGGCACAAGGCACCAGAGTTCTGGGCTACTATGGATGTTTGTAGTGGTTCGGAATTCTGTTTGAACCGTAGAACCCGGTCTCCTATGAGTGTAGAGCGTTGGACATATGGCTAACAATATACCGAAAACATCTCCTGACAAACAAAATCAGCCAGAAGGCACACGGCCTTGTCCCACCATGAGCTGTTGCGCCAATGAAGCAGAATCATTATTTTTTGTTAATTAAACATTTAAATATAAGCAAATAATATCCAGAACTTTATTACATTAAAAAAACATATATAAATTCTTTTTATTTTCTTACCATTTTTGTCATATTCTCGAGGTGTATAAGTGAATATATATATATATATGAGAAATATTGCAAATACTTTGATCCCCACTACAATCCCTGATTTAAAGTATGTCAATGTGCTTTAAGTCAGGAATACTGGTGACCGATTGTATTCAAACCAATGTTCAATTATTCTTCAATACCCTAATTTGAGTACAAGCAAAAAGACGAAACCCAATATTATTTTCAATAAAATCTGACTTATATAAAAGAAAATCAACTGTATTACCCTAATTCGCACATGATAAAATTAATTATGAAATTAGCATTCTATAATATTTAAAAATTAAAAACTATTTTTTTATTCCCACATATTTAAAATTGGACATTTACTAATATGGTTCAGATAAATCTAATTTTAAATAAATCGACTAATCCAGATGGCCTTGGCCCACCATGGGGTTGTTGCGCCAATGCTGAACAAGAAAAGAACGTAAATAGTAACATATCTGTGTTGTATTACATGAATTCAAAATTTTTTTCTATTTTGATTTTGCTACTCTCAAGTTGCCATTTCCCAACATGGTACTGGCTGTGGTTTAACGAATTAGCATATTTTTATTATGATATCTTATAATTATTCCTTTACTTTTTTTATCATGTATCATAAAAAAGATAACGGAAATGAAGCACCATCTATGCTAGTTGATGTGGATATTTTTTATTATTCATTTCTGTCTGTCTGGTGACTTTCTTTCATTGTTATCTTATGTTGTACTTTATAAAAAATTGTCGAGTGCTAGTTTTTATCTCTTACAGAGAAGACATATGTGTTTCCTTAGCAGTATAATTTTTTTCTATATAGGCAAATATTATTATTTTTTTTACTTTCTATTATTCTGCTTCAAAAATAACGTTTCTATATATCTTGTTAATAAGACTGAATTGTAACAAAGTATCTATTTTAGTACAAAATATTAAGCTAAGTAATGTGCATGCATTTCATGTGCACATTCTTATACAATAAAGCATATATTAGGATACATTAAATACACACATTGTTTATTAGCTATAATAATTAATCATTATTATAATAAATAATTAATAACTATATATTAAGGAAAGCCAATAATGAATCATGACTTACACATTAGTTATTATTAAAAGAATAGATCATTATTATTGTACTTATTTATTTACAAAAAAAAATCTAAGTAAAATATTAAATAATAGTTAACCATAGCATTTTACCTATTACTAAACAAATGCAATTCACCAACAAAAATGGCAGCTGTGCATTTATTCTTTTATGCTTACAGTTCTTACAAAGCATTTAATTCATTTCTGATTTCTTCATGTACTAGTGAAACATTTTGAGCCTCATAAATCTATTCGTTTTATTTTCTTTGAAGTTAAAAGCATGTATTCTTATAAATAAATAAATAGCATATACTTTTTTAATAAATGTAAAAATTTATTCGTAATTAAAGTATGAAAATTTCACTGTATACACTGTTTCAGACATTTTTTGTCTTTATTGTAATGAAAATAGAAATGTGGTTGGATTTTTATAATTTAGAATCTCTTAGAAAACTTTCTTAAATACATGATTTTTTATATCATCATCAAGAAGCATAATATTGAAACGTATTTTGTTTAATTTCGATTATGTCTTTTGGCCTTTTTTCCCTGTTTTTTGAAGCCAATGTTGTACTTCATATATATATTCAACATTAACTATTATCCTTCAGATAAATACTATTATCCTGAGAATGTTTTCTTAGATGCAATTAGTAAAAGTTTATATGTTCCTTTCATCGCATGAATGAAACTTTTTGCCCCACTCATAGCTCACTGGCAACGCTCGTCTTGGTGTGCATTAGCGCTGAGTTTCAATACGCTGACAGCTTTGTTGTTTCACAATACGAGGAGACTCGATGGCATTAATGGTGCTCAGCATCTTTCCTCGAGACTCTGACTACCTGATGGGAGTTTTCTTGGTTTTCTACTATACAATATGGCCTCCTTCTTCAGCGACACGGAGCCAAGTCAGACGTCTACCTACTGGTGCTCCACCACAACTAATGCTGTCCCTTTCGCTCCATCGATGAGTAGACTACTCATGGGGTGTTCTTCCCTCGCTGCCTGACACAAGATTAGTCACAACACAACAACACACATTTTTATTGTATTGTTCATTGTATTTTTCAATGTATTTGCTCATACGATCAGTATTAGTGCGTGTTCATAAGATCATATTGCTTATAAGATCAGTATTAGAATTAGTGTTTCAATACTAATAATTCACAGAGTGTCATATATACATGAGTATTATATCACTCTCTATACATGAGTAGACTATTCAAGGGGTGTCTGTGCTGCATTGCAGTCCTCATGACTAAACACACACACCAAAATGTTCTAAATAAGTAGCAAATAAACTCAGTTGTTAATTTGAAATACCTGAGATGGTTAGAAAATATTTTTGGGTGTGTGACGCACATTGCTGAATTTTCTACAATTCTGTCCTACAAGTAATAAAAGAAACAAATTAATGTACTTGGAATTCACTAAAAAAATATTTTTATATTGAAAATTGTATACTGATTATTCTAAGCTTATCTTTCAAGACATTTTTGATGCATTTTTAATTTGTATGTATTTAATTTATATTTGTATGTGCATTTTATACAATGTATGTAATACATTTTAATTCATTGCTTATAAAACATTCTTGATTTGGAAAGTGATTATCATTAATTTTTTGGGCTGTTTATTTAAATGTTTAAATTTTAGGATGAATATTTTTAATTTACATTCATAAAAATGTTTTTGAAACTTACTATTATAAAACTCAGTACACCATTACATTAAATGTTATATATTTACTAAAAACAATTACATTATATTTCTAAGAAAATTAATAGCCCATCCATAAAAGTGAGAAAAATAACTCTAATTTTGAAAATAAAAGTTTTGAAACCTTACTAATCACAAAAAAAAAAAAAAAAAAAAAAAAAAAAAAAAAAATTTAACAATGATGTATCACTTATTAAGAGCTAAGTAAAAACAGGCTACTAAAATGCGATAAATCACGATTGGTTGTTGACAGTAACGTTCAAGTTTTAAATAAAAATTCAATTTCTGATACGTTAATTGCAACAACGTTATGAAAGAATTTGAAATTAATATGCTCCTTATTTTTATATTATTTTATTTTATTTTATTTGTTTATTTTATTTTTATTTATTTATTTGCGTATTATAGGAATAAAAGCCAAAGAGTTTTACCAAAATTATCCATCGTTGCCTTGTTTTGTTACATTGTTTCCTCAGAAATAAAACAATTTTTTCAAGTACAATAAAAGTATAAATTGTTTACTATTTAAGACAAGGCTATCTTGAATACAAAGTAACATAAAGTCATAAATTTCTTTAAATTTTTAGATTTTTGAAGTTTAATTTATTACTTTTCTCTTATACATCTATAAGATATATCAGTTATTTATTCTCTTACAACCCACTGAAGGTTCAATTCTTCAATGTTTTTCCATAATATTTTTTTCTCATATCTGTACAAGAAGCAATCAAGGGTTAAAGTCTGGAAAACATGGTGGCCATAACAACGGCAATGGATTATATCACCCAGTCTATTGACCAGGAAATTCATCATTTATATAGTCATTAGTATGAGATATTTATATCATTAAACACATACATACACCAATAGATAATTGGCAAACACGGCAGTATGATATATCTATTAATATATAATATTTGCAATTAATAATATTCTTTTGACCTGTCATTTTATTTGTAGAAGAAATTCTGTTCTTCCAAGCTATCCGAATACCTGCTTAGATATATTTTGATTTGGATCCAATCATCTGGCATACAGAAATAACACGGTTTATAATATCCGGAGGGTACGTTTTCCTCGACAAAGATTCTTCAGGATATTATTAGTTTCCCTTACAAGTTTTATTTATTTATTTATTTTATAGACTCGTTTTTCACCTGTATATGCATACTTGTGCATTTTCAGTTTTATTCTGCTTTTTCAGTGTTTATCATTTACAAAGTGAATATATACAACATGACATTGAATTCGACTATCTGAAGCTAATATACATTTTGGGCAGAGTTTCCTTGTTTTAAAAACTTTTATTATGAGACTAACTTAATAATAGAAAATTTTTGTATAACTGACTACTACTTTATAGATTTGTTATACAGGCGGATTGCACTTCCAATAAGTTCCTTATCCGCTTTCTTTTTGTTTTCGTCTCGTGTTCTTTATTTTCTCTTCCTTTTTGTCCTATATATATATACTAGTATATATATATATATATATACACATACATAAATTAGGTGTTTTTAATAATTTCTTTTTATGTAGAAAATAGTTCAGTTACAGGAAGTATATCCAACAGCATGCGGCTTTCACATATCTATGAATACCTTCTTCTTCATTGGCGCAACAGCCCCGTAGTGGGCCAAGGCCGTCTGCCTATTGACAGATTTCAAGACAGGGGATATTTTCCTTTTACTCTGTAGAGTTGTCTGCCCTATGCACAATGATCTACTGTCATGTTAGTCTCGAACCTACAGTTTAAAGTGGATTCCGAACCACAACAAACATTCATGGCACCACCGGGACTCGTACCCAAAATCTGGGTCACCTAGCGCCAGAGCGCTTCTATGAATACCTGCTTTAACATTAATTTCGTAAGATCATTGAAAAATTAATTGGGGATGCATTAATTCAGTTATATACCGATCTTAATCTACTTTAATCGGACAAATCTCGAATTTTTTTATCTCATCTAAATAAACCTGTCACTATAATGATTCATAAATCCATGTTTGATTTTATTCCAATATTAACTATCGCAGCCTTGAACAAAGACCGGAATGAATAAATTTTATAAGATTCTATGATGATGTACAAACTTATAAATCTTTACACGTTACTTAACCTTTAACATTATTAATCGGCCTTCCACTCCGCGACATCCATGTAACCGACTCTTCTTAAGTGACCTTGGCATGACCCCTGTGATCTCTCTCATCATTTATATAGTTGCGGCGTCATCAGTTATATATCTCTGCAACAGTTCGAGGAATTTCCAAAAGAGAGTTAAGTTCGTGTAACATCTCTAATGGTTTATAAAACTTTTGTTCAATGACTAATGATAAACATTCTTAAATAATTTCTCTTCTAATTTTCTGAACAAATATTCACCATCTTTAAGATAGTTCAAACATTCCTTTTATGAGAAATCAAGAAACTGAAAATGAATTAAGATAATAAATAAGAGAGAAAATATTCAATTTTAACATTCGATACACTAATTTTTTTTTTTAAATTTATTTTCTTTAAAAATTAAAATCCACTATATTAAGTAAAAGGGCCTGATGTCCGATTGTCTGGCACTTAGTGCCACAAGTTTCGGGTTCGAGTTCAGTCAGGGCCATGGATGTTTGTGGTGGTTCGGTATCCACTTTAAATCGTAGGTCCCAGTCTCACTTGACTGTAGGGAGTTGGGAGTAGGGCTGAAAGTCATACCTCGTAAAAAGGAAACAACTACCATCTAGAAATCTGCCGGCAAAGCTGACAGCCTTGGCCCACCAAGGGGCTGTTGCGCCAATGATGATCATGATGAGGATATTAGGTAAAATTTCGTATTGTACAATAGTTTTTCTACTTAAAAATTAACATTAAATCAATATCAATGTGTAATTAATTAGCTGTAAAATTATATCCATCATATAATTATTGTTATACTTGTTTAAAGTGAAAAGCCGAAGTTTATAAATAAGTTTTTTAACCTTTTTAAAATCATCATTATCTTAATTATAATTTACTATTTCGCAAATTATAAGAGAGGATATATATAATTTTATTCTATCGAAATTGACGTGTTGCAAGGAGATTTCAACTTTTATTTATTCAACTGTTATTTATCTTCTTATATGGATTTAAAAGTCTACAAGTCGATCATTAGAAAACATTGAATAAAGATTTTTCTAATATTTAAATATTTATTTTCTAATTAAATGGATTGTATTTCCTAACGTAATGCATAAAATAATGCATTTAGCTCATATTCTTAATTAGTGATTCATGAGACTTCCTGTATTTAGTTGTACGCTTTATTACTGGATCATACTATTTAGTAGTACGCTTTATTACTGGATCATACTATTTAGTAGTACGCTTTATTACTGACTCATGAGACTTTCTGTATTACGTTTTATTACTCAGTTCTGAGACTTCCTGTATTTAGTTGTACGCTTTATTACTCAGTCATGAGACTTTCTGTATTACGTTTTATTACTCAGTTCTGAGACTTCCTGCATTTAGTTGTACGCTTTATTACTCAGTCATGAGACTTTCTGTATTTAGCTGTACGCGTTATTACTGTATCATGAGACTATTTAGTCGTACGCTTTATTACAAAGTCATAAGACTTCCTGCATTTAGCTGTACGCTTTATTACAGGAAGTCTCATGACTCTGTAATAAAGCGTTAAGCTAATACAGGAATAAATACAAGATTTATTTCTGTATTTAGCTGTATGCTTTATTACTGAGTCATGAGACTTCATGAATGTACACCTGTATTTAGCTATATGCTTTATTACTAAGTCATGAGACGTCCTGTATTTAGCTGTACTCTTTATTACTGAGTCACTATCATTAAATTATTTAGTACCACAGTTGTGGAATATTTATAAAAATATAAAATAAAAAAGTATCTTTAGTGGGTTATAATTATTAAAGTACAATGCAAATTGCATTATTTTAATTCCGAATTTTCTTTTGTTTATGAATCTTATTCGTATACCTTTTTAATCGCAAATTCTCACAGTTTAATCGGCTAAAACTACACTCTGCAAAGTGAGCCATTTGCTTTTCATTTGTGTCATGGAATATCCTATAAGAATATCGTTCAACGTGATGAATTGGCACAAAATCGAAAACAGTTTTCTTTCAGGGCTTTTTCAAAAGTTATAGTCGAGAAAAAAAAAACCTCGAAAGAAAAATATCTCAGAGCCACGCAAGAAACAATCCCTGAGAACATTTCAACGTCAAAGAGAAAAAAAAAGAATTTCTGAGAAAAAAAAATGGCAGAGGTGTAGTTGGTTTTGTGGAATAAAAAAAGAATAGCAATGGCTTTAGTGTTGCTATAACAGGAAAAAAAACGTGCATAAGAAATCCAAACTGCTCGGCCATTCTTTTTTCTTTTCATTCTCATGAAGTATTCCAAAACTTCACGCACTTAGAAGTAGAAAAAAAATGGCTTCCGCACCATTTTGAATTTTTTAAATGGAGAGAGAATAAATTGAAAATCCTGGAACTTTTTAGGAGTTTAAAGAGGTTAAAACAAACCGAAATCTGTGTATTCGTAAGAATTTATTTGCTTAAATTTAAATTCGATAAATGGGACTTAAATAGTTTAAGACAAATAAGAATTGTTTAAGTTCCTTGTAACAAAAGAAGCAAATGTTTAATTTAGTATTGTTTGATTTACATGGCTGTCTTAAAAGCTTAAACGGACTTAAATCATGATTAGAAAAATACGAAGAAATACAATTAAATAAAATTTTCATACAAATAAATAAAATACATTTTGTGACAATTTGTGGTATGAAGTATATGCTACAAATGTTAATAATGTAGCTCTAAAAGAATTCTTTAAATATTATCTTCAATAATTATATAAAAAGAAGCAAATGACTAAACGGAAGTACTTAATAACCAACCACTTAAAAAAACCAAGAATTACTTAATGTTTTAATTATAACTAGAAACAATTTGTTTCATTCTTTAAATGCTTATAAAATGTTGAATTGTTTTTATATAATTACTGTATATTTATTTTAGCATTCCTAATTGAATGTAAATTTTGTTTTTGTATAATTTATTTATGCTTTTTTACATTGATCCAGGAACCCATTAAGTATGATGAACATTTTAAAATAAGTAATTCCACTTAGGCGGGTCAACATTGCATTTGTAGAAATTTGATTTGGTTTGTCACTCTACTGTTATTTTGTGCACTTTTTGGTCTAATAAGAGCGGGACCTACAGTTTAGAGGGATTCAGAACCACTAACAAACATCTATGTCACCACCAGGGTTCGAACCTGAAGCCTGTGGTACCAAAGACAAGAGCACTAGCCAATTACCCACCAAGCTGCTTGTAGCAATTTGAAGAAGTAGTGCCTTATAGGAAGACTGTTCAGGACATTTCCAAATTTTGTTTATTTTCGATGCCATGAACAGTCATGTCCATTACAGTAGCATGGAGGGGGACAATGAATATATATGGATATATATCTCTTTTAGTGGGCAAATATGAAAGTTCCAAGAGGCAGGCTTACTATTCAATTATATGGATAGGGCCTTCGCGATCCAGTTGTTCATCCAAATGCAGGTACAGATTTTTACTCCATCGTAAACAAACCCAATTTAGGTTTTTCTCCATAGAAACCATTGGAAGGTTTGTATCTAGATTTACTATAAGTATATGGCTTCGCGTAGGATGGTTGCAAACAAAATATTCTACTTTGTACTCCTTACACCATGTCACGAAACGAAATTTTTAATAGAAGTATTTATTCTTTATTGAAGATAGAGCCCAGATTTTTCCACAGTTGTTCAAGTAAAATAATTGTTCTAGCGTGAAACAGGAACCTGCTATTAGAGAGTTTTTGCATACCGTATTTTGGACGTCCGTTAGTTTTTCTCCCTAGCGCGCATGCTCATAGGAAATTGCGCATGCGTATCTGTAATAATGTTTCCTATGAGCATGCCCGCTAGGGAGAAAAAACTAACGGACGTCCAAAATACGGTATGCAAAAACTCTCTAATATACCAGTCATATCCTTGAAAGAGGTATATTTGGTTGGTTCAAGTTATGTACATTGTCAGTAGTGGAGTAACTATACTATCTGAGGCCCATAGCAAATTTTTTGAAAGGGCGACCCACAACTCAAAATACCATCTGTTTTTTTCTTTTTAATAAAGTATTACTTAAAAGTGCTCTTTTAGGTTTGCAATGTCCATTTTCGATCAAAAACCGTTTCACTTGATCATTTAGTACTTTAAGTCATTTATTACTTTGATGCTGTCAGATATCATTTATCAGTAATGTATGACGAAGAAAGTCATTTTCTGTTACTTCACTTTAGTGTTTGACTATGTGTATCGCTAGTAAAGAGCTGTCGTGGTTTTTCATCATTGTTGTCGGGAATTCAATGCTATCAGTTTTGGTTCGGATAATTTCTTCATTTCCGCCACACTGTATGTTTGTTTTTTCTTCCTCACTCTTCAAGTATCGATTTATTTTAGGTATTTAACTTCTAATTTTTTTTTCTTCAAACTCCGTCTTCCTTTTTCGTTTTTCACTTCCACTAAGATATTTTCTATTACTAGACATAGTATGATCTCATTTCCACAATCAACTAATTAACTTTACGACTGATCTCGGATTCGATTAAACAAAAAAGTAACATAATAGTTATGTATAGAGAATCCGCGAAATAAGAGACTTCCTTGCTATCTGGAAGTCTCTGACTTGCCAGAGAGAATTCCCACTTTATTTTGCAAGCACAAGAAACAGGAGAATTTCATAACAAGTAAGTTTAAAAAAGTTCCAGTGACTCATGGGTGACAGCGGGACTTCCAACTTTTTATTTTGTAAGTACTTATTCAACAACCAGAAATCGGGTAAGTTCCTAGCATTGAGATTACCCGTGCGTACCTAATATTATTACTATATTATAGATATAATATATTTTTCATACAAATGAATAAATTCAAAATCTCTATAAACATTTTTTTAATTTATTAATTTTGTAACTTGAATTTATCAAATACAAAATTAATAAATTTTACTTTATTTTGTAATAATAAATTTTAGACCTTTCCTGTACTCATATCCACTGCTCGTGACGTGACCCGGGGTAATTTGCCCCTTCCAGCCACCCTTTGTTACGCCTCTGGTTGTAAGAATTCTTTTTGGAGGACCGCATTGACTTGTAGATTGATTTGGTTTGTCGCTCTACGGTCATCTTGTGCACACGAGGCTAAGCAGACCGGGACCTACAGTTTCAAATGGATTCCGAACCACTCACAAACATCCATGCCACAGCCAGGATTCGAACCAGGAAGCCTGTGGAACCAAAAGCTACCAGGCCGTCCATCTGTCTAGATTTTAAGTGGAGTTCTTAAGGCATCTTTACCTTTCGAGGTATATTTTGAGTCGGCCTTGGTTGATTGGCCAGTTGGCCTTGAAACAATTATCGATATTTTTGTGTGTTACAATTCATTAATCCTGTATGCCAGTAAACTTGTTTAGGGAGGAGATCCAATCCAGGTCTTAAAAATATCTTTCTTCTACTTGATTGTAACAATTTTTCCCTGTATTGACCATTTCTATAGTTTCTGTGATCTCCGCACTTACTATTGATGCTCCTTTGAAACTTATTTCTTTCTATTCCTGTGGTCCTATTGTCTGTGGTACCAAATGCCAGAGCACTAACCAGTTGGCCACCAGGCCGCACACTGACTTTAAAGTGGCATCATTATTGTACAGTTATATATTAACAGCATTCTTGATCTAACTAAATCTTAATCACTGGTGCAGTTAATGATTCTTGCATCTTACAAGACGATATTCCAGGACGACACTGGGCTTGGTTCGCGGAGAATTACTTTCGTGAGGAGACTATAATATGTGGGTTAGCCAGTACATTCCGTACCCTATTGAGCATATTCAGGACGTTTTCAGTAGATGTATGGCTGCACTTAACCCACTCCGGGCAATCCATCTGGTTCCTCGGATTGCATTAACACAGCAAAGGGCTTTGTTGCCCACTGAGGGTATAACCATCATTTTGAGTATGGAACATCTCTGGTGTGTCAGTATGACTGTTATAGAGGATCATAAATACCATATAGGAGCTTATCGCACATTGAACTCGAATAGTATGTTTCTATTTTGTGTAATCTCATATCAGAAAATTGTTGGTATTCTTCAGTTCAGATTCGGGAAACAGTTTTTCATAAATTTGTGTGCCTAATTTATGAATAACTGTTTATTTTTTTATTATTATATATATTTTTTAATTTTATTATTATCATTATTATATATTTTTTGGTTAACGATGTATAAAGTTTTTTAGAGTGAGAGACTAGTTTTTCAATAGTGTCATCCGTTTGCAATCATCTATTATTTATTTACTTTTTGTTGATGTATGTAAACCATTTTACACTATACATTGAAAAGTGTTTACTGGGATCTGAAATATCCTTGCATATTACAACTTATTTCGTAAAAAAATAAAGGCAAAAGCTATAAAAAACGAATAAACTTGATAAAATTCACTTAGGACATTTCTATCCTAAGGAAAAAGATGAAAAAATAACCATTAAAAAATCGCGAATTGGAATTTTAAATTCGAAATCACGTCTTCTTAAAGAAAGCAGTTGCATTAATATTGAGACAGTTGTCATCTTTTTAAGAATAAAATTAATTTTTTTTGTCTACTTTATAGCATCCACTTATTTAGAATGAATTTAAATATTTTTTTTCATGAAAACCTAAGGCTTAAACATTTTATACCCTGATGTTATTTCATGGTACATCTAGAGACCAAATTATTGCTTCTTCTTACAGAATAAAATACTTGGATAGAAAATATAACACCAAATAAGAACTTTTTGAATAGTGTAAAATAAAGAAGATTAGATTGATTGGTAACGTCCATTTGATTTTAGAAATCATGTCTTTAATAATAGTTATTCTTTCTTTAAATTTATAAATCTTTTCCATGAAATTGGAGCAATAAATAATTCAAATCTTAAATAAATATTCAATTCATATTCACGCAAGTATTTTATTTAAAAAACTCAAAATTAAAATGTTTAATAAGTATTTCTACTGTTCGATTGTATTGTTATTTTTTAAATATGTTAGAATGAGATTGAATTTGGTATTCTATATATAACTGATTATTCAAAGAATGTAAGTATCCAAAATTTTATACCTTTTTAAAAAGATATTTTTGTATTTTTTCTTTCTTATCTTTCTCTCAGTCGCAAAAGGAGAATTTAGTTAACAACTTAATTACTATTATTGCTCTATTTTTTATAAATTATTAATATGCCAATGTATTTATAAATTTTTAAGCATTGTTTACAAAATAGATTTCGTAAATGTTCTATTTCTATACATCATTAATCCAGGCTTTCCATTTAGGTATACCAAGAATATATTACTAATACAAATTAAAATTTGGGTTATTATCTATCAAGCCGACTTTTAGCGGTATGTTTCACCATTTACTACATTTCACCATAGTACATGACATATGGGAGAAATCCCGGAAAAACAATAAGCAAATTAACAAAGAAAAATGGTATTATATGTTTATTATGTGTGGTATTATATGTTTATTATGTGTGGTATTATATGTGTGTGCATATACAAAAAATGATACCTAATATAATAATAATAAAAACTACCTATAACAAAATTATCATATTAGGTATAATAAATAATATCTAATATAATAATAACAAAAAATATACCTAATCCTGTTAAGGACTATAATTTTTTGTGGTAATCTTAACATACATCCAATAAACATTGTGCCGGCTACACAAATATTTAATAAATGTTTTATTAGTCGTTGTATTAAGGGTTGTATCTATTCAAAAATGTTTAAACTATTGAGCATTAAATTGTTGCATCTGTTGAACAGATGTTTAACAAACGTTGTAATCCTACAGCAAATATTTACTTTGTGTAAATAATGGAGATCATAAATTAATTATAATCCTTTATCTGTCTCTGTAGACATACAAACAAAGAGTTACAAACAAACAGTAATAGGAAAATGGTGTACTTATACCTTAATGGATATTTTTTCGTGGAATTCTTCTTGACATAATTTATTAAACTTTGCATCTATTAAACACATGTTTAAAGAAATGTTCAATTTTTTAAACAAATGTTCATTAAACGTCGTACATATTAAATATATGTTTAAATAAAAGATGAATATATTAAAACATATACTTAAAAAAAATGACGAATTTATTAAATGTAAATGATAAATTTATTAAACGCATGTCTAAAAAAATGTTGAATTTATTAAACATATCTTTAAATAAATTTTTGATTTTATTGACAAACTTTTAATAGACGCCATACCTATTAAACAAATGTTTTGGTTTGGCTTGTCGCTCTACGGTCATCTTGTGTACACGAGGGCTAAACAGACCGGGATGTACAGTTTAAAGTGGATTCTGAACCACTCACAAACATCCATACAACAACCAGGCAAATGTTTTAATGAAATCCAACGAAAATATTTACTTTGTGTACGTAATTGAGATTATAAACTGAAAATAATTCTCAATTATGTATACAAAGTAAATACTTTCGTTGGACATACATCTCTTAAACGAAGTAAATACTATCTACGAATAAATACAAATACGTATCTATTAAACATTTGTTTAATAAATTCAAAACTTATTTACATATACGTTTAATAATAATAATAATAAATATAATATGTGTGTTGGCTGAGTGAGTTTTGAAAAATGTATGGCTTATCCTTTCAGAACTATAAACTTTTAATGTTGTCTTCTTTATCTATATTTAAGATATATATTTAATTAACGTATTATGGTTAACAACCGTGTGTATAGATTAAACTTTATTTCCATCTAATAGACGTATTAATTAAATATACGCTTAATACATCTTGTATCACTACAAAATTTATTTATTTTGTATAAATCTACATTTTTTAACAAACTACATAGAAGTGAATATTTTGGGGTTTACATAAAATAGCTCTAATTTTCTGACTGAGACAATTTGTGAGGCAGTAAGCTACCTTCTACTCTACAAACTGTACTGTAGATCACGCTTTAAACAATTTTCATTTTTAGATCAATTACTATAATGGTGATTTATGCTTTAGAGAGATGCAGAATTTCATTAAATTTTTCACCAAGAAAATTTTTGAGGAATAAATTCTCAAATTATGGGTGTTTGTTGGGGCTTTTAGTAAAGGAATTTGGAGAGTCTTCGGAACAAAATATTCATAATAAAAGCTCATTTCTTATTGTTGTTGAAGATTTGCCAGAAATGCAAATAAACTATTAAAATGCTGGTTTTACATTTTATACCTCCACTAACGTGTTATCTCTGTTTAGGTTCTGTAATATGCTTTTGTAAATGAGCTCGTATTTCATAATTTCACTGATTTGAAAATTCTCATCTTTAGATTTTGTATTTTAACATTGAATATGTTTTAAGGGAAAGTTATCATAAAAATGAAGACACAACTAATTCTATGTGATTCTAATGATTATTTTAAAGTTACATTATTAAATATTTTTTAGTTTTATCTTGTAGTTTTGCATTCACAAATTTCGTTTTTACTTTTGGAATTATCTGTAATAAGTTGAAAAAAAAAGCATAATCATTTTTTAAATCTTTTACTATTCATTAACTTGCATTATTTAATGTAATTAGTTCAAATTTTTATTTTTTTCTATCTACATACACTCAAAAAAGTATTGCAACACTTGCCATGCATGATATGCAAAGCTACTTGTAAAATTATTGAATCACATTAAAAAAAAAAAAATTAGTCAAGAAGTGATACAACAAGTGACATACAGTATATAATTTTTTTTATTGCTATTTTGAAATTATAATTTGATATAGCCTTTTATATATAATTTAAACGCAAACTGCTGTCAAAAAAATTTTTTTCTTTCTAATGCAGCTGGCAAACACTTAGACAGCTTGGTCTTGGAAGTGATACAACAAGTGACATACAGTATATAATTTTTTTTATTGCTATTTTGAAATTATAATTTGATATAGCCTTTTATATATAATTTAAACGCAAACTGCTGTCAAAAAAGTTTTTTCTTTCTAATGCAGCTGGCAAACACTTAGACAGCTTGGTCTTGGGCGCCTTAAAGCAAGCGCTGCACAGACGTTACTCACTTTGCATTACCCAGGGGGCGCGTATAACTTGAAGATAAGCCACGGACGCGGAGTAACAATGTCCCCTCTACGATCCCATTAGGCCGGGACCTACGGTTTAAAGTGGATTCTGAACCACTACAAACATCCATGGCACCGCCGGGACTCGAAACCTCTGTCAAAAAAGTATTGGGACAATTTTAAAATGAGAAATTTAAAAAATATGTAGCTCATCAATAAATTATTTACTACCATATTTTTAGACTTTTATTTTAGACAAAATATCAGCAGAAAAGTTTACTTACGGGGAAATGGTGAGAAATAAAGATATATAGGTTGACGTGCGAAATCTGGTATTAAGTCATTGGAAAAATGAAAGATTCGTTCGTTGTATGGGACGAATCTTGAAGCTCAGTAAGTCTACTGTTTTTATAAAAATTCGCAGTTTCAAGAAAACAAATAGTGTTGAAAGCAAACAAAGATCAGGGCTTCTTTGAAAGACACTGACGCGAAGAGAGTTGAATTGTGAAACAAGCTCATATTAATCCAAGAATTAGTGCAGTAAAATTGACCAATATAAAAGTAGGTTCCAGAAATCTTTAAATCCTAAAACTGTCAAAAATTTTTAAAGAAAATTTAACTATCACAGCAGAGTAACTTGGAGAAAGCTCTACAAAAGCAAAATAAAATCGGAAAGCTTGACTGGTATTTGTTAAAATTTACGTAAAGCAGTCAAAAGAACTTTGGGAAAATGTCCTTCTTGTGGATGAAAACAAATATAACATTTTCCAATCAAATGACAAGCAAAAAGTTGGGAGCACACCAAATACAGCACTGCTTAACAGAAAACTGCAATCTACTGTATAATATAAAGATGGCAACTATTTAGTCTGGGATTACATGAAAAATTCTGATGAGGGAACCTAGACTTTATAGATGGTACAATAAATAAAGCATAGTGCGAACAACTTCGATATCTCAATACCTTTTAATTTGTATCAGGATAAAGACCCAAAACATACTGCTGATATTTGTAAGTTATGGGTACTCTATCACTGTTATGGAATTATTAAGACACCTACCCAGCGTGTAGATCTTAATCTCATTGAACATATGTGGGATTATTTGCAGCAAAAAAAAAATCAACACAATATTTCTAACAAGAAAGAGTTAAGAAAGCATCTGATCGAAGAGTGGGTTAAAAGTCAACGGATCATTTTGCACAATTTGTTCAAATTCATATCAAATCGACTTCGAGAGGTCATAAATGCAAGGATGGCCCAACAAGATGTTAATTATCGTGTTCATACTTTTTTTTCTGAATTTATTGGATGATGTCCCAATACTTTTTTGAACAGATTTCCTGACTTAATTTCTTTTACTTTAAAATGTAATCATAATTGCATTAATATATGAATTTTGTTTGATTTACTCTGGTTTGCATTTTTCAAAATGTGATTTTTTTTTTGTTCATTTATATATTTAAGTTATATATATTATGATACAATCCTGTGAACTTGTATTGGGTCCCAATACTTTTTTGAATGACTGTATATTGGATTTAGAATTGATCAATGGAGATTTGGGGGAAAAGGGTATTAAATTAAGTGTACTACATAGAATAGAAGAATACTACTAGATAGAATACTTATTATTTCATATTTTGTTTGTATTATTTTCAATTAAAAGTTGTTATTAGGAAAAACAAACTTCATTCTCTATTTCTGGTTTTTTTTTTCCTCCTATCATTCGAATATATAATTCATATTTTTAAATGTAACCACAAATAACATCGGGGAATTTTTTTTTTTAATTGTTCATTTTAAAGATAAATAATATCATAAAATTAAAAAAATATGCTTAGAAAATAAATTCAAAATTTTAGAAGAATTTGTAGACCTATGAAGGTCTAAATAAAAAAAGCAGTTTATGGAACATATTGCAGATGGCAATATTTTATTCAAAAGAATTTTTCACGAATGAAATATTTTGAAACTGTTAAGTAAATTGCATCTCGTCGAATGAATCACCCCAAAGAAATACTTTATTGCATCTGAGATATATTGTTTCAAATAGGAAAAAAAAGAGAGTAATAATTTTACCTGCTTTGAAAACGTCGAAATAAAAATGTCTTGGTCTTACGTTTTCTTTTAGTAATATATTAAAGATTTTGTTAAAATATTTAAAGTGCTTCTTCAAAATATTTTCCATTCTATCAATTTTGTATTTCAAAATTTGTAATAAATGTTAGCGTGTTATACATATATAGCAATTTTTAGTAAATTTTCAAAGGATGTAATATACATTTCTGTCGATGATTTTTTTTGTAAAGTTTTTCATTTGTAAAAGGTATTTACAAATGAAAAACTTTCAAATTATATGCATTTTTAAAAAAAAGAAAAGAATTTCATCATAATATTATGTTTCTTGGTTTACTGGATGGGTTTTCTCTTTTCTCTATATAGAAAATTCAATTACATATTTGCTGTTTCTTTTCCCACTTGGTAGACAGCAACATCGTAGCGTAGGGGAGTTCGTATCGTATCATCGTATCGTAGGGGAGATAACCCGGAAACCTCCCACCACGTCGTCTGACAAAAGAAGCCTATATCAAGCGTAAGAACCGGTGTGGTTTCATGGAACGAGGGAAAGCGGGAGGGGGGGCAGCTTCTGCTGTGATGGAGCCCCCATAGGTAGAAGTCTGACTTGGAATCCGAGTCACTGAAGAAGGGTGACGTTGCTTTCCAGGTGGACTTTTAGGTGAAGCTACCCCACATTTGCGTATCGTAGGGGAGATAACCCGGAAACCTCCCACCACATCGTCTGACAAAAGAAGCCAAATGCTGAGCATCCTAAATGCCATCGAGCCTTTTCTTTTT
This sequence comes from Caerostris darwini, assembly GCA_021605075.1. Taxonomy (NCBI): domain Eukaryota; kingdom Metazoa; phylum Arthropoda; class Arachnida; order Araneae; family Araneidae; genus Caerostris; species Caerostris darwini. The sequence continues at coordinate 63,915 of BPLQ01001058.1, read as the reverse complement.
TTGAAACAGTGTCTACAACAAAGCCTCCAGCGGATTGAATCTCTGTCCTAATGCTCACCAGCGGCGAGCGTTGCCACTTAGCCACGAGTCAGGCAATTGCATATGTAAATAAATATAATCATCAAGAAATCGTTGTTTTAGAATATTGGAATTTTGACTTAAGGTTATTAATCCTTATATAGGTAGATATATAGCAATTTCAGCGTTGTTCAGATGTGTCGTTTGAAACCTTCATTAGTGTTCCCACTATAACAATCACAATTTTTAATGAACTGCTGATCGAATATCCCCTAGAAAGGACAAGTGGGAAGTTTAACTGTCCTCCTCTACAAGACCGCGGCCTGATTACCAATTGGCTAGCGCTCTGGCCTTTGGCTTCAGGTTCGAATCCTGCGGTGGCATGGATGTTTGTGAGTGGTTCGGAATCCATGTTAAACAGTAGGACCTGTCTAATTAGCCTAAACAGTGCACAAAATGACCCTAGAGCCACAAACCAAACCTCTACAAAACCAATGGTAGGACATACCTTTTAGCAGTTTATCTCAGCAGTTTCTGAAATAGAAACAAAATTTTCGATCGATTTTGCCTGTTAAATTTCAAACACGCTTTACAACAGGCCGCTCAAGTTTTAAAATAAGGTTATACTCAGGATTTACTGTAAAATTTTTTTTATAATTTTGTTCTTTTCTAGCTAAAAAAATTATGTTCGGTTTTTTTTTTTTTTTTTTTTACCCTTAAAATGTTCTTTAAAAAAATTAATTGGGGGAAGATGATATATTCGATAATTAATTTGGTTCGAAAAGTATCAAATTGATTTAGTAATTACTTTTTTAGTAAGACTAATTACTTTTTTTCGCCAATTTATTCATTAAGGACATTAATTATTTTTCGCAGAACAAAGCAAAATTTTCTTGAAATTGTAGAATTAAATTTAAAAAATTGTCTATTTATAAAAAAAAAAAAAAGACGCACGAAAGTCGAAGATTAAAATTTTTCTGTCTTTGACGTTCTTTTATTAATTAATGTGAAATATAATTAAGGTAATCAATTTTTTAAAAAATTAATTCCTCGAAAATATTTGATTATAAATAGTCTGTTACATTTTTATTCATCTAATTGGAATAATTTTGTTAGACATTTAATTTTTTTAACTTAATTTCTCTGAAAAAGTTTTTTAAATCTTATCGAGATTATTAATTTTAAAATAAGTTTAATTGTTTTATAAATTATTATGTTTAAAATTAACAAATAATTAATAAAACAAGTAATATAAAAAAAATATAAGTCAATTCCTACTTTTTTTTTCACTCTATTGCAGAAAGTCCTTTATAAATCATTTTCACTCATTTTTTAGAGTTATCTGGCACCATCTATTGGTAGATGTATGCAACTTTAATCTAAAAAAATGTAATTAATTAATTAAATTTAATTACTGAATGAATATTTGAAAAAACTGTGTTAACATCTGTAAAACTGCAGTTTTATGAGTTTATTTGAGTGGATGAATAAAAAGTATTTTATGAACGATTGAAAATTTGAACAAGATATATATAGGGAGAGTGTGAGCTAATAAAAGGAATTGGAAAATCATAAAATTGTTAATCTACTGCATGTAATAATTTATTATGAAACATTCAAACAGATAAGAATTCGGAATTAATTAATTAATACGAATATTAAGAATTAATAGATGTCTGATATTATTCCCAAACATTTAAAGTATTATGAATTGAACATTAATTCGTAAATAGAATGATGTATGATGGGTAACTGATATATTTATAAATATGTGAATTGTGATAAACGAAAGCTATAAATAAATTTCAAATATGAAATAAAAAAATTAGTTAACGTTAAATTAACTAATGAATAGTATTTTGGATTTCTTATCATAGAGTTATATTCGAAATCTGACAACTAAAATTGAATTCGATGGTAATTGTGTAAAGTGCTGAACATCGGGGACTTGAATGGCCGAATGGCTAAAGCTCTGGCGCCGTAGGTCCCGGTCTCATATGACTGTTGAGCGTTGGGCGTAGAGCTGACAATCCTACCCCGTAAAAAGAAGACATCTAATGTTTCGAAATCTGCCAGTAGGCAGACGGCCTTGGCCCACCGTGGAGATGTTGCGCCAATCATGATGATAATGATAAACATCGACAGCAGACTGCCTGGTATGATTATTTCGGATTTTTTTCCCCATTCAACACACAAATGTAGGTATGTTATCCCTAAAATTACATGATTTGTCGTTGATCGTAAATCGTCAATTGCCTATTGATGTAACAAAAACCATTCTGGCTCTATCCCAAATTGGTTTTTTTTTTTTTTTTTTTTTTTTTTTTTGTTTCTTTAAGGATTTTTTTTTTTAACCTTGCTGGTTTTAATATGGTTTTTCTATTATCTTAATTATTATGCCTATTTCGCCAAATTTTTAATTGACAATTTAATCTAATTAAAAATAGAACAGAAGAACCCCCTGGACAGTGTCCTATCTCTCTTGACTCATTTAGGTTTGGTTTGTCGCTTTACGGTCATGTTGTGCACACGAGGTTTAAACAGGCCGGGACCTACCGTTTAAAGTTGATTCCGAACCACACACAAATATCCATACCAGCAAAAGGATTCGAGCCTGAAGCCTGTGATACCAAAGACCAGAGTGCCAACCACTTCTCCATCAGGCCGTTGACCTTTTTAGGAGAACTATTCGCGGCAAAATTAAGTCATCATATATTAAGGAATTATTGTGAACATCAAAGAAACAAGTAATATAAAAAAAAATTTAAGTCAATTCCTACTTTTTTTTTTCACTCTATTGCAGAAAATCCTTTATAAATATTTTCATTCCTTTTTTTAAGTTTATCTGGTGCCATCTATTGGTAGATATATGCTACTTAAATCTAAGAAAAACTAAATTTAATTAATTAAATTTAATGAATGAATTAATATTTGAAAAAACTGTATTAACATCCAGTGTCATCCACTACAAGTTCAAAAAAAATGTGCTTGATCTTGATATATAAAAGAATGAATAAAAAGTATTTTATGAACGATTGAAAGTTTGAACAAGATATATATAGGGAGAGTGTGACCTAATAGAAGGAATTGAAAAATCTGGGAGACAAGCGGGGATGATTGGAAAAAAATATTTAGTGAAAAAAGACTGTTTAGACTAAAAACTGGACACAACTGCCTCCTGAATATCTGGCCAACATAGGGATTGTAAACTCTGATTTATGCTTTTTATGTAAGACAGAGAAAATGAATAAGGTCCATCTACTTGTTTGGTCGGGATTAGACTCTTAAATTACAACAGAATGGCGATTTGTGTATTCTTAACTGGAGGCCAAGAGAAAGCATGCCTTGATCACACAGACATTTATTAGAGTGCTTCTAGCTTTTAAAAATTTTTATTCTTAGAACATTTAACTTGTCTTTAATCGTTTTTAAGATTTTACGTTCGTTTTTCTTAAAAATGTCTGGTATTTATTTCCCTTATGTAATTTTGATTTGTTTATACTTTCTTTTTGATTCTACAGTAAGTGGTTAAATTTGTGTGGATTGAATTCCAATAAAGCCATAGGTAACAACGACAACAGTTAATCTAATTTCTTTAGTGATATCGTTAATAGTTAAATTGATGTTAAGATGATAATTGTTAATTACGAATATTTTTTTTAATTTTTTAATATTAATTTACTTAGAATATGTTAATCTTAAATTATAATGTTTGTACATAAAATAATGAATTTATCTTATTTTCTCTCACAAAATAATAAATATATTAATGGTACAAAATAATAAATAATAAAAAAATAATAAATATAAAATTAATTTTTTCGGGTTTTTTTATCGTGCTTTATAAGGAATGAATTATCAGTTTTGTACAAAAAGGAAAACTGAAGTTTTTAAACTCATTAATTAAATATTAATTTTATTAATTATCATTAATTTTCCATTTAATTCCCATGAAATAAACCAATTAAAATATCCAAAAATCTATTTAAATCGTTATTGATGGATAAATTAATATAAACTCAGAAGAAAAAGTTTATATATAATAATTATGTATTTTTATCAGTTGCGAATATTTAAAAAAAATTAATTATTAATTTTAAAACGACTAAAAGGCTATCAAAATCACTTTCAGCAGACTGCCATGCAATTAAAATATTTTAAGAACTACTGCTCGATTTCATAGTATCATGATGAAATACAAATTAAAAGTCGTGAATATATAAAAAATCTATATATATATAACAATGAAATTTTATTTCATTTTCAAAAATATTCCAGAAGTAGACATCATTTTAGCAAATGATTAAAAATTTCCGTTTGAGAAACTATCTTTAGCTTATTAAAAGAGTAGTGTAATAACGCATGTGATGACTGTGGCACTCGAACAAAAGTCAGGGATCTATTAAGGATGAAGTTAATGAGATTTTATGGAATAATTACGCCCTCAGACGAGAACCTTTCGGCTGAAATGTCTTTAGAGCCTCCATCAAGATGGACGAACGAGATAAGGTCCCTTTCACGCTCAGAGAGAGATGTTTGCGTGGATTTTCTGGTGCTGATTAGCATTGTTTACGATGCTATATTACAGCAACTATTTAAAAACAATTGTTTCGAATAGGTGGCTAAACATATCAAGAATTTCATTAGACACTTTTTCTTTAAAATTTCTGAAGCGTTATCTGATTTGTTAATAAGGTATAATGTCTTTCGTCTACATAACTAAACAAACCTGGTAGGCAAATTTGAATGGATTGAGTTTCAATAAAGCCATACGTAATAACAACAAAAACAGTTAATCTAATTTCTTTAGTAGTGTCCTTTTAATAGTTTAACTGGTAATATGGTAATTTGTTAACTGGTAATATGGTTTGTTAAGATGGTAATTTGTTAATTAAAAAATATTTTTTATTATTTTATATTAAATTACATAGAAAGTTATTTTAATATTAAATTGTAATGTTTGTTCATATAATTAATAAATTTGACTTATTTTCTCTCTAAATAATAAATATATTAATGGTACTAAAATTTATTTTTTCTGTGGTTCCTTTTCTTGTCATGATTTGCATATTTCCCAAGAATTAAATGGAAAATTAAATTAAAATATAAAAAAAAATATTTTTTAAATCGTTATTGACGGCCAAATTAGTATAAAATATGAAGAAAATGTTTATGTATAATATTTATATATAATTATTAGTTGTGAAGATTTAAAAAAAATTAATTATTAATTTTAAAACGATTCACAAGCCACTTTTAACAGACAGCCACGCAATTAAAAAAGGCGTAAGAACAACAGCTCTATTTCGTAGTATCATAATAAAATACAAATTAAAAGTCGTGAATATATAAAAAATCTATGTATAACAATGAAAATCAGCCTCATTTATAAGAAAGTTTACAGGAGTAGACTTCATTTTAGCAAATGATTAAAAATTTCCGTTTGAGAAAGTATCATGAGCTTATTAAAAGAGTCGTGTAATAACGCATGTGATGACTGTGGACCCTCGAACAAAAGTCAGGGATCTATTAAGGATGAAGTTAATGAGATTTTATGGCATAATTACGCCCTCAGACGAGAACCTTTCGGCTGAAATGTCTTTAGAGCCTCCATCAAGATGGACGAACGAGATAAGGTCCCTTTCACGCTCAGAGAGAGATGTTTGCGTGGATTTTCTGCAGCTGATTAGCATTGTTTACGATGTTATACTACAGCAACTATTTAAAAACAATTGTTTCAAATAGGGTGCTAAACATATCAAGAATTTCCTTAAACAGTTTTTCTTTGAAATTTCCGAAACGTTATCTGATTTGTTAATGAAGTATAATGTCTTTCGTCTGCATTACTAAACAAAAGCCACCATAATAATGAATAATAATAATATATCATTCATATATATTATTATCCACTATATTATTATTATCCACCATATAATTCCCAATTGAGTCCCATTTCCGCAACCTTTGATCCTCCAATATTCTAAAAAAAATTAATGCATATCTAATTCAGGATCTTGTGATTAGTGACCAAATTGATTTTTGATGTATATTTATCATATATTATTTTTTAAATATATATTTGTTGCATGTTACTGTCTGTTTTCATATATTTATCCCGTAAAGCTGCATATTTTGAAATATACGGAAGTATCCAAAATGCAAGACAAATTTAAAAAATTCAAAATTCGAAAACTGATTATGATATTAAAATACCGTTTGTATCAAAATGATGGAAAGGAAGTAGTTTTTTTTTTTGTTTTAGTTTTTTTTTCAATGTAGGAAATGTTAACTCTGCAATAGTTTTCTGTTTTTTGTCCAATAGATGCCACTATCATTTAAATGTTATGTATTGCATAAGATAAAGCCTCAAACAAATGGCTAATAACTTTTGTCAGGTAAGGCACCACACTTTTCATAAAATTATGCAATATTTTTGGTAGTAGGAACATATAAATGTCCTTTCAAGTTGAGAAAGATGTTTACGTAGATATTCACTTTGGGTTTACAAGTATTATTCAAGTACCTCAACAATCAAAATTAACAAGAAGTGAAGTCGGGCAAAGGATCGATTGAGGACATGAGTCTTCCCATAAATTGAAAGCAGAATTTGTTTACAGACGTAGCAATATGAGAAGCCGTTCAATCACATATGTATATAAATAATAGGTGGGTGGGAAAGTTCGTAAGCTGACACATAGATGTCGCTACTAGTATTAAATCCATATGATTTTTAGTTAGCCCTAACCATCAAAAGACACGTATATAAGTTTGACAGCTGTTGCCCTAGCCCACTTGTTATAGATATATATAATAGCGTATATACATGCGCATGAACATATATATATGCGCATAAACCTACATACATGTGCTCTAACTAATCTATCCATCTATAAAATAAATATTGTAAATTAACGATAAGCATTATTCCATATAAAAAGCATAGTAAAAAGTACAGTATAGAAAAAGCACAGAAATTTTTATCGTAATAGACACAAGATGGAATTGTATATATACATAAAATTGCATCATTTGACTATTGAAATAAAAATCACTATTTGTTTTAATATGCTTTTTATATAGAAAAATATATTAATATATATGCTAATACATATTAACAAAATATAATGTAAATAGCCATTATTCAGTACATTATATTAGATATTAGTCATTAAAAACGTAACCCAAAAAGCATTAACAATTCAGTCATTTTATCCCTTTTAATGTTGGTTCATTCAAATTTATTGTGGATTTGAAATATGTTTGAAATAGGACAGTCGAAAATATGCATTCAGCAATTTTATTTAATTGCCAACCATTCAACAGAACAACAATTTTTAATCACTTACATGATTTTATTTTGTCATAGCAATTGCATAAATGATTAAAGTGATTAAATAAAAAACTCTTATATATATTTATATATTATAAACGTTTATGTTGTATATTTGAAAATTAAAGATTTCTGAGTATCAAATAAGTAAATAAAGAATCATGGTATATTATCACCGTTTTCACATTTTCAGTTAAGTATGTTAAATATTTTATGATTGTTATATATATATTTTCATAAAACATATCTTCGATATTATATAACGACATACTCATGTAATCCTTTTTATTAATAGTGTTTACCTTTGTTCCCCGTTTTACGATAATACTGTATTTGTGCGTTTCCAAGAAACAAAGAAATTTTTATTGATCAAAGAAAAGATTACGGTTGCAAATACTTAATTATTAAAACAATCTTTAATATAGACGACAAATGAGAGATTAGATCTTATTTCCCATAATCTCATTTATAATTACATAATAAATAAAATATTAATAAATATAAAATTTATTCATTTCAAATTTAAAAAAAACATTAAAAAATTTAATTCATTTCAATTTTGTCATTTAAAAATTTAAACAAAATTTTATTCATCAATATACAGAATTATAAATGCATTTTTTGTAGTATGCAGTAATATGTCTATTATATATATATATATATCGTTTGCTTTAGATGTTCTATTGCTTAGGCTAATTTATATTTTATTATCTGAATTTTTTTTTTAATTTTTTTCTTTTAATTTTCCAAATTAAACTTTATAAAAATTAAAAAAGACTTCATTTTTTCAAAACAATTCTCCTGTGATATCGGCTAGTTTTCTATAGAAAAGAGTTTCTACAGTTTTACACAAAATTTATTTTTTAAAGAAAAAAAGTTATAATATTTAAAATTGTAAATGTAGTACGCCTATTCTTTTCTATCTGTATTTTTTTTTGTCTTACTTGCATAAGGACATCTAAATACAGAAAGCTGCTCTTACATTAAACTTCACACAGAATACTACGGTGACATATTCCAAGTCGGCCATGTAAATTGAGAGTCTTTAGAAATCGTAAACACGGACCCGAACGCTATCATCTCCTTAACCTGGAAGCCCCGAAATGTGCCATCCTTGAAACGCAGTGTCTCAACGTATTAATTGAAACGTCGGGAATGATGGAGGAGTCTTGTCAATGCAGTCGTGCTTTTCAAATATTAACTCTTGACGACTCTATCCAGTTCTAGCGGCAAGAATAACTTCATCAGCGCGCGAGAGTGAGTGTCAATACATTTTAAAATATCTTCACTACTTAATATAGTGTACATTTTTTTATTTTTATCGAATTAAATTTGGCTGTCTTAAAATTTTGGAGAATTAATTTCAAAATATATAAGGTTTCTGTAAGAATTTAATCTTTCTCATGTCACGATATCGCCAAATAAAGAAGTTCCATAATCGAATTTTATTTGCCAATTTTTTATTTCTTCGTTTTACAATTTTGTCTATTTATTTTGCCAAATGTTTTATAATGATTTATTAACATTATTTTTAATAAATAAATTTCGCTAGTAAGTTTTAATCAAAATATTCAAATAATATAAATTTAAAGAAAAATAAATTTTATTAGGAAAAACGTTTAGAAATATTTTATGATTTAAAAAAAATTACAGTAGTTTAAAAATAAAAAAATTATTTAGAAGATGGCAGAAACTGATAAATTTATAAAATTTCTTATTCATTCTATTAATATATAAAACTTAATTTTTTTTCCTAAAGACTAGTGACTAGTATATATATAATATTCGTCTGAGCCGATATATTGGTTATTCATAATATAATTTAATATTACTCAATTATGTTGTATAAAGTTTATTTTAATTAGAAGTTTCCCGTAATTTAAAAACATATATATTATAACATTAACTGCGATTTTCAATTTAATATCTGATTAATGAGGTTAAAAACTAAAATTTTCTTTTTTGTACAAAACTGATTCGCAGCTACAAAAAAGCAAAATATAAATATATATTATCTATAATGAACTCATGAAATAAATTTTAAAAGCATTTAACGTTTAAGGACACGAAAGTACAGTCCCCCAAAACAATATCCATTAATTTTATGAGAAAAAAGAAACTTGTAATTAATGTCGGATTTAACAGATCAGAAACATGCTGCTACAAAATTAACTTGAATTTTATAAGCAATTGAATACTATATTTAATTAATTTATTTTATGTTTCGTCAAACTAATAGCAAATTCAGATTTATCTAAAAACAGTTACGTCATATGGTTTTAAGAGAAAAATATGGTACAAATGAGTATAAAATGCATTAAATATTGCATTTTTAATAACTTAGTATGGCAAAAACTTATATATGGCGTTATATTTATTTATTTCTTAGAAAATTGTAGAATTTTTTTTTTTTTTATTTGAAAACGGCACGAAATTCTTTTCAGTTTTACATAAAAAGAAAACTTCTCAAAGTAATAAACCAGTCGTTTAATTGGTGTTCCAAATACACAGCGTTGTGGAAGAATCAGCCAAAATGTGCTGAAATATACAGGGTGATTATAATTAAACTCCCACTTTTAAAACTCTGTAAAAAAATACCACCCGTTACAATGAGTTCAAATTTGAACTGAAGATACTTGAAGAAGAGGGAAACGGTATGGCATCAAAAAAAAAGTTCCAAAAGGGGTTCCCCTGATTTTTCCCACCCAATTTGGTATGACCTTGCCGTGGCGGAAGGCCTTACCACTAACACAACTGTTCAACTTGTCACAACTGTTGAATGACTTGGAAGTCATTTTTTCCGTCAAAAAACCAAAACTATCGAGCACATTGAACACTAAAGTTTGTTTAATGTGCAACTCATGCCAAATACGTTGTAATTTCGATACAAAATATCACTGTCAGCCGAATTCACTTTCGTTATACCGCTTACAGCGTCATCTATTAATACACTTTGGGACTGTTTTTATGTCGTATCGTTTCATCCTTCTTCAAGTATCTTCAGTTCAAATTTGAATTCATTGTGACTAGTGGTTCTTTTTTTACAGCATTTTGAAAATGGGACTTTAATTATAATCACACTGTATATATAATTTCAGTAGAATATTTATTTTGAGATTTCTGTGTACTTCATGTTTCTTTGAATGTGTTATTTTTAAGAAATTACCTCAATCTCTATATAATTTCATAAAAACCAATTTCGCGTTTGAATAAAAATTTTAGAACTAAGAGGGACAATATATATTACTTAAAAAAATGTTAAATTAAATATCCTTTTAAAAAGCCATGAATTATTAAAACAAATCGATTTTTTTTAATATAATTTCAAATATTCTTCTTGAAAAACAAAGATATATTTTAAGAAGTTATATAATAAATATAAGATGCACCTTTCCTGCTGTTTTTTTAAAGAAATTAAAAACTTTTTAGTTCGATATTGAGCTTAAGATAAACTTTGAGAAGCATGGTAATTCAAACTTCTGACGCCTAAACTCACATTTTCAAGAAAAATGTTTGAGAATAGTTTTACAATTCATAGAATATTTAGAAATACGTTTTGAAATTTGAAAGATCTAAAAGAACGTGTTATTTCGGTACTCCATGCAGCAATTTAATCAGATCTTTTCAAAAAAGAAATGAAATATTCATGAATGTTTTTGAATTATCTAAAAGAATTCTTCAAAAAGTTTGCTAACTTCATAGAATATTCATCCGTTTGGACTATAAAAATTCATAACTAAAATATTGATTCCTTTTTTTGTATAAAAAATGTAATATTATCTTTGTGACACAGGTTTTTAAACTTTATTTATAAACGCTTAAGCTGTGAAAATCTTTTTGAAAAAGATTCTAAAAGAAATCCTTTTATGTATTGACTTTTAATTTTTCTGATGTTTAGATTTTTTTTATCAAAGTTCTTTTCTAAACCTAAAACTTTTTTTTTTTACTGTACATATTTTGCTTCGTCATGTAAAAATATATTTTAAAGTTAATTGTATTTATATTACACTTGCAAAAGCCTATATTTATTAAACTATATATATATATTTATTTATTTAAAAAAACATATATTTGTTTATGTTGAAATATTTATTAAACGTCACGCTTTATTTTCAATTTTTTTTAAGAAGTGTATCCATTTATTGAATAAATAAATTCAAATTTTATAACCTTCCAAACATAAATATTTCACAATTATTTCCTTTGAAATTATTCAATATACATATTCAATCGCATAAATAATTTACATTTTTGTGTTAAAAAGTAACACATTTAAAATAAATAAAAATCCTTTCCTTCATTGAAATTGTATTAAAATAATATTTACCAGTTTGTAAATATTATCTTCACTTTAGATAACTTTATCACCCTTCCTTTTCCTATATTTAAAAATGTGCGTTATCTTTTGTTTTCGTTAGTTTAAGAAGATTTTAATAGTAACACACATACACACACGCGCATGCATACATACATATATATATATATATATGGAGCCAAAGTCAGACTTCTACCTACGGATGCTCCATCACAACAGAAGCTGCTTCCTTCCCCTTCAACCATGAGTACGTATGGGCTCGTGGGCTTGGCCAGCCAAGTGGGATAAGAAACAACAACATATATATATATATACATATAAATATATATATATATATATATATATATATATATATATATATATATATATATATATATATATATATATATATATATATAGTGTGTTATGTAGTTCAAAAATATAATGATTGCAGTTCAAAAAAGGACGCAAGAATTCGGTGTTTAAATTTATATTCTAAATGTTATTTCCACACACACACACACATATATATATATACTACTAGGCCCAACAAGTAGGACCAATTTTTATTTTTTTCAAAAACTCTTTATTTATTCTTCCAAATTTATTTCATCGCCTTCAAGTTAATCGTCTCTGGACACAATGCACTTATGCCAATGTTTTTTCCAATACTCAATGTATGCTAAAAAGTCATCGGCAGGGACGGCCTTCAAAGTGCGCGCCGATTCACGTTGAATCTCTTCAATCGACACAAAACGGTGTCCCCGGAGTGGTTTTTTGGGTTTAAAGTATAGCCAGAAGTCGCATGGTGCTAAATCAGGTTAATACGGTGGTTGTGGAACGATATGGATTTCAATTTTGGCGAAAAAGTCACGAAGAATCAATGCAGTGTCAGCTGGCACATTATCGTGATGCAAAACCCAAGAGTTGTCTTTCCATAAATGCGGCCTCTTTTTGCGAATAGCTTCACGCAATCGACGCATAACACTCAAATAATATTCCTTGTTGACAGTTTGGCCCGGCGGAAGAAATTCTTAATGCACCATACCACGGTAATCGAAGAAAGCAGTCAACGTGACCTTGATTTTTGAGCGACTTTGGCGTGCTCTTTTCGGTCTTGCTTCACCTTTGTAACGATATTGATCAATTGTCTCCGGGTCGTAAGCATAACTCCAAGTTTTCTCTCTAGTTATGATGCATTTCAACTTGTCCTGATAGTCAGAAAGCATTGTTTCACATACTTCAATGCGATGATGTTTTTCCAACAATTTCAGTGTTTTCGGTCCAATCGAGGTTAGACGCGTTTGTGGCCCAAAAGATCTTTTAAAATGGAATTGACCGATCCTTTTGAAATTCCAACATCATCAACAATGTCTCTAATTGTAAATTGACGGTTTGCAAGCACCAGATCTTTCATTTTTTGGACGTGAGCTTCGTCGGTTGAGGTGGATGGTCGACCAGAGCGCTCTTCGTCTTCAACGCGTTCTCTGCCGTCTTTGAACTGTTTATACGACTTCTAAACATTTCTTTACGATATAGGAATGCTCACTGAACGCCTTCTGCAGCATTTTATACGTTTCCGCAAACAAAATTTAATGCAAGTTCTTTGCTCAATTAATACAGATATTTCAAAAATCGCCGGAATCACTTTTAGCGTCTCACAAAGCCAAGTGTAAATCGATTGACGTTGATTGAATACTTTGACGTAAAACTTTACACAGATGTCAAGGACAGTGCCAACAACCTACAAAATAAATTGAAACTTCATATCTTCGTGAAATTTAAATCGAAAATTAGTTTTACTTTTTGGACACAGTAATATACACACACATACAAATAAATACATACATGCTTTTACACATTTATACATATATACATGCATACACACCACACACACAGAAGTAACTTAAGAAATCTAATTGCAGAATAAATAAACAACACAAATGTTTTAATTCTTATGTACATGTTAGAAATGTAATTAATAAGCACTATCAAAAGCCTAATTTGATTATTTTAAGCGAAAAACTGTTAACGTGAATGCGTCCGTGTACGAATTTTCCAGCGTAATAAGTAGCGAATCGCTACTGCGACTGCGTATTAAGTAGCGAATCGTTAATACTATCACATGTCATTAATTCCGGAAGCTCTTCGAAGTATTACGAGATCACGAATAGAAATTTATTAACTTTAGTAGTTGCATTGTTAGTGGAGAGATTTTATTTTTGCCCTTCAAATTTTTTTTATAATTTAATAAATTGTAATTAATGATTTTTTTTACAATTAATATAATTTTCATGGAGACAATAATCCTTGAATACTATGTGTTTTTGTTGTATGTACCATTACACTCTTAGAACTCCAATTTTGATTAAGATATATTATAATTTGTCGTATAACGAATAATTTACCAATAACAACTTGCATGTTCAACTCTGTATTCAATCTTATTTCTTCAAATGTAATTCCAATTACACATTCCAGTCACATTAATGTGACCACCACCGACTTTCGACGTCAATGTGAAATAACCCATCACAAAAGGCAGGTGGCAGCACATTGCAGTGGAGTGTATATAAAGAATTCCACTTAATGTCACTTAAATAACACTTAATACCCCATTCCACACTTCAAGTCAGAATATACAAGAGTGTATATTCAAAGCTGGCTTTTGACAAGTGGTCACATTAATGTAACTGGACTGTGTATATTTGTTCATAAAATGTTAAATCAATTCACTGTTAATTAAATACTTAATTAATGTGTTGGAGTAAAATCTACTTGTGGGGGGTGAAGGATTAAAATAGTAAAGATATCATTGATGTCAAAAAAAAGTTCTGAAATGATTGATGGGAGGGATTTTATGTCAGATCTTCTAATTAGAAATTATGTTTACATATTGATATTAATTCATCTATATTTTCATTAATATAGAAATTTCCAATGTGGCAATTAATCCATTTATCTATACTTAAATCATACTCAATCCATTTATCAATACTCAAATCATATTTAATCCATTTATCAATACTCAAATCATATTTAATCCATTTATCAATACTCAAATCATACTCAATCCATTTATCAATACTCAATCAAATAATAACTATTATTATACAAATAACTCTTGTTTATTTACTCTTGCTGATTATTATTACACAAATAACTCTTTGTTTATTAAACATTATCAACAAAGTCTCCATTAGATATATTCATTTCCGACTATTTTTTGCTAGAGTTACTTAATAATAATACAAAATAAAATTATAATCAAATTTATTATAATAAAAGCTAAAGTCATTATTATGGATTCCTCTGTAATACCTGTCAATTTAGCTTTTGTCATTAGCCTCCATATTATGTTTGCTAATACTTTTATAATAGATATAAAAAGTTTGTAAAAAAATTGTTTTTAAAGGTGATAAAAATGAATTATTTACATTAAAAATGCATAAAGGTTGGTATTAATTTTTTTTTTTCAAATCTAAAATGTGGGCGAAATTTTTTAGTCTTTTTTTATATATATATATATATATATATATATTCTTGTGTTTTTTGAGTGGCGTATAGTTTTTTGAAGTATAGTTTTTTTTATGCGAGAGAACTTTTGAGAAAAAAAAAACTTCCTTTTTTTTTTTTTTTTTTTTTTTTTTTTAATTTTTAAGGTTTAATTTTTTTAGATTTATTTTAAGATTTATAAAAAAAAAATAAGATTTTTTTTTACTGTTCATATTAATTCTATTTTCATAATAATTCTTCATTAATTTTTGTCCACTTTCTTTACATATTTTTGTCTCATTTAAATATTCTGTATATGTTCTACAATATCTCCAAATAAACCCTACCAAGAAGTATCCTGTATTTCTTCATAACATCTATCAATGAAAGATAAATTTATTCTGTTAAATACTTTTTTATAATTACAAAATCAATAATATCTTTTTTTTTCATTTTTATACTATATTATTTTCATAAATGTAAAACTTTGCTTTTTCTATGTCATTATTTATGATATTAGATTTCATATAATTATTTAATAATTTTATATTATTAAATTTATCACACATTTTTCAAATAACATTACATATATCTAAATTGTTTACAATATATTGAACTTTATAAACAATAGCCATAAAAAGAAATCTCTTTTTAACATTATTATGTCATTGACAGCCACTATTTATTTGAGGACTTTACTAATGACGTGAGATTGTTATTCTAAATCTGCTTTACTTTTTAAAATAGTTTTTGTGTTTAACCTATGGATTGCATACCTTCTTCATTTTTTTTTCTTTTCTTTTTAATTCATTTATGTATACTTCTTGTAATATTTTAATTCCTACAATACCATCCATCGAGTCTTCTATATTTTTTTAATTATGAATTTCATCGTCGATCTATTTTTATCATCATCATATTCTTTAATTTAATAACTTGCAATTAACTTTAAATGTACTTTTTTGAAACTTAGAGTGGAATATGAACAAGTAAATCTTTTGTTACATTGTAACCATGCTTCCACCTACTTTCTGACAGGAACACCCCCTGTCGCTTTCAGGAGAAATGGTTATTTGGCCTACAAACTCTCACCCGGAGAAAAAGTGTATTTCTTGCACCTTACGCGTAACCGAGTATCGAAATTTCGGATTGGAAGTGAAATCTTTCCATCAATCTATAATTAAATGTCTTTAAATGTGTTAAATATTGTACGTTTCTAATTGCATGTGTGTGGCGTTTGTGCGTCAATAAAGCTGTGATTTCTCCAACCTCCTCAACCCAACGACACTCTAGTTACAATCTGGTTGCCCAACCTGCTCGCTACAACATTTATTTCATTACTTAAACTTCTATGTAGTATTCATTAAGATATTACAATCAATGTCATTATGTTTTCTTTTCAAGATGCTATTCATTCTTTTCTTTCAAAACATCTTGTTTTCATTTCTTCCAACGTTATTACACATTTTAGTTGTACTGAAATTATAATGAGTATTGATCACATAAAGCATACCACCCATTATCTTAATAGTTTTTAAATAAACCATTTTTGTAAATGAAATATATCATTTTTTCAATAGCATATTTTTAATTTTTTATATTTTATTATTTTTTAATATTTTACAATATTTATCATTTTTTAAAATTTTTATGTGATTTTTAAAATTTTTGTACTTATATCATTCTTTAATTATAAAATTTTTAATTATGGCATTGGTCTATTTTTATAATAATTCTTCACTATTTTTAAATATTAAAGAAATCAGTTTTTTTATGTGATATGTTATGTTTAAAATCTGAATGATAATTTTATTCCATTATAATAATGATCTATATGTTTTTATAATTCTATTAAATATATCTATTTCATTAGGAACATGTTTTAATATTTCTGAAATATAACATTTTTCTTTTGTATTATAATTTTCAATGAATTCAATATTATAATAAAATTTGAAAATTTTATGCACTTTTTGAATTAAAGAAATAGCATAAATATAATATAAAAACAACTTATTTAAGAATAATCTTTGAAGAAGAATAGCTTACGTACGAATAATTTTTTTAATTATATGCATGAATAACACAATATATTAAATTGAAGAAATAATTAAAAATCAATATTTCAAGAATAATATTTTTTTAATTTAGTGAATAGTATAAAAATAATAATTTCCGAAAATAAAATAAATTGTATGAATATATTTTTTAATTAAAAAATTAACTTAAAACTAATATTTTAAAGATAAACTTAAATATTATTACTACTTTTTTTATATTTATATATTATTTTAATCAATGAAATAATACGAAAATAATATTTAACTCATATATGAATATTTTTTGTATATTGAATATATATGAATATTTTTTAAATTAAAAAAGTAACATAAGCATAATATTTTAAGAAAAATAAAGTATATGAATATTTAAAGAATATATGAATAATATTTTTAATTTAATACAATAATATTTCTTTATGAATTACAGAAATAACATAAAAAAATATTTCTAGAATTACATATATATGAGAAATTTTTAAAATTAACGCAAAAAATTAAATTTATTTTATAAATTAAGAATAATTTATGTAAAAATAATTTTTTTAAGAAGAACAACTTATTAACAAATATTTTTTTTAATTAACGAAATAATATTTTAAGGATTACAGCTTATATATGAATAATAAAAATTTTTAAATTTAAAAAAAAATATTCTAAGACGAATAGCTTTTATATGAATAAAATATTTTTAATTAAAGAAATATTATTAAAACAGTATTTTAAAATAATTTATATATGAATACTACTTTCTTAAAATTTAAAGAAATATTATTTTTATATGCACTCAATATGATGAATATATAATTAAATATATTATTTAAGTTCATGACTTGAGATTTAACAAGTAGTATAAAAAAAAATTTAGAAGTCAATCCTTACTTTTTTTCACTATATTGCAGAAAGTCCTTTATAAATAATTTTCATTCATTTTTTTAAGTTGGAAAAAATTCTCTTTCTCTCTCTCACATACACCCTTTCCATCTCTCTCATTAATTTATTCACAACTTTTATTTTCCATTTTGTTTCCTCCTTGACTCAAACTACAACTCAGAATGAAAAAAGAATCTGAAAAACTACACGCTTCGCTATTGACGGTATTTATTCCTAAATTTATGTCCTACTAAATATCTTATATAAGAGAAAAATTTTTATCCCATATAAAACTAAAATTAATTAATTAAATTTTATTACTGAATTAATATTTGAAAGAACTGTATTAACATCAAGTGTCATCCACTACAAGTTCAAAAAAATTTATTTGATCTTGAGTGGATGAATAAAAAATATTTTATGAACGATTGAAAATTTGAACAAGACATATAAATATATAAAGGGATAAGAAACACTTTTTAAAATTATATTAAACAATTGAAAGAATTAAATGGATATAAATCAAATGAGTCAAAAAGTTTTAAAATCATACTTTCTATTAATTTAAACGTGTAAAAAATATTAGAATATATTCTAATATTTATAAAATTCTAATATTAAAAAATATTAGAATATTTATGGTTATTATTTATTATAGGTTATTCAATGTATAAATGTATATATTATGAAAAAATTTTATTATATAAGATGAGAAAAATAATATACAAAAATATTTTTTTTTTAAATAAAAATAAAAAAAAAAAAAGCTTTATCAACATAAATTTGTTAAAACTTTAAAAAATATCTCAAAAAAGTAAAATTAAATCTGAAATATCAAACATTAGATAAAAAACTCAAAATGTGAAATTTTTTTTGTTTTACTTATTTTTCGAAAATGCATTTATAAAAATGTTTTTCTATTAAATTATGGAGGAGGTTTTGATGAGAAAGATAAACTCTTTGGATTCTCTTTCAACTACATCAATTAAAAAATTACTTGAAAAAATCAAACATATCTAATTAAGGAAATAAAACAAATACCCATAAAATATGAAGACAAATATGTTGTAGACCTAATGAATGAAGAACGGGATTTTTTTCCTTTTTAGTTTTTCTACCTGATTGTTTAAATAAAAAAAATCATTAGTAATGGAAATTTTGAATGAAACTCCAGGTTTGAAATTTTTATATAAAGGAACTAAAAAGTGTAGACTAAAAGAATCTTGCACATATTGTTGAATTTAATAGAAAGAATTAAATGTTTTATATTAGTTTTATATCTATTTTTTAATGTAAAAACTTATTTTTAGATCCTTTTTGTATTAAGTTTTTAAATGTAAATAGTTACCTTTTATAATTTTTTTCATTCATTTACATATTGATAAAAGTGCGCCAGGACATACTATTCTATTTAAATATTTGAGAATTCTAATTTCTTTTTTCCAAACACAACTGTAATGGTTCTTCATTTTTAATAGTATGGCAACAAATTCTTCGAATTCAAAGATCTCAACAACATCAAACAAACTTCTTTAAGCATAACTAAAATGGACATGATATTGTCTTCTTCGATAATTGTGACTATTATAACTTAAAACAATAAAACCTTCACATTCATTCAGAAATCCTAAATAATCATAATCAAATTCTTGGACACACATTAGTTTTCTAGTACATATCAACATGGGGATGGCATATTTGATGAACAACTGATCATGAAACACAACAAAATCTTTCATATTCTCTGAAAGGTTTCAACCACATCAATCGAACTTCTTTAAATATAACAATTAAAATGAACATGGTATTGTCTCCTTCGATAATTGTGACTAATATATCGTAAAATAATAAAACCTTCACATTCATTCAAAAATCCTAACAAATTTTAATCAAATTGTTGGACACACATTAGTTTTCCAACACAAATTAGCATGGTGTTGGCATCTTTGATGAGCGCAAAGCACAACAAAAACTTTTAGATTCACTAAAAGATCTCAACAAGCGCAATTTCTAGCACAGCAACGAAAATGGCCATGGTATTGTCTTATTCGATCGCTATATCACAAAACACAATAACATCTTCACATTCATTCAAATAACCTAATCAACTGCAGTCAAATTCTTCAACACTCATTATTCTTTCGACCCAAATCAACATGGTGTTGTCACCTTTGATGACCAACCTATCGCCAAACACAACAAAGTCTTCATATTCTCTCAAAAGATCCCAACAACTGCAATCAAACGTCTCTAAACACAACAACTAAAATGGACATGGTATTGTCTCTTTCGATAATTGTGACTAATACACTGAAGTGACAAAAGTCATGGAATAGCAATATGCAAATTTTCAGATGGCAGTAGCATCGCGTAGAACAGGTATAAATGCGCAGTGCTTTCGCAAAGCTTTCATTTCTGTTCAAGTTATTCATGTGAAGAGGTTTTGACGTGATGATGACTGCACGACGGGAATTAACAGACTTTGAACGCGGAATGTTAGTTGGAGCTAGACGCATGGGTCATGCTATTTCGGAAATCGTTAGGGAATTCAACATTCCCAGATCCACTGTGTCAAGAGTGTGCCGAAAGTATGAAATTTCAGGCATAACATCCCACCATGGACAGCGCAGTGGTCGACCGCCTGCACTTAACGACCGAGACCCGCGACGTCTGCAAAGAGTCGTAAATTCTAACAGACAAGCAACACTGCGTCAAATAACCGCAGAAATCAATGTGGGACGTACAAGGGACTTGTCTGTTAGAACTGTGCGGAGAAATTTGACTTTCTTGGGCTATTCCAGCAGAAGACCGACTCGAGTGCCTTTACTGACAGAACGACATCGCTTGCAGCGACTCTCGTGGGCACGTGAGCATATCGGTCGGTCCCTAGATGAATGGAAAACCGTGGCCTGGTCCGATGAGTCACGATTTCAGTTGGTAAGAGCTGATGGTAGGGTTCGAGTGTGGTGCAGACCCCACGAAGCCATGGACCCAAACTGTCAGCAGGGCACTGTTCAAGCTGGTGGTGGCTCCTTAATGGTGTGGGCTGTTTTTTCATGGCATGGACTTGGTCTTCTGGAGCGACTGGACCGAACATTGACTGAAAATGCTTATGTTCAGCTACTTGGAGATCACTTGCAGCCATTCATGGACTTCATGTACCCGAACAACGATGGGATTTTTATGGATGACAATGCGCCATGTCACCGGGCCACAACTGTTCGCGATTGGTTTGAAGAACATTCTGGACAATTCCGACGAATGATCTGGCCACCTAGATCGCCCGACATGAATCCCATCGAGCATTTATGGGACATCATCGAGAGGTCTGTTCGTGCCCAAAATCCTGCACCATCAACGCTTTCACAATTATGGACGTCTATCGAGAGAGCATGGCTCAATATTCCTGCAGAAGACTTCCAACGACTCGTTGAGTCCATGCCACGTTGAGTTGCTGCACTTCGCCGGGTGAAAGGAGGGCCGACATGATATTAAGAGGTATCCCATGACTTTTGTCACTTCAGTGTATATCGTAAAAATAATAAAACCTTCACATTCCTTCAAAAATTCTAACAAACTTTAATCAAATTGTTGGACACACATTAGTTTTCCAGTACATATCAACATGGTGTTGACATCTTTAATGAACAACTTATCACATAACACAACATAACATAACATAAATCAACAACAACAACATAACATAAATCTTTCAAATTCTCTAAAAAATCTCAGCAATCGCAATTTCTAGCACAGCAACGGTAATGACCATGGTATTGTCACCTTCGATTGCTATATCATAAAACACAACAAAATCTTCAAATTAATTAAAATAGCCCAATCAACTACAATCAAATTCATCAACACTCATTAGCCTTCGGACTCAAATCAACATGGTGTTATCTCCTTTGATGACCAACCTACCACCAATCACAACAAAGTCTTCAGATTCTCTCAAAAGATCCCAACAACTGCAATCAAACGTTCTCTAAATACAGTACAACAGCAACCAAACTTCTTTAAACACAACAACTAAAATGGGCATGGTATTGTCTTCTTCGATAATTGTGACTAATGTATCGTAAAAAAAAATAAAACCTTCACATTCATTCTTTGATGAACATAAGTTGTTCATGCTGTCTAAGTTGTTTAAGATGTTTGTCTAAGAAGTTGTCATAAGTTGTTTATGTTGTGTTACTGGATACTATACTACTGGAATACTACTGGAATATACTGTGTCACTAAACTGGATAGGTTATTATCTTTTCGATAATTATGATTTATATTTGCTAAAAATAATAAAACCTTCACATTCATTCAAAATTCCAAACAAATTATAATCAAATTTTTGGACCCATATTAGTTTTCCCGTACATATCAACATGGTGTTGGCATATTTAATGAACAACTTATCACATAACTCAACATAACACAACATATCATAAATCAACAACAACAACATAACATAAAACTTTCAGATTCTCTGAAAAATCTCAGCACTCGCAATTTCTAGCACAACAACGAAAATGACCATGGACCCATTTTCTCCTTCGATTGCTATTTTGCAAAACACAATAAAATCTTCACATTCATTCAAATAGCCTAATCGACTACAGTCAAATTCTTCAATACTCATTAGTCTTCCGACTAAAATCAACATAGTGTTGTCTCCTTTGTTGGCCAACCTATCACCAAACACAACAAAGTCTTCAGATTCTCTCAAAAGATCCCAACAACTGCAATCAAATGGTCTCTGAACACAACAACTTAAATGGATACGTTATTGTCTTCTTCGATAATTATGACTTATATATCGTATAAATAATAAAATCTTCCCATTCATTCAAAAGTCCAAACAAACTATAATCAAATTTTTGGACACACATTAGTTTTCCAGTACATATCAGCATGTTGTTGGCATTTTTAATGAACAACTTATCACATAAATCAACAACAACAACATAACATAACAAAAATCTTTCAGATTCTCTGAAAAATCTCAAAAATCGCAATTTCTGGCACAGCAACGGAAATGACCATGGTATTGTCTCCTTCGATTGCTATTTCACAAAAGACAATAAAATCTTCACATTCATTCAAATAGCCTAATCAACTACAGTCAAATTCTTAAACACTCATTAGTTCAACATTCATTTTGACTCAAATCTACATGATGTTGTCTCCGTTGATGGCCAAAACAACAAAGTCTTCAGATTCTCTCAAAAGATCCCAACAACTGCAATCAAACGTCTGTATAAACACAGCACTGCAATGGTCACTTTAATTGCTGATCTCTGCCACGTATCTCCCTCATTACAGAGCAGCCAAACAAACTCGCAGCGAGGGGGTTCACCATCAGAGCGTAGGTGATGCGATTTAGGGGCCCCATTGTATCTCCGTGAACGGGTCACTGGGATGAGATCGATGATCCGATAAACGGATCCCAACAGGCGCCTAACGAGAAGCGTTTTCTTCCCTCTTTTCCCCCACCAGGATAAATAGAGTAGGGGAAAGAGAGATCGGCTTTACTTCACTTGTCGGAGAAATGTCACGAATGGTCGATCGTTGATGGAGGACCGAGAATATGGAATTAGGAAGGAGGAAGAAGAAGATGCTGGGGAGCGGAAGAGGTGGATCCGGAGCTTGATTCTTGGGGAGTAACGAAGTAAGAAGACGGTTTTAGTAAGGGATATTGAAATTACATACTGGAGATCTATTTTTGGAGTATGTGGATTTCTTTTGTCCTTTGAAAGTAATACAATTTCACTTATGTTTCTTTTTCTCTGGTATTTTTCAAGGATTTGGCGTCATATTTTTTACTGTACAATGCACATTAAAAACAAAAGGAAAATATGTTTTAAATTTTTTATAATGTTGCAAGCTATTTTAAGAATTTAATGCAGGTGTCGTCAACCCAAATGATCTCATAGGCCACTTTGGAAATGCATCCTAACTCCGCGGGCCGTATATAAATTTCTATGTCCCCATATTTGATTTAGACCCACTATAGACATTTTTTTGGAGTGAAAAATTGAAACATAATGAGTTATTATTTTTGTGTTTACTATTATTCTTACATCTAAGCAAAGATAATATAATAATAATGATACTAAACGCACTTGTAAAGTAATATATAACACTAAAAATGAAATATAAAAAATATATAAATACTCGTATAAACAAATAAAATAAATAAAAAAGTTTTATTTTTAATGATTATACTAGACGAATGATTACTAGTGTGATATTTGTTTCTCCCCTTAGCTTTTGGAAATCGTCCTCAATTTGGGTATTTGCAGGTTAATTGGTGTTGCAGGTTAGCGTCCGTTATGTTTGAGCGTGTTTTGTGTTTGATCAATTTCATTTTTGAAAACAAACCGATTCGCAACCGGTTTAAATTGAATCAAAGGCGCTAACAACTTCAACTAAGAGTCTGGTCTGCTCTGCTGTCAACAATCAACTGTGTGTATCCAGACAGGGTCACTGAGAAACCTACTATAATAGATGTTCCAAGATGGGTGCGCATCATGAGTTCGCAGAATATAATATAATTATTCTGCGAACTCATCATTGTAATCTCATAAATGAGACAGGCAATATTTGTCATATATTTGCAAGAATATTTTTCAAAATCAAAGTTAACTTTTTCTCATCATTTCGACAGTTAATTTTTGAATATATGGATGCACATATAATGTATTTTTTTAAACAATTGTTTTCACTGCTTTCACCATTATAAAATAAATATATTTTGTAAGAGTATGATAAATCTCACTGGCCCAAAAAATATTCAAGGTGGGCCACGGGTTGGCCATTCCTGCTGTAGAACATACATCCCCTCACCATTAAAGGGAACATCATTTCTTTGTTTTATGACACGGGTGTTAAAAATTAACACTTCCTATGGTAGCAGTTGAAGAATTTCCACTCATCAAACATCTTTTCAAACTCCATGAAGATGTTTTGAAATATAAATTTTGTAGTTTGAGTTTTTTAAATTTGATAGTTTTTTCCTTTTAAGATCTACAACTCCATATTATGGTTGTACCTGAAGCTTTTGGTGACTCCGTAGTTCGAACTCAGTTCCATCCATTCCAAAGCATAACATAGCAGTTTGCTCTATGTAAATTTTAATTTAAAATTTGAACTATTGTATTTAATTGTTGATGATTTCTCTATGTGATTGGTAATTGGTTGAATATAGTTGGCGATTAATGGATGCTGAAGTTCCTCAATATTCATATATTTCATTAAGAAAGATTCTTATATTTACCAGATATTTTTAAGAAATACTGAAAGAGTTGTGTCAAATAAAAAAAAATCGTACAAAAAAATTATAAATATAAATATGACGGATATGTATTTTTTACTTAACTATTTCTTACTTAAGCGTAGATCGAACTGAGTTCCATCCATTCAAAAGTCTAACATAATTGTTAGATCTATTTTAATTTTAATTGAAAATGTGAACTATTGTATGTACTTGGTGAAGATTGCTTGCTCTATATGATTGATAATTGATTGAATACAGTTTTGCGATTAATGGATGCTAAAATGCATCAATATTCAAATATTTCATTAAGAAACCTATTCAACAGTATTTTTGTTGAACAGGTATTTTTATGAAATACTGAAAGAGCTGTGTCAAAATGAAAAAACAATTGTACAAAAAAATAATTAATATAAATATGACGAATATGTATTTTTTACTTAACTATTTTTTACTTAACCGTAGTTCGAACTCAGTTCCATCAATTCAAAAGCCTGACATAACAGTTTGCTCTATTTTAATTTTAATTTAAAATTTGAACTATTGTAATTAAATGGCGAAGATTACTCTGTGTGATTGGTATTTGGTTGAATATAGTTAAAGATTAATGGATGCTAAAAATTATTCAATATTCAGTTAATTTCTAGTGTCTTTATCGAATTCATTAAGAAGTATTCATTAAAAAGTATTCTTCCTTGGATAAATATTTTTATAAATTATTGAAAAATCTGTGTCAAAAGGAAAAAAATCGTACAAAAAACAATTAATATAAATATGAAGCCTTTGTGTTTTTTTACTTAATCATTAAGGACATTAGTACGTATGTGTCGATTCGGGTTTTTTTCCTTCAAAATTAATCCAAGCAAAAAAACATTGAAACTTGCTTGAGAATTATTCACTGCATAATCGTGCAAAGATAAAATCAGTTAAAAAAATTTCACGTTAAAAAGTTTGTTATGAAGTGGTCAATTGATCAGTAACTGCCAGAAATGCAGATCATTTTCTTCCTTTTTTTATCTCCTGAATGATTACGGGACCTGATGGCCGAGGGGATAGTGCCCTGGCAGGTATCACAGGTTTCAGGTTCGGGTCCCGGCGGTGGCATGGATGTTTGTGGTGGTTCGGAATCCATTTTAAACTGTAGGTCTCCGTCTGTTTAGCCCTCGTGAGCACAAGATGACCGTAGAGCGACAAGCCAAACCAAACCTGAAAGATTACACAGAGGCAATATTGACACATATAAAATAATCTTTTTGTAAAATATTTAACAGTTTAGTGGATTTCATGAACCAATACTTACTTCAAGAATCTTTGCATAAGAAAATAAAAGATGTTTTGTTGACAACTTTTTTTATCTTGAAATATTAATAAATTAATAATAGTTTCGATATAAATAATAAAACCATCTGGAATTATTAAAGAATACATTGCTTAATTTATTGCTTTTTGGAGAATTTATTATTATCATCTAACATTAAAATATTTTTTTGTATAATTTTATATTCGACAGAATAAAAATACCAACTCCAAGTTTCATTAAAAGCAAGAATAGAAAAGATCTTGGAGATATTTTATCTGTTCTTCTATTTGCATTTTAGTAATGAAAAAAAAAAAAAAAAAAAAAAAAAAAACTTCCCTTAATGATCATTTCTTTAAGATTTATAAATGCCTGCGTAAAAGAAAAAGTTCCAAAGCAAATAAAGATAACTGAATTTTAGTAAAAAAACAGAAAATGTGTTTTCTTCCTATCTGTGTGAATTGTTGTAGAATAAAACAAATTAAAATGGTAGTGGTATACTCAACGAATCTGCAATCTATATTTCGAAATTATGTGACATTATCATTTTTTGAAAAACTTATAAACAATATTTTAATAATATTTCACATTTATATAAAACTTTTTCAAGATCATTTTCGGTATAGATCAATATTTTTCATAATAATTTACCGCGTTTGAATTTTACGGGTTTGGAAATTCACATTCATCCTTTTGTAAACCAAATTTACCCTTTTGTAAATAATATTCACCTTTTTTAGTATTCATCTTTTTGCAAAACAAATTCACCTTTCTCAAAATTAGAGTTTTCTTTACATGTTACATATGTTTATAAAGACATATATGTACATATATGTCTAAATAGGTATTTCTGCACGATTAGTGATGCACAGGTAAAAATGCATATTTAAATATACATGAGGGTATGCATACGGTTATCTCTAATTTTTTTCAGATTGCATACGCATATATATTTTTTTCAATTAATAAGTATGTACCGTCGGCTGCAAGTGAATCTATAAAGTGTTTGCAAATGTATTTGTATGGGTATATGTAGGTGCGAGTTTACCCATGAGCGGATATAGTATTTCAATAAGAATTTATATGTGTATGTTTGTACGTGTATATGTATATATGTACGTGAGTTTACATGGATGCATATATATATGCGCGTGTGTGCGTGAGTGCGAATATGTGAATGTGTGTGTGTACGTTTATTTCTTTGTATGTACGTGTGTATGTTTGTGCGAGTGTATATATGTTTGTATGTTTGTATATATGTTTATAGGCTAGCATATATATATATATAAGTTTGTGTGCGTATATGTACATGAGCACATATTTATCTATGTTTATGTGTGTGTTTGTAAGTGTAAAGTGTGCATGAATTGTTGTTCATGTGTATGTATATGCATATATGTATATGTATATGTTTGCATACATGTGTGTATATATGTGAGTGCATGCTTGTGTATGCATGTAGTTTATATGCGCATGTATGTCCGTGTCTATGCGCTGTTCGTATATATGAGTGCGCGTATGTATGAGAAATTAATTCAATGAAGCGATGAATGCCTGCAGATGTATATATGCATGTAGTTTATGTGTGTATATGTGTGCGCTCACAAATTACACATGTGATTGCATGCTTCATTTGTATGTGCCTGTGGGACGTTTGTATGTATGTGTTATGAGCGTGTATACATGTGTTTTGCACATACATACGTATGTATGTGCCGGAATACATATGCATGTACGTGTGTCAGTATGTTTGCATGTATGAGTGTGTGTATGCATCTATGTATGTATTTGAGCGTATATGTATATACATATATGTACACATGTGTGTATGTATGCATGTATGTGCGTATGCATTATGTATGTAAATGAGTATGTATGCATGAAATGTGTGTGCATGTGTATATATGTACCCATGTAAGTGAGTACGTATGTGACGATATGTCTACGTGTATATTTATTTGCATGTACATGTGTGCATGTTTATGTTCATCTGTATGTATGTGCGCTTTTGTATGTGAGTGTGTGTACATAATGTATATTCATGGCAAACAAAAATACATTTTATTCACTAAAAATGTTTTTACTGTTTTTCAAAATGTTCTCCGGGATGATCATCCTCGATCGACAACGATGTTGGACGACCATTTTTAAATTCTTACGATGAGCGAACGATGGCCTCAATTAAATTCATCGGAAATTATATCAAGTGATTTTAGACGGTGCTTCATGACCAAATGTTGAAATAAATTGGAGGATGCTGATCGGCTGTTAAGATAATCCTCGTCAAATGTCGCAGTAAATCATCGCAGGAAAATTTTTCACGAGTTGATTCAATTTTTTGGGTTACCTAAAATGTTCAAATTGCTGCAAACAACAAATACTAGGTCAAAACATTCTTGAGTAAGTAGACGCCAAAAATATAAAATCTTATGACGGATATGTCTGATGAAGACATGCAACACTAGCATAGCCAATTCTGCATAGATATATAGCAAACCTCGAATGTGAATGTGTATTTGTATGTATGTGTGTACATGTCTATAAATGTTCTTGTATACACAGACGTACGAACTTACATACATGTATACACTTTTATACACATGCAAATCTACGCATGTACACAAGCACATGCATATTTATGGTCACGAACTTACACACACTTGCAAATGCATAGACACGTACATACAGACACACACACACACACACATACATACACGGACATACATAGACACATACGTACATACACACATAAACATGCCCACGCAGTCACCCACATACATATATACACTTATGTTCACGCGCTCATATACATATACACACAGAGACGCCCATATGACGCACACATCATACACGCCCTTACATACACATGCACTCGTATCTGTACAAGCAAATGCATACATGCATGCAGATGCAGATGCATACACTTTGATATGCATATTCACGTACAAACATACACATATAAATACTTATTAACATCTATTTACACATTAATAAACGTGTAGATAAATACACGTTTACAAATGTATTTGAATCAGTAAATATGCACTTGTAGCTGCAGGTACAAAATTAATAATTTTTACTAGAAGAAAATGCAGATTAATGTATGTATACTCTCAAGCATATTTAAACATATATCTTTAGCAATACATCAGTGCATAGTGCATCAGTAATCATGAAGAAATACATATTTATACGTACATATTTATATACGTCTTTATAAACATAGTTATGACTAATACTACTAACTGTTAGACTGTTAGTCCTAACATATAAATATAACCCTAATTTTGACACAGCTTATTTTTATTTGTAAAAAAGTTGAATTTCCTTTGCAAAAAGATAAATAAAGTTAATTTTGCAAATACTTCAACAAATTTCATGAATAAAAAACACAAGGTTGTTTTTTTTCTTCTAGTTTTGGAGTAGTTATTTAGAAGTTTTTTTTTATCTTGATTATTATGCCGATACATTAAAAAATATCTTTCGATTTTTTTAGTGAACTTTTGGTAAAAATGTTTCATTACCGAAAGATTTCTAAAGAGATTAGAAGAACAAAAAACATTCAGCATTATTCAGAGAACTAAAATCATCCTTTTATCATGGTATATATACTGTAACAAAACATAATTTTCTAAAAAAATAAACTTTACCAATTTCTAAAAGTAATAAAAAAAAGTTGTTACAAATGATAAGGATCAAATTAGCAAAAAACCAAAAATGCGTCGGTAGTTCAGGTCATAAAATATTCCTGTTAAGTTAAAAAAAACTCAACTCGAGCATTTGAGACTATCTTCTTTGATTATTCATTATTTCTATAAGTTTAGTAGAAAAACAAAGATTTTTTTTAGAACTGATATACATCAGTTACAAAAGTGAAAGAAAAATAAAGAGTACTATTACTCAGCAAAAAATTAATAAATATTCATAAAAATTACACAGTATACCTAACTAATCGTACTTCATCATAATACACAGTCCAGCCACATTAATGTGACCACCTGTCAAAAGCCAGAATAACCTCCTTTGGCAGGGAGGACCGCTGCGAGACTTATGAATGACGCCAACGATTGAAATGCTTTCCGATGCCCTAGGACATCCTTTATATACACTCCACTGCAATGTGCTGCCACCTGCCTTTTGTGGTTGGTTATTTCACGTTGACGTCGAAAGTAGGTGGTGGTCACATTAATGTGACTGGACTGTGTATAATAAACCAGTAAGTGGTGTTGATGTCACTTAACGTTCTTGGATACAAAAATTTGGCTTAAAACGTCTGTAGTTTCTGTAAGTAACTATGTAAAATAGAACATCTTAATATTCCTATCTAAGTTCCCAACCAGAAAAGATCAAGATAAAAGCCCAGTTTTATAGAAGCGGTATGCTTGATATTATTGTTCACTAAATACAGATGCGGTTAATGGCTGCTCCGTCCTGCAAGAGGATAATATTAAACCTCCCATACCTTTGTTGGCGGAGACAATTGATGGCCAGCACGTTCATCGGATTTGTACCTGATTGAGTATGTTTGGGATGCTCTAAGTAGATATAATGTTTACTCTTAAACAACCACCTGCAACCATTTAGGTTTTTCGAACTGCCTTGACAAAGCTATGAGCTTTTCTGCCAATTGATTTAATTAACATTATCAGTTTGAGTATGGACCATTTCTGTAGTGCATGTACAGCTGTTAGAGGTAATCACATTCTGTATTGACGCGGATAACACTATCAACTCAGACATGTCTTTTTGTATACCTGATTTTTTTGTATTTTTGGTATGATCGCTGTTTTCAGAAAATAAATCTTGTTTTTTACTTTCGTGAACAACTTAAAAACATTTTTGGTAAATGTTTCTGCTAAGTATTATTAAATTCCAATGAATATAAATTTTACAAAAGCTTCCTTAATTTTTAGAAATCAGTGTATTTTATTCAATTATACAATCTTACTTATATAATTTTACTATGTTGCTTATACAATTATACAATCATGCTTATATAATTTTAAAATGTTGCTTATATAATTATACAATGTTTCTTATACTTTCTTATATTTTTTTTTCCTTTTGTGAACAACTTTTAAAAATTTTTGGTGAATGTTTCTGCTAAGCATTATTAAATTCCAATGAATATAAATTTTACAAAAGCTTTCTTAATTTTTGAAATTCAATTTTAGAATCTTGCTTATTTAATTTTAAAATGTTGCTTATACGGTTATACAAGGTTTCTTATAGGATTATACAATCTTGTTTATATAATTTTAAAATGTTGCTTATACAATTAAGAAATGTTGCTTATACATTTATGACGATGTATAAGAAAATATTTGTTTTATGTAATGAAATTTATTTTATGTAATGAAATGTTTAGAAAATAATTATTTCTTAAAGAAAAGATTTCATAAATTAAAACCAAACATAATTAATAATTTAAACAATCCATTGGATAATTAAATGACGATTATAAAATATTTAATTTCTTCCTTTTTTTATGTTTCCTTGTGCTTTTAGCTGCTTAATGTAATCTTTATATGAAAGAAAAAGCAACATTAATTCCTACAAAATATTTTAAATATTTTAAAGTACAATTTAATCGTTCAAAAGACTTCTTAAATAAGTGATTATTTTGAAAGAACATGAGTTTTAGTATTCCTGAATTATTTGCATGATTAATGTTTTATCATCATGAGTATTGCATAATTAATGCCTGATTCCCTCTCTCACAATTTCTTTTCCATCGTCTATTTAATGAATAAATTTATCTGCCCTATTATTATCATATAATCTAGTCTTCCTTCCACTACACTTTCTTACTTCATTAATCAACGTCAGGAAAGCTTAAAATACCTTGATTACCACCGTAAAAGTACAGAATGTATTTATTAGTTTACATGGTTTATTATATTTCTGTTTATATATTTTTTAAATATATTTGCAGTCATCGTCAAATTAATGTAGGTAAATAATAAAAAAAACAACATAAAGTTATTTCAAATTTCTACTTTGAGACATTAATTGCAACACAATTTATTAGTTTTTATTATTGTTTTTTAGATGTTTTAAAGATAAGATTCGAAAATTATTTATTATGAACCATACAAATATATAAAAAAGAAAGAAACACCGTAAATAATGTCATATTTATCTATATACATGTTGAAGCTTAAACAAAAAAGATATCACAGTAATAAACTTAAAATAGTTTGAATTGGAATTAATCTACTAAATGGATACAGAGTTTAAGAAACTTAAATGTAATCTTTTATTACAATAACGTATTAACTACTTAATAGCCTATTTATAATATTAATAATGTTTACGATACATTTAATTCAATTGAAACATTAAGTTGCATTTTTAAGGATATAATTTCTCTTAAATTTGTTGACTAAGTTGAAGAAATAAGTTGAGACAAAAATAATGAATATTTGTTGAATAAGTTGTTAAATAAGGTGAGACAAATCAACAGAGTTTGAAAACTCTGTTGATTTGCCTCAACTTAAAAAAAAATATATTATATTAAAATAATTTTAATAATAATAATAAATTAAATTATTATTTTAATAATAATATTAATTAATTAAAATAATATTAATAAAATTTGCTTAAAATTTTAAATTATTTTTGCTTATTTAAAATAGACAACTTTTCAATATTTTGAGTAAGGATTTTTTTCTTAATTATATATTTGTTTGGTTTAAGTTCATAATAAACAATTTTCGAATCTTATTTTAACAAAAAATAATTTAAGCTTAATAAAAAACTAAAAAAAAACGAAAAAAAAAATAATAAAATTGATTCCCTACTTAATTATATTAGATGGCAGAAGCGAAGTTTCTCAAAGAAACTATTATAATTCCAGTTATTATAAAAGTTATTTCCACAAATAAATAATTGGTTTTAAATTACTTCAGAAAAAAAAAGAGAAAAACAAGTGATAAGATTACATGTGATCCTAAACTTTTGTTTGCTCTATACTTCACTATTCAATTACAACAGATCTCTTTCTCAATCATTTTGAAGAAAATAATTTATAGTAATCTATAATATAAGAAAATAATTTTATATTAGATTTCAATGAATTTTTATGTCGTTTACATTTTTAAGGATAGAATTTCTCTTATATTCGTCGACTATTTTCAAACTTTTTGAATATATTTAATTTAAAATAATATATTTTATTAAAATAATTTTAAAAATTTTTTAATTTGTTTAAAATTTTAAATTTATTTATAAAATTTATTGTTCAACTAATAAATTAACCAAAATATGAAAGATGATTTTTTAAGGCATTGGCACTAGCAGATTAAAAACGAGCTATTAAAATATTTTAATTCATTGGCAGTTTTTTCAAAATAAACACACCACATTTTGTGTCAAGATGGCATACCATATGATTAATAATTTACTAGGCATTTTTTAATACTAACCCATAATCACATTTCCTGTAAGGAAATTCAAAAGAAAAAAATACTTCAGCAATCATACGTATATAACAAAAAAGTATTGCAAGAATTTCAAGTTACCCTGCAATATTTTAAAGTGAAGATGAAAAAAAAATTTATTCATCTTCTTCATTGGCGCAACAGCTGCTAGGTGGGCGATTTTTGAAAATTTCAGGACATGAATTATTTCCTTTTTTACATGGTAAGGTTATCGGCTCTATGCTCAAAAGTCACATTAGACCAGGACCTACGGTTTAAAGTGAATTCCTAACCTCTACAAACATTCATGGCACCATAAGGACTCGCAACCAAACTTGCAACACCGAGATCGCCAGAGCTAGTCACTCGGTCACCACGTCCCTGTAGAACACACTTATGAAATAGAAATTAAAATTAATAGAATAGAATGAAATAAATTTGGAACTCTGTTGTTAATTACTTTTTTTCTGCTAGACCGCCAAACCAGCTTCGTGGCATATCAACCAGGGCATTTCGGCAAAAACTAAGAATTCTACACAGAGAATAATTTCCATAAATGTCAGAGGGTCGTTACGTGCCTTTTAGGTCCAGAACATCGCGAAGGTCTGCCTATGGCTCAAGGCATTAAATAATTATCATATTTTTCATCAAATACCAATTAGAAAGCAGTCTGCTTCACATGAGAGTTTGTCCATCTGTCCCAAATTAATCTGTAAAATAGGAATGTTTAAATACGGTGTAGCAATTGCAGTGGCTTTTTCCAGACATAAACAGACAAAATAATGAATTAACAACACATTCAGCGTCTGGTATCATCAGTTGAACCATCTCGTATAAAATGTTTTGCTCTATAATACGCATTTGCAAAACAATTAACCCTGAAAATCTTCCCGAAAATCAGTACCGAAAGCTTCAGGTACGAATCCTGGCTGTTTCATAGATGTTTGTTGGTGGTTCAGAATCCACGTTAAACTGTAGGTTCCGGTCTATTTAACCTAAAGTGCGCACATGATGATCGTAGAGCGACAAACCAAACCAAATCCCTAAAATCAGTTTCCAGCCCTTTCCATAAACAGGGAACTGTTTGTGATTATGCTATGTGGAATACTAGATTCTTAGTGTTGAATGACTAAAGTTCAAATCACCGAGTTAATGATGCACCAATCGTAACCTTAAAATTTTATAAACAAATATCTTCGTCAGCTAGTTTGTGTAACTTCAATTGTGAACTACAGATAAAATACAGTAGGAATTTTTCAAATACGATAAAAATTTGAATAGAGTTTCTTTTGAAATAGGCTTAGATGTATGAAAAGGTAGTACAATATCGAAAATCTCATAAATATTTGACAAGAATGAAATTTTTCCAATAAAGGATTGAATAGCGAGAGAGTCGGGCATTTTCAAACGGATTTGCGAACATTGTGTGCATGTTGTTATTTCAAAAGAGTGCTATTCAACTTGAAGGAAGCTCTTTATATATAAAAGAATATATTTTACAAAGAGATTCAAATAGCAAAAGGAAGAAAAACAAAATACATTTGAACGTAAGTGTTTGTATTTCTTGAGAAATGCATTTCAAAAATTGAAGCACGTCATGAGAAACATTTTTGGGAACAAAAACTTAAATTGAAATGGTAAAATAAAAAAAAATGTACTAAGATTTTACCATGTAGTTGTGGAGCTGAAAAGCAAATGTTACGTTTATATTATCATCTAATCTCCTATAAAGATATTATCCTTAGGAATGTTCGTTTAAAATTGTAAAAATTAGATGCAAGCGATGGCCTTGTGGCTAGCGCTCTGGTGCTCGGTACTACAAGTTTCAGGTTCAAGTCCCAGCGGTGCCATGGAGGTTTGTAATGATTCGGAATCCACTTTAAACCGTAGGTCCCAGTTTCATAGGATTGTTGAGCGTCATAAAGCCCAGTCATTTAAATTATACAGAAATGATTAAGAAAATTATTTCAAAATTATAACTAAACTACTATTATTATTGCTACTAAATTATACAGAAAATATTTATTTTTAACGCCAAGGAAAATTATTTTATTTTCTTTGGTCTCCATATGCCATATTACTACATTTTTGTCCATTTTCTTTTATACGTAAATTTTATATGCTTTTATAGATAATTTTTATATAAATAAAAAAAAACTATTTTTTTTCTAAAATATATAAATAAAAATTTTAAAAATTAAAAACTTTTTTATGATAATGCAGCACTAAAATTTTTATCACTGCAATTAAGCAAAAATATATGCAAGTATTAAATTATCGATACTGTTTAATGTCATCATTTGTATTCAGCAAATAAGATAAAACTTGGTAATTAGTTTGGTACTTAATACTTGTTTACTTATTTTGCCTTTTTTTTTTCTTTTTTAGTTTCTTCTATTATGAATTTAAAAAAAAAAAAGATCCTTGGAAATAATTGAAAAATAAAAAGGAATGATTTTATTACCAAGAATTCTTTCTTTTAAATAAATCTCAAAAGTCAGAGAAATTTCTTTCGGTAGATTTTTGAATATCTTTTACTCGAAAACTCATTAACTAGTAGAGTTTGTTTTGTTTTTAAAGTTCTTTTTTTACATAGCTTAATTGACAACATATTAAAAATAAGTGTGAAATTTTTCTAAAAAAATGTAATACATATGAGTTTAAATTATTGTTATACAAGAACTCAATTTATTTTCTAAAAGATTACTTAACACAACTGCATCTTTTAATAAATTTTAAAGTTATTTATTTTGGCGAAACTGATGAATTAATCATGAAAATATTCCTATTTAAATAAACGAAGCTATTTTATTTTTAATTTTTAAAGCTCTATATAAAATTATTCTGTTTAAAAGTATTTTTTATTTGTAATCACATTTTTGTTTCATAATATTTTTAAGAAGTCAATTAAGATATATTATTTGTTTAATTGAATTCATTTATTTTTATTTATTATTTTAAATGATTTTTTTTTTTTTTTTTTTTTTTTTTTTTTTTTTTTTTTGAATATGAAAAATTCTATTAACTTCAGTAATTTTGAGGGTTTAAAAGCTCGTATTTTATGTTACCTTGATTCTACTTGAAAGGTAAGATATAAATATATTTCTTAGAATATTTAAACTTATATATTTGTTCTTGTTTCCTTCTATATTGTTTTATAATTTGAATTATAAATACATAAATTAAATTTATTTTTTATTTATTTATTTTTTTCTTCAAAAACAATAATTTCCAGTCACCTTTGTTCATTTCAATTCCGACTTTTACAAAATTAAATTTTTAAATAATATTTTATAATACGTTTTACAAAACTTAATATTGTAGCATTTTTTTCTCACGAGAAGAGTTTTAGCAGTTCATTCTCGGAGAGAGAGGAACTTATGTTATTTGACAAATATATATTAGCAATACATCACTCAAACTTGATAATAGACAGCCTTTATTGTGGGTAGCCTTTATTGTGGTATATTGCATTCAATTATTGAGTTGTACTAATGAGAATTAAACTAATGTTGTACTAAATTCAATACATCTGCAATAAAAAATATACATGACAGCCAGTATTACACTGTATTTGCATAGTGACTACTAAAGCATGCTCAACTTATTTGTATTTAAGATGAACTTTCTGAGAAAAAAAAAATTATAAATTTATCAATAGATATTTTATAAATTCAAAAGCATAAAAATTGAGGGCACTACTGTAATAATATGAAATAGAATCTATAATACAAACTGTATAATATTGATTTTATTACAAATTCTTTCTAAAAGAAACTAATGTGTAATATGTAAGAAACTTTTTTTTTTGCATTTGTTTTCACAATCTCCAATTTAAAATTACAGTTTCGTAAACGAAAATTAATAAATGAATCCTTACTAAGAAATTTGATAATCAAATTATGATGCATTTTCCTAGTTATTTTTAAGCATGTAAATCATGATTCTTACTAAGGCTATAACACAACAATATTTTCAAGACTCACATATTTTTGAAATTGAAGCTTGCATAACTTATAAATTCAGATCAAACTGTAGAAGTCTAATTCTATTTTTACAGTCAAAATCTTAGAACAGTGATAAATTAACTTTATTTTTTAATCATTTTAAAACATTATCGTCGTTTTTTTAACCAATATTATAATTAAAGTCATAAATCATTTGAATGAAATATGAAACCCTATTCTGACCTTCTACTAAATTAGCAATCTACTAAATATTCGCTCTGACTTGTCTTCGTCTACCCCTATCACAGATCACAGTACCGTCTTCCTTTTGCATCAATGACCTAAATCAATCTCCTCAAAACCAAATGACTTTTCTCCCCCACTCCATCACAAAATCCTTCTGGAAAGAGCCAATATCCATCAACAACCCCCCTCTCTCTGAATATATATATTCTCCTAAAATCTGAATGCATTTTGAAGTGTGTCGCCAAGTTCAGGTTCACGCTGAAGGCTTCGCTCACTTCAAAACACATCTCCGGGCAAGGACGAACTGATCCATTAATTTCCATGTCTCCATCCCCGAAATGATTGGCATGCCCAGCAGAGTGGCTTCTTTGTCGTTCTTCACAAAAGGATCTCCCGCCAATCGATTGGCTGGCAAGACGCCAACTTCCGACTTGTTTGGTCTTTCCCTTTACTGGGATGCCTGCATCGATAAGGGATTTTTAAAGTGTGCAGCAGACAGCCAAGGCAAATGGCCCGCGGGCTGGAAGGCCTTGCTGCATGCACTGATGCTGCTTTACAGGAGATCTGATTAAACGTGGTCTTTTGACAGCAAAGGGTGGGGAAGAGGACACACACCGCTTAATTGTTTCGGGGAATGGTACAGGTGGAATTGTGAAATGGTCGCTCGGGGAAAGTGGTTGTTTAATTATTCTTTAGAACAAACCCATTCTTTTTTTTTTGTCTTCTTCCCCACTATTTGTGCTTCGTAAGCTTTGGGCTTCTGATTTGTTTTCGTTTGAAGACATTTGTTCTAGTTATGCCTTTGGGCTCTAAGTAATGATTTTGGGTATATATAAATACATTTAATCCAATACATTTAATCGTTCCAATTAAGTTCATGGATTCTAGTTATTTCATAATTCTTAAATCTGTAAATCAGTCTTTAATAAAATAATCAAATTTGCATTGTTTTCATTGTATTTTTATATTTAAATAAATATTTGTTTTATAATATGTTGAATCTTTGATTTTAGTCTCATCATTGTGCAGGCTCTTAATTTTACTTTGTACTTTATAAACATTTAGCTTTACTTATAGAAATATTATTTGATGTCATGGTGTTTGTAGTGGTTTTAGTTATTTGTCAACTTTTCCCCATATTTAAGTTAAATATTTTGCATTATTAAAAGTCCAACTCGTGGCTCAGTAGTTACGTGCGCCGCTCGTAAGCATTAGGGCTACTACTACTACTACATCACACCACATTATTGTGCCCAGAGTTGAGTTGCCCCTTTACTGTTTGGGAATGATGTGGTTGAGAAGTATGATTGGGTTCTGTGAGTCTCTACCGTCTTATGAGACCGGCACATACGGCTTAAGTAGTTCCGAACCACTACTAATATCCATAGAAACGCCGGAATTCGATCCCTGAAATCTAATTATACTAGAAAGGTTAGAGGTAGATATCATATTTCTTAGAACATTTAATGTCGAAAACTTATATATTTACTCTTGTTTTCTTCTATATTGTTTTATAATTTGAATTATAATTGCACAAATTTAACAGTAACGTCCAGACATCTTTGTTCAATTCGAATTCTAACTATTTCAAAAATTAATCTTTAGGTAATATTTAAAAATAGGTTTTTCAAAAATTAATATTGTAGCATTTTTTCTCACGACAAGAGTTTGGCAATTCATGATCAGAAGAGAGGAATGTATGTTAATTGTAGCAATACATCACTGAAATTTTATGGCAGCAAGTTTTATTGTGGGTTGTTATTTTACATTCAATTAGGGAGTTGTATTAAGGAGAACAACTTGTCACT
This sequence comes from Caerostris darwini, assembly GCA_021605075.1. Lineage (NCBI taxonomy): Eukaryota > Metazoa > Arthropoda > Arachnida > Araneae > Araneidae > Caerostris > Caerostris darwini. Next base: position 23,856 of record BPLQ01001058.1, on the reverse strand, counting down.
CAAATCTGATATAAGTTGGCAGGTATCATGTATAAGGAGACTCAGGAAATTAGACAAAGTATGTGCGATTCACAGGTCGAAACAGTTACAGATTTAATATCAACCGATTGATATACCATTAGTTGTTCCATAGGTGATAGACCACGAACTGAAAAATGTCTGCTCCAGTTAGAAGTGAGGGAAGCTGACCTCCCCCCTCCCCTTTTGACGGATTGTCTTAAAAAGAGGTTTTAGCGAAGCAGAGAGAGAGTTCTGCGACGAATTAGTCAGAAGTGTTTTTTTCTCTGAATAAGGCCGCCTGTTTCCAAAGTGAATCCTCTGTGGTTTCGTGTATCACTCCGTGTAATAATTTATGTCAGACCTGGCAATCAGATTCGACGTAGACACGAAAAGTCTGAAAATCTCCGATCTTGGAGTGAACTGTACTTGTGATTTAGTAGTGCACTTGTGGTCAAATTTTATTTTAATTTTTAATTTATTTGTATAATAACTCAGAGTGCATTATTTTTGTGTGTGTATATATAGCGCTTGTACATAAAAATTAAATTGTTCCCATGAACCTGAAACTGACCCTCTTCTTGAAGCCATTGTAGGTCTAATATAAGCCAAGACGTTACAATGTATACACATTAAAGCTGGCAAAATTGAAAGTAAATGAATTTGATATATCTTAGGAACAAAATATAATTTTCAATACACTCGCATAACACGACTGATTTTCTTCCATTATTAGATTTTAAGTACATGTTTTATCAAAAAATATACTTGTGATTTAGATACTAAAATTCTATACATCTGCAATACAAAATATACATGATAACCACTATTACACTGCATTTGCATCATGACAAATAAGGCATATTCAACTTGTTTGTGTTTAAGATGAACTTTCTGTGAAAAAAGTTAATCTAAAACCATGAATAAGATATTTTACAAATTCAAAAGTTTAAAAATTGAAGACAATGTTGTCATGAAGTAAAATAAAATCTATAATATATACTGCATAATATTTATATGATACAAATATATACTTTGCAAATTGGTTCTAAAAGAAATTAATTTGTAATATGTAAGAAAATTATGTTTTTATATATGTTTTCAAAATCTCCAATTTAGGATTGCAATTCCATAAACCAAATTGAATAATTAAATCTTCTCTAAGGAATTTAATAATAAAATTATGATACTTTGTCTTAGTTATTTTTAAGCATATAAATCATGATTCTTGCTAAGGATATAAAACGAAAAGGAAATATTTTCAAGGTTCGTATTTCTTAAACTAATGCTCGCATAACTTATAAATTCAGATCAAATTGTAGAAGTCCAATTCTATTTTCTAACATGTTTTTACATTGAATACAATAGAACAGTGATAAATTAACATTATTTTTTTAATGTTTTAAAATGATTTTTAAAAAAATAAAGTTAATTTACCACTGTTCTAAGATCTGTAATGTAAAAATATGCTAGATAAAATAGAACTGGACTTCTACAATTTGATCTGAATTTATAACGATCTTGTATCTTGGATAATCCAAATCTTGGATAAAAATGGATCCAAATCTTGGGTAGAAAAAAATGAGAACAATTTCTAATATTTTTAGACAAGATAATAATTAAAGTCACAAATCATTTGAATGAAATATGAAACTCTATTTTGACCTTCTACTGAATTAGCAATCTACCAAATGTTCGCTCTGACTCGCTTTCTGTCTACCTCTATCATACATCGCAGTAACGTCTTCCTTTTGCATCAATGACCTAAATCAATATCCTCAAAACCAAATGACTTCCCCCCCCTCCATCTCGCAATCCTTCTGGAAAGAGCCAATATCCATCAACAACCCTCTCTCTGAATATATATATTCTCCTAAAACTCAAATGCATTTTGAAGTGTGTCGCCAAGTTCAGGTTCACACTGAAGGCTTCGCTCACTTAAAAACTCATCTTCCGGGCCAGGACGAACTGATCCATTAATTTCCATGTCTTCATCCCCGAAATGATTGGCATGCCCGGCAGAGTGGCTTCTTTGTCGCTCTTCACAAAAGGATCTCTCGCCAATCGATTGGCTGGCAAGACGCCAACTTCCGACTTGTTTGGTCTTTCCCTTTACTGGGATGCCTGCATCGATAAGAGATTTTTAAAGTGTGCAGCAGACAGCCAAGGCAAATGGCCCGCGGGCTTGAAGGCCTTGGTGCAGCAACTGATGCTGCTTGCAGGAGATCTGATTAAACGTGGTCTTTTGACAGCAAAGGGTGGGGAAGAGGGCACACACCACTTAATTGTTTCGGGGAATGGTACAGGTATAATTGTGAAATGGTCGCTGGGGAAAGTGGTTGTTTAATTATTCTTTAGAACAATCCCATTTTTTCTTCTTCTACCCCACTATTTGTGCTTCGTAAACTTTGTGCTTCTGATTTGTTTTCGTTTGAAGACATTTATTCTAGTTATGTCTTAAGGCTCTAAGTAATGATTTTGTGTATATATATATATAAAGACATTTAATTGTTGTTCCAATTAAGTATTTAATTAGGTCTATGGACTCTAGTGTTTCATAATTTTTAAATCTGTAAATCAGTCTTTAATAAAATAATCAAATTTACATTGCATTCATTGTATTTTTGGTATCTAAACAAATATTTTTTTTTTTTTTTTTTATAATTTGTTGTATTTTTAATTTTAGTCTCATCATGGTGCAGGCTCTTAATTTAATTTTGTGCTCTTTAAACGTTTAGCTTTATTTATAGATGTAAGAAATATTATTTGATGTCATGATTTTTGTAAATGTTTTAGTTATTTGTCGGCTTTTTTCCATAATTAAGTTAAACATTTTACATTAGTAAAAGCCCGACTCATGGCTCAGTCATAACGTGCGCCGCAGGTAAGCATTAGGACTACTACTACTACTACTGCACCACATTACTGTGCCTAGAGTTGAGTTGCCTCTTTACAGTTGGAAATGATGTGGGAAAGAAGTCTGATTGGGCTCTGTGACTCTCTACAGTCATAGGAGATCGGCAATTACGATTTAAGGTGGATTTCGAACCCTACAAAAATCCATAGCACAGCCGGGATTCGAACCCAAAACCAGTAGTACCGAGTACATAAGCGCTAGCCACTCCACCATCAGGCCGCTGAACAGTGTTGCTGTGGTTCAATCCGCTGGCGACATTGTTGTAGGCACTGTTTTCAAAACAAGGAGACTCGATGGTGGCTGACTACCTGGTGGGAGTTTTCCAAATTTACTCCCATACCATACGCAAACGCAGAGTACTTCCACCTAAATATCCTCCCTAAAACTCCCTGGCACTGTCCTGCGGGTGCTCCATCACAACAGAAGCTGCCCTCATTCCCACCACCCATGAATAGACTACTCATGGGGTGTCCGTACCCGTGTTGCCGGCCAATGTGGATTAGTCTCAGTACCATTATTAAATTAGAATTAACTAAAAGCAACTTCTTTTTATTGTGCTTTCCTGAAGAAGCTTCTATATCGGTTTCAATTTTATAGTATTATGTTCATTTAATTGTAAGTATTTCCATTTTTGTAATTGATATATTGTAACGAATTTAAAATGAATACATTCTTCATTATATTTGTGAATGGTTGTATGAGTTATATTTGTGTATGTGTATGTAAACATGCATTTTAAATTACAAAAAAATCAAAGTTATCAATTAAATCAATAATTTTATGCCACAAGATTCATTTTAGAATTATGCAAATTTTTATTTTTTTAAGTAACAAAAATCCTAATTTGAAATTTAAAATTTCATATGTTTTCCAGTTTTAAATATTTTAATTAAAAAAGAATTTACTGTTTTTAGAAAAATATTTTTCGGGATTTTTTTTTCTATAAAAATTACTAACCCTAAATAGCTTTGAAAAGTTTTTATTACATGTTTCTTCACGTGTCAAATATTGTAGTAAAATCTCCAAAATGTGTAAATAACAATTCCACATTCTTAGATGGAATGGTAATAGTAAATATCGCTCGATAAATTATAAATAAACTGTTGTCTTTCTTTCTAAATTACTGACTTCTATTACTTTTTCGTGTACACATTAACTTTAGGTAATTTAGAGTTAGTATTGTACTGGCTAGTGTAGCGCTATTCATGCGTAGGTGAGCAGGCCTTAACTGAGTAATGAGGTATTGTCGAAATGCCAACAGTTTTGAGCGCACTATTACTGTCGAACGACTAACGTCAAGCCCGTAGATGGGTTTTTCCATAGAGAGTAGAGAACTCCTGTCAGCTTGTGGCAGTGTGTTCCAGTTTGGGTGTGGCAAAAATGAAATAATTAAATGGAATCTGTGGTTTATCTTATATTTATAATAATAGACATCACAGTATCCATGAAGAACGCGTGTAAATAGCAAAGAGGCGAGATCTTTTCGACAATGATTTCAGTTGAGATATTTCTTTCAAATTAATGTTATTTAAGAAAATCTTTTTAAATAAGTAAATTTATATTTAATATATTCAATTATTAAATAAAATTTTATTAATTAATTTTCTTTTTGAAACTCATTGTATATAATTTGAAAATGAAGACCAAATTTGCCTTGCATTTATTTAAAATTTTAAAAAACCAAATGAATGATCTGTAATGTTAAAAAGTTAATTTTATTTTTCAATTCCTTCTATTAGCTCCCACTCTGCCTATATATATATCTTATTCAAATTTTCAATCATTCATAAAATACTTTTGATTCATCCACTCAAGTTCACATACATTTTTTTTAACTTGTAGTGGATGACACTTAATGTTAATGACGTTTTTTCAAATATTAATCCATTAATTAAATTTAATTAATTAATTTAATTTTTTTTAAATTTGAGTTGCATGTATCTAATAATAGATGACGCCAGATAAACTTAAAAAAATGAATGAAAATTGTTATAAAAGACTTTCTGTAATATAGTGAAAAAAAAGTAGGAATTGACTTTAAAAAAAAAAATTTATATTGCTTGTTTGCCATCATTCATCTGAGTTGCTTCGGAAGTTTGCTTAAATAAATCATTTGACCACCCTATTCTTTGCTAACCGAATTTTTACACGACCACCACTGTAAATGCCATCATTATGTAGAGACGGCATTACCACCTCCCTGAACAGTCAACACTTAAATTCAATACCTGCAATCTCGGCCCAGAATAGCGAGCATAATCATCAGTTAAGCTGATCGTCCTCAACCGAGATTTATTGTATCGCCCCCCTCCTGTAATTCGCTTCCCACTGCATGAGTCACCCATCGAATCACTGATGACCGCGGCATTTTAAATGAACTATTATTCAAATGGATTCCATTGTTAGGAATGGAGCCACTGATGCTCTTGCTTAACTGCGATGTCTTATCTGTTCATTAATAATGCAGTGTAAAAACTAATTAAAACAGTGGATTAAAATGTTCACAATAATGATGAAGTGAAATAAATTTTCCATCTTCTGATCAATCTCTAGCGTCAATCTTTAAACATTTCTTGGTATTTTTGATAAACAAGTAATATAAAAAAAATTTTAAAGTTAATTCCTACAGTTTTTTCACTCTATTGCAGAAAGTCCTTTATAAATAATTTTCATTCATATTTTTAAGTTTATGTGGCGCCATCTATTATTAGATACATGCAACCTAAATCTAAAAAAAACTCAAATTAATTAATTAAATTTAATTACCGAATTAATATTTGAAAAAACTGAATTACCGTCCAGTTTCATCCACTACAAGTTCAAAAAAATGTATTTGAACTTGAGTGGATGACTAAAAAGTATTTTATGAAGATTGAAAGTTTGAGCAAGATACATATAGGGAGAGTGTGAGCTATTACAAGGAATTGAAAAAATGAAATTAATTAAGTAAATTTAATTACTTAATATTTGAAAAGACTGTGTTAACATTAAGTGTCATCCACTACAAGTTCGAAAAAAAAATGTGTTTGAACTTGAGTGTATGAATAAAAAGTATTTTATGAACGATTGAAAATTTGAACAAGATATATATAGGGAGAGTGTGACCTAATAGAAGGAATTGAAAAAAATTAAAATTTATTCACCCTGTACCTGTTCTTGATCGACTTCTCCCTCTCATCGCATTGAATGTGCGGGCACCTCTGTTGAGCAGAAGAGGCCGTTATAAAGATGCTTGAGCAACAAGGTCTCATGGACCTGGTCTAGGTGTCTAGACCAGGGGGACATGAAACAACAAATAATTTTCATTACACTCACATAACTCAATAGATTTACTTCCATTACTATATTTTAAGTCCATGTTTCGTTAAATAATAAACTTGTGATTCAGGTACTGAAATTCGATCTATGAGCAATCAAAAATATACATGTTATTACACAGTAAGTGCATACTCAACTTGAGTATGCTGACCAATAAAGCATACTCAACTTGTTTGTGTTTAAAGCGGACTTTCTGAGAAAAAAAATTGTTCTAAATTTATCAATAGATATTTTATAAATTCAAAAGCTCAAAAATTGAGAACAACGTTGTCATAATACAAAATAAAATCTATAATATATATTGTATAATATTGATGTAATACAAATACATACTAATTACAAATTCATTCTAAAAAATTATTTTGTAGTATATAAGAAAATTAAATTTTTATATTTGTTTTCAAATATCTCCAATTTAGGATTGCAATTCCATACATGAAGGCGAATAAATGAATCTTCACTAAGGAATTTAATAATCAATTTACTATATTTTCTCTTAGTTATTTTTAAGCATATAAATCATAATTCTTACTAATTACATAAAACTACAATACTTTGATAAGGAAATATTCTCAAGGTTAATATATTTTTGAAATTGAAGCTCGCATAACTTATAAATTCAGATCAAATTGTAGAAGTCCAATTCTGTTTTATCTAACTTCTTTTTACATTGAAAATCTTAGAACAGTGATAAATTAGTTTATAAATTCATCTTAACGTATAAATTAACTTCATAAATTCGTTTTTTAAATCATTTTAAAACATTAAAAAATAAAGTTAATTTATCACTGTTCTAAAATTGGAGAATAGAATTGGACTTCTACAATTTGATCTTAATTATAAGGACTTTGGATCTTGGATAATCCCAATCTTGGATAAAAATGGATCCAAATCTTGGGTAAAAAAATCAGAATAATTTCTCATTTTTTTTTTATCCAAGAGTATAATTAAAGTCCCAAATCGTTTAAATGAAATATGGAACTCCCTTCTGACCTTCTACTAAATTAGCAATCTACTAAATATTCGCTCTGACTTGTCTTCGTCTACCCCTATCATAGACCACAGTAACGTCTTCCTTTTGCATCAATGACCTAAATCAATCTCCTCAAAACCAAATGACTTCCTCCCCCACTCCATCCCGAAATCTTTCTGGAAAGAGCCAATATCCTTCAACACCCCCTCTCTCTCTCTGAATATATATTTCCTCCTAAAACTGGAATGCATTGTGAAGTGTCTGCCATCGTCGCCAAGTTCAGGTTCACACTGAAGGAAGGCTTCGCTCACTTCAAAACACATCTCCGGGCCAGGACGAACTGATCCATTAATTTCCATGTCTTCATCCCCGAAATGATTGGCATGCCCGGCAGAGTGGCTTCTTTGTCGCTCTTCACAAAAGGATCTCTCGCCAATCGATTGGCTGGCAAGACGCCAACTTCCGACTTGTTTGGTTACTGGGATGCCTGCTTCAATAAGAGATTTTTAAAGTGTGCAGCAGACAGCCAAGGCAAATGGCCCGCGGGCTGGAAGGCCTCGGTGCAGCACTGATGCTGCTTACTGGTGATCTGATTAAACGTGGTCCTTTGACAGCAAGGGGTGGGGAAGAGGACACATACCACTTAATTGTTTCGGGGAATGGTACAGGTGGAATTGTGAAATGAGGAGTGTGGTTATTTAATTATTCTTTAGAACAATCCCATTTTTTATTTTTTTGTCTTCTTCCCCACTATTTGTGCTTCTGATTTGTTTTCGTTTGAGTTGCACTACGACATTTGTCTAGTTATGTCTTAAGGCTCTAAGTAATGATTTTGTATATATATATATATATATATATATATATATATATATATATATATATATATATATATATATAAATATATATATATATATATAAGACATTTAATTGTTGTTCCAATTAAGTATTTAATTAGAGTTTATGGATTCTAGTTATCTCATAATTTTTAAATCTTTAAATCAGTCTTTAATAAAATAATCAAATTTGCGTTGTATTCATTGTATTTTTGTATCTAAATAAATACTTGTTTCATAATATGTTTATTCTTTGATTATAGATTCATCATTGTGCAGGCTCTTATTTTAATTTTGTGAGTTTTAAACATTTAGCTTTATTTATAGATGTAAGAAATATTATTTGATGTCAGGATTTTTGTTGTTATTTTAGTTATTTGCCACCTTTTTTATATAATTGAGTAAATATTTTACATTATTAAAATCCCGACTCGTAGCTCAGTTTTAGCGTGCGCCGTTGGTAAACATTAGGTCTACTACTACTACTACACCACATCACTGTGTCTAGAGTTGAGCTGCCCTTTTACAGTTTGGGAATGATGCGGGTGAGAATTCTGATTGGGCTCTGTGATACTCTACGGTCATATAACACCGGGACCCACTGCTTAAAATGGATTCCGAACCACTACAAACATCCATGGCTCCGCCGGGATTTGAACCAGCAATTTGTAGTACCGAGTACCAAAGCGCTAGTCACTCGGCCATCAGGCCTCTAATATCAGCGCTGATGTTCAATCCACTAGCGTTATTGTTGTAGACACTGTTTTAAAAAAAAGAAGACTCGATGGCTTTTGTGATGTTTTGTATCTCGCCTCGTGAGTCTGATTACCTGGTGGGAGTTTTCTGAATTTACTCCCATACCATATGCAAACGCAGGGTAGTTCCCCTAAATGTCCTCCCTGAAGACACTGGCCTACGGATGCTCTATCAAAACAGAAGCTGCCCTTTTTCCCACTATCCATAAGTAGACTCATGGACATTATCTCAGCAATATTATTAAATTAGAATTATCCAAAAGCAACTCTTTTCTTATTGTGTTTTTCTGAAGAAACTTCTATATCAGTTTCAAGTTTATAGTATTATGTTAATTTAATTTTAAGTATTTCCACTTTGTAATTGATATGTCGTAATGAATTTTAAATGAATATATTCTTCGTTATATTTGAGAAAGATTGTATAAGTTATATTTATGTATGTGTATATAAACATGTATTTTAAATTACAAATAATCAAAGTAAAGTATAATTAAATCATTAATTTTATGCGAAAGAGATTCTTTTTGCAGTTAGAAAATTGTGCAGAATTTTTTTAACTAATAAAAAGCTTAATTTTAAATTTAATATTAAATGATTTCCAGATTTAATTAAAATGAATTTACTATGCCTTTTTAAGAAAAAGAAAATTTGCCATTTAAATTCATTTTAAAGTGATTTATAATGTTCTGATTCGTTTAAATATCGATAGAGAGAAATATATAATGAATAAATAAAAAGAAATATATAAGGAATAAAATTTCAAATTCTAACGGAGATTAAACATAGAGCATAGGCTAATAGACATCAAAAACATTAAAAATGTATCACAATGTATTTTTTAACCCTAAACAGCTTTGAAAAGTTTTTTGTTACATGTTTCTTCAAATGTCCAAAATTCCAGGAAAATCTCTAAATATTAATAATACTTTCTACATTCTCAGATGGACTGGTAATAAGAAACATAACTTGGTAACTTATAAATAAAATGTTGTCTTTCATTCTAAATTAATGATTTTCTGCTACTTTTGTGTGTACACATTAATTTTAGGTAATTTAGCGTTATTATTGTACTGTGTAGCGCTATCCACATGCAGTTGAGCTGGCCTTGGTGAACTGAGTTATGAGTTATGGCAGATGAGTTATTGTCGAAACGTCCACAGAAGTGTTTAGCTTATTTTTGATTTAGCGTAATTTGATGGGTTTCGCCATGGTGAGCAGAGAATTCCAGTCAGTGTATTCCCGTGAAGATGTTACAAAAATGAAATAATTAAATAAACCCTGTTGTTAGTATGATATCTATCATAATAGACCCCAAAGAATCCATGAAGAGCGAATGTAAATTGCAAAGTTGTAAGACCTTCTCACGAATGATTTCATTTCAGATATTTCTGTCAAATGAATGTTATTTAAGAAAGTATTTCTAATTAAGTAAATTTATATTTAATATATTCAATTATTAAGTAAGATTTTATTACTTTTTTTTAAACTTATTGTATGTCATTCGAAAATCAACTCCAAATAAACCTTGCAAATAAAATTTGAAAAAGCAAATGAATGTGCTAAAATGTTAACTTTATATTTTGCCATCATTCATCTCAGTTGCTTCTGAAATTTGCTTAAATAAATCATTTGACCACCCTATTCTTTGCTAACCGAATTTTTACACGACCACCACTGTAACTGCCATCATTATGTAGAGCCGACATGACCACCTCCCTGAACAGTCAACACTTAAATTCAATACCTGCAATCTCAGCCCAGAATAGCGAGCATAATCATCGGTTAAGCTGATCGTCCTCAACCGCTCCGAGATTTATTGTATCGCCCCCCTCCTGTAATTCGCTTCCCACTGCATGAGTCACCCATCGAATCACTGATGACCGCGGCATTTTAAATGAACTATTATTCAAATGGATTCCATTGTTAGAAATGGAGCCACTGATGCTCTTGCTTAATTGCGATGTCTTATCTTTTCATTAATAATGCGGTGTAAAAACTAATTAAAATGGTGGATTGAATTTTCACAATAATGATGAAAAGAAAACATTTTTCATCTAATCATCCATCTTTAGTTTCAATTTTTAATCATTTCTTGATATTTGTGATAAAAAATATATACACAATTCCAATTAATTAATTAATAAGTAAAAGTAAACAAGCATTAATAATTTTCATTTTTATAAGTTAATTTTTAACTGAGAAGATAAACTGAGATAATACAAAAGTACAATTAATTTATTATTTTGTGTGTAACATAAATGGTAGGAGCTTTTCTTCCCTCTTTTTTTGGAAGTACATATTCGTAGCATAGAAGATCTTGTCAATTTTGCTTCCATCAACTTTGTTATTGGAAGCAAATTCAATTGATTCGATTTCATATTTAATTCTAATTAAAAACAATTTTATACAAAATTAAGGAAGGATATTGCGATGCTATGCCACATTTTTTTAATGACACTTAATTCTCGTTCCCACCGAGGCGAGAGACGTGAAGATGCAAGAGGCAAGCGACCAAATTTTTTCGACCCCTTCACAGCGAAACGTCAGAAATAGCATTTTGAAAACCGCTTCGAGTTGAAAGTTGGGCTACTCCAAGCGGAGGACTGCAAACCGGTTTCAGGCGACCGCGGTGAGGTCAAATTTTGGTCGCTTGCATCTTGTCGCCTTGGTGAGCACGAGCCTTTAAAGCATCTATTAATTGATTCATTCCATGTATTGTTCTTACAACCAAAAGATCTATGTCAAGTGGATTTTCATTATCTTTTAAAATTATATTTTACTTTGAGGGTTTATAAAATATGAAAAAAGTTACAAATTAAGAATATATGTTGTTATAGAGTTACCACATCAATAAAAAATTATATTCTTTTTAAGCACCAAATTTTTAATTTTCAAAATATAGTAGTCTGACAACATTTTATGTAATTGCATGAAAATTATTTTAGACATTTGCATGAAAATGACACATAAATTCTCTTGTATTTAGGCATTAATGCATTTTTACTTAGGCCATTTTCATAAAGTTCATAACGGAGTCGTTTGCTTGATTTTATTATTCATTTATTGTTTGCATACAAGAGGATTCGAAAGAGTTCCAACAAATTGAAGTGCAGATCATGAATACCTTCATTTTAAAATATGCATATCGAATATTCACCAGAAAAATCTGATCAGTCATACATATAGGCTGAAACGTCATGTGGTTTCAATAAATCGTGTTGTTTGATAGAAAGTGAATTAAACAACATCAGCTATCATTATTTCAGCAGAAAACGTAGCTCAGATAAAATGGAGCATGCCAATACTAAGATGGCAGGCTGGCATTTAATGTATGAGATAGCTAATTAAATCAGCGAGTTACTGTGCGTCACGGAAGATTTCCGAACATTGTGATTCAGGGATGAACACCATAAAGATCTCATCAAAGTATTTAAACGATGCTAAGCGATCTACCGCGCTTGAAATCGTATCGCAAAACGATAGACTTGTATCTGCATTGTTTTTTATGTGTAGATTTCCCAAAGATCTCACAATTGGATTAGCAACATGCGTGTGTTATTGCAGATGGCAGCAACAATTTTATACGATTATACATACATCATCTAATAAACTTGCTTGGTGAATCATATATACTATACTGCAAGAGCTAACACATGATGTTTCTTCCTACATAACCTTATGGTAAATTTATTACCCCTTGAGCAACCCTTAAATGACTCTACAAAGATATATATATGTATATAATGTGTGTGTGTGTGTATACACTCAAGAGCCAAAACATTATGACCACCTGTCAATAACGAGTTGGCCTCCCTCTGGCGCGCAGCCTAGCTTCCACCCGCCTTGGCCCTTGCCATGGATTAATACCATCACTTAATACCAGTTAAATACCACTTCCACCTGATCATGTGCCTTCCACATCATCCAGGCAAGTTCATTGCAAAATGTAGGGGTGGTCATAATGTTTTGGCTCTTGAGTGTATATATATGTGAGTGTGCAGCGTGTACTGGAGATCCATATAGATAAACTAAGGTAAAAAGTTAAGAGCATCGATAGGAATCAGAATCGCGGAGGTGAGGCTTGGCGAGAGACGAATACTTGCCACTGTCTCTTATTTCGGCAGTGCGCGTTCCTCAATAAAGCCGTTTAACTCTTTCAGTCAATATTCATCGTCACACCAGTGTTGACTTGACTGATAATCATTCTGTGTAGGGCCTAACTAATGGAAGCAACGAGGTACGGTTGTAACGATCATCGATGCGCGTACCAAATCTCCAAATGTCCTCTCAAGTACATCATAACATACGTTGCTTCACGACACATTAACATTTCATGTTGTGAGAAGTGTTTGCTTGCTGTAGACTGAAATTAAACTCCAGTTAACCGGCGCTAGCCACTGTAACTTGATCATCTCCAACAACTGGAAAGCGCGTTTCGCGACATGAAATTTCATCCCTTTCATCTTTAATGAGTCCAGTTATTGCAGATGGAAGATCATCCGTGATTCGACGCATTTCCATAGTATCAGGGCCGGATTTTCCTATAGGTTAACTAGGCTTCAGCCTAGGGCCTCAAGATCAGGGGCCTACATTCAAATTGTTAAAAAATTAGAATTGCACTATTCTAAAAACAGTAAACACTGAATCGAAAATAAGGGAAATTCTGCACATATGACTAATAAACAAACATAAAAATGTATTGGTAATATGATATATTTAAAAATAATTCTTATATAAATAGAGAAAATAATGATGATTTTTATTGCATATTTTATTTTCGTAGTCAAAGATTATTATTATTTGAATTTCGTTTCTTTCTAAATGTTGTGTTTTTTGTTTGATTAGTACTATATATAGTGCTGAGAATAAATGTTCAAATAAGTATTCTCGACTTTTTTTTTATTCATTATCCGTGCCACATTTTTTATAAAGATTAGTACCCATCACAACATGTTTCATTTAACATATTGATATATATCACAGTAATGATGTATTTTATTATCTCTCTTGTAATTTACAAACTTAAAAATGGAAAGTGAAAGGAGCTCATAAGTGGAATAGCCTAGGGCCTCTTTTCATCTAAATCCGGACTAGCATAGTATTTTCTCAATGAACGTGCGATCTGACAACAGTTTCCAAATTATGTTCTTTTCACAAATCAAACATCATTTATAAAAGAAGAGTGTTCAATACTCACCATGCGAAGATTCATTATATTCGTACCTATCATTGTACTCTTTTGTGTGTAATGAAGTGTTTCATGCTATCTTTATTTATTTATTGTGTCTTTGTGCCTCTTTTTTCAATTCCTTCTATTAGCTCACACTCTCCCTATATATATCTTGTTCAAATTTTCAATCGTTCATAAAATACTTTTTATTCATCCACTCGAGTTCAAATACATTTTTTTTTAATTTGTAGTTAACTTGTAGTGGCACTTGATGTGTAATACAGTTTTTGCAAATATTTATTCATCAATTAAATTTAATTAACTAATTTTAATATTTTTTAGATTTAAGTTGCCTGTATCTTCCGATAGATGGCGCCAGATAAACTTAAAAAAAATGAATGAAAATTATTTATAAAGGACTTTCTGCAAAACAGTGAAAAAAAAAAATTAGGAATTGACTTTAATTTTTTTTTTTTATATTACTTGTTTATCCGCAGATGGCACGTACTTTCCTATGCAATTCCAATTTCCATCTGTGTTTTCAGCTTTCTCTCCAAGTTTGTACTTTTCAGAAATAGCCTGCGTAACAAAATTTTAAATTTGGCATTTCCAGATTTTTACCTTTTATTCCTTTATTATATTAACTATGTTTTAATATTATTATCAAATTTATTATTAATTATATTATTATAAAATAATAATAAACTAAATTATTAATTTTATTATTATTATTTGTTTCTAATTTAATACCAGCTATTGCCTCAATTGCATAAATACTCAGCAAGATTAATAAATTAAACAATACCTTAGCACTTTATTTTTCTTTTTGAATGAATGCCAAAATATGTCATGTTATTTTTATGAAAGTTTAATTCTTTTTTGACGTAGAGAATAAAATGACATTTTAATATTTGCCCTTAGAGAATTCAGGATTTTATATTTCAATTCTTGGAAATGGTTTCAAAATTTATAAGCTATTTAAAAAATTATTTTCTGAAAATCTCTTTTAACCTTGCAAATTTCATTGAAAATTAAAAATCTTTATATCATTTCTATATTCTATTCCTAATTATTGCTCAATATTTTAAAAGAAGAATTAAATGCAGTGTAAATTGTGTTTTGATAGATTAATAGCCAATGGGTCATATTGTAAGAGAATCGCGGAGGAATACCTTACACAAGGAGGTAAAGTGGTCATTTGTAATTTTTTTCCAAGGTAATTCAGATTAGTTAGCAATATTTTTGTGCATATTAAGCGAATGACAGCTAGTGGCGTTTCATTTAATACTATATTTTACCCAGGATCGAGTCCTGGTGGGAGCATGGATGTTTGTTTGTGGTTCGTAGTCCACTTTAAACTGTAGGTCCTGGTCTGTTTATCACTCATGTGCACAAGATGACCGTAGAGCGACAAACCAGACCTTCATATTTGACATCTGCAGGTAAGTTATCAATTCATTGTTTACTTTAACAATTGCTTAATATTTATTAAAAGAAAATTTAACGTAACATTGTTTTGCATATTGCTTTTATGGATGTTTTTTTACTTTAAAATTGTTAAGAATATATTTAATAATTGATTATAATTCAATTGAAAGATCAATTTCTTAAATTTTTTTCAAAATAGAAATAAAACAAAACCAAACTATTTAATTCTCATACTATAAAGATGCATAATAACGCAAGACATTGAAAATATAGTTTTTTAAATTAAAAGCTTTTTTACAAAATATATGTTTGAATATTTCGCAACGCATTTTTATTCTTGCAAAATCCAATGTAATTAGCCTATTTGAAAAATATTTGTAGTAACTTATACTGAAAAATCTCTACTTCATCTGCAAAAAAAAAAAAAATCTGCAAAAAAAAAAAAAGGGGTTTTTACACTATCGAAAAAGAATAAAAATTGATAAAATGTTTTACAATAAATATTTCTAAAAAAATTTAGAAGCACTATCATAAAATTCCAGATATTTTTTGCAAAAATTTAAACTCCAGACTGAAAAAAAATATTTGCCAAAATTACAAAAATGACGTAAATGCTTTTGTTTAACTAAGACATTATTTTTTCTAATAAAAATTTCGAGAAAAGAATCTCAAATTAATAGTTTTGAGCTTTAAACTTTAAAAAATACTTTAGTTTCATAAAGTTTTTTTTTTGTAGTTACTCTTTTACTAGTACTAGTTTACTAGTACTTTTACTATTTTTTTTTCATTACTTTATTATTGATTTGAAATATACCGATCGATATTGTCTATATGTTTCTTTCAAAAACTAGTTATTCTATTTGTTATAAAATAAGTTTTTAACTTAATTGCAATGATTACTTGATTAAAATTATTTTATAACGGTAACAAATTTATTTTAAATTAAGAATGTAATAACTTATTTCAAATTCTTTAATAGACAAAAGAAACAATGTCGTCTAATAAATAATATTTTATGTTTTGTATGCAACTGATTTTAATGTCGTCTAATAAATAATATTTTATGTTTTGTATGCAACTGATTTTAATTGTTGAAATTGCTGTCTATCATTTTTTGAATAAAATTATTTAATAATGATAATTTTATGAACAAAATTCTTTGAAATATTTATCAAGATTTGCATTTATTTTGTATTCAACCGATTTAAATTGTTGAAATTTTATAAACAAAAGAAATATTTACTAAGCATTCTTCTTAAAAACATTGTTTGCATCCGATCAACTGTTGCTGTTTATTCTAAAATAGAAGTATTATAATTTAGCTGTTTTCCAATAATTGGGTACGAAATTTATGGCTTACTTAAGATTTGTGTTTCATTGTTGTCACTCCAAAACTCATTAGCAGTTTGCGAGAACAATGAATCTGCAGTTAAAACTTCATTTGTATTGAATATTCAAACAATGGCCTGAAATCTCTAGTTCACCTGTATTGTGTAAGCTAATTTTTTATCAATGTTAATTAAGTTGTATACATTAAAATGAGAGCAACATTTTTATTCTTCTTTATAATTTAACTCAGTATTGAGATTAGGAATTTGTCATAATGCAGAGAAATAAAGTATAAATCCTATTTTATAGAAAAAAGCAAGTAGAGAATAATATTTAATACTCCTAAATAATTGGTTAATAACTGTTTACGAATTATAAATGATAAAATTCTCAATGATTCAAATATTATCAAAACGTTTTAATGTCGTTTCCTACAATGTTGCGCCAATAAATAATGAATTATATTAGTATTTTTAATATTAAAAATGTAATTTGAATATCTTGGTACAAATTTATTCCATAGAACATTTTTTATAAATTATAATAAACACAATGCTATTTTTTTCATTTATTTGGAAATTAAAGTAAAAATGTGTGTATTTATTAAGATACTTAATGAAATAAAATTGCAACATAAAAACTTTTTACTTTCACAGAAAAATAAAATGTAAAAAAAAACAAAAATTCTAAATTTAAAGTATAGAATAACGGTGTAATAAAACAGATGTTAGAACTTATCTGCTGTGTGATATTTCCTAAAACAAGAATTCTTTGTTGTTTCATATGTAAAATATGATAGGAGAAATAACTATTTATTTAAAATGTCTAAACGTGTTTTTTTTATAAACCAAGTCACATAAATTAAAATCACATTCGTTGCATTGATAGCTGGTTTCACGACGAAACGGAAGCAAAAACTGCACAGCTATGACTCACCGTTTCAGAAACATCCCCTTTACCAATACCCTATCCCTTTTCTCTGAACTAATAAAATCCGTTTCAGCCATTGTCAAGGTCATTTTGTGGCATTCTAAGACCGTGGGAGCAGTTTTCTTTATAGCAGCGCAATGCAAAGGATCGTACTTCGGAAAGGCGTATATATACGCCGGCGGCAGGGAACGCATCGGTTGAGTGAGGCGTATATATACGCCGGCGGCAGTTAAGGGGTTAATAATAAATTTTCTAAATGCCTTCTGTATACTATCAGCTCTGTTTTCTGTTATTTATCCAGCTAAAATAGCTTACCTTGGTTTATCATTATCATCAGACACTCTGTATTCCTTAATAGTAACAATCAATTATTTTTTTTAACATTTTGCCCGCAAGCGTATTAATATAAATTGCTTTTATTGAATTGATGTAAATAACTGTATAAATAAAGGAATCTTTATTTATACAACATGAAAGACTTTTTTTTTTGCATTGCATGGCTCAGTCTCATCTTTAATTGTATAAACGAATTCTAAGTATTAGGTTGGGGAAAAAGAAATCCATTATTTTTATATGAACTTCAGGACTTTATTTAACATGCTTCGGATTGTCCAATTTGGGTCAAATATGCACCGCTTTGTTGTATAATTTGTTGCCATTTTAAAGGTAACTTCATAATGCTTCTCTCATAGAAGTCCTGGTCTCTATTTGCAAAAAACTCTAGTAGTCGATTTTCACAATCCTCCCTAGATGCCAATTTTTTATCATTAAAGAAATTTTGCAATGCAAGAAAAAGATGATAATCGCTTGGTGCCAAGTCCGGACTCTATGGCGGATGCATTAAAACTTCCCAACCAAGCTCCCGAAGTTTCTGGCGAGTCACTGTAGATGTGTGTGGCCTAGCGTTGTCCTGGTGGAACACGACACCTCTCCTGTTGGCCAATTCTCGCCGTTTTTGGTCAATCGCTATCTTCAAACGGTCCAGTTGTTGACAGTAGAGATCAGAATTTAGCGTTTGGCCATATGGAAGCAACTCATAATAAATAATCCCCTTCCAGTCCCACCAAATGCATAACAGAACCTTCCTGGCCGTTAGTCCTGGTTTGGCCACCGTTTGAGGTGCTTCACCGCTCTTTGACCACGATCGTTTTCGCACAGGGTTGTCGTATGTGATCCATTTCTCATCTCCAGTCACCATCCGTTTCAAAATGGGTCTATCTCATTCCGTTTGGCCAAGGCTTCGCAGATGGAAATTCGATCCATCATGTTTTTTTTCTGTTAATTGGTGTGGCACCCAAACATCGAGCTTCTTTTTGAATCCAGCTGTGTGTAAATGGTTTAAAACTGTTTTATGGTCGATTTTTAGCTCCTGGGCGATGTTACGACTGCTAACATGCCGGTCAACTTCGATCATTTCTCCGATTTTATCGACATTTTCGACGACCGGCCTATCTGTGCGAGGTGCATCTTTAACATCAAAAATTCCTGAACGGAATCTACGAAACCAAAATTGCACATAATTGGCTGTTACAGTATCGGAACCATAAACACCATTCACAATTTTAGCCGACTGGCTTGCATTTTCGCCTTTGTCAAAGAAAAACTGTAAAATGTACCGAATTTTCTCTTTGTTCACTTCCATTTTTAACACCCTGTAACTCCCAACTGAATGGACCAAACAAAAAACAGAAAAAGAATTATTTTAGTAAGAAGTGCCACCTTTCTAACGAGCATAAATCTGAAATTGTTTAATTGATACTTTACGTGATATCGATCACTACAGCCATCTATCGAAAAAATAATGGATTTCTTCTTCCCCAACCTAATATATTATCTCTTGGAAATATCTTTTTTTAAATGTGTACCGGTATCACTCATACAAAATGTGCCAGTGAACTTTGACTTCTTTCTTTTTTCTTCTCTTTATTTTATCATCAAAAATGCACTCCATACAGTCGTTTTCATATTACATTATATAAAAGTCCTTGCTTATAATGCATTTTATTTTGTAAAATTATATCTTATTATTATTTTTGTACTAATGACTTAGTTAATATTTCTCATCATTTACATTTTATCGTTTATCCTCCTGACTCGAGTGATTATATCTTAAATGTTTGTCGTGCATAACGAATAGTATTCCAAGGAAAGGAGATACTAGTGATTGGCTCTGGGCAGGATTGTGTACTTTAGTCTTACACAATTTCTTTCGTTTCGGCTTCTATTAGACGGGTGGTACATTTAAATTCCCAGGTGTGCATCAGCCGACCGATATATATCAATTTTTCATGGTTTAGGCTGCTTATAATTCAAGTATATCTAAGGAATCTAAAAGAATGGCCTTAATTAGCATTATTTCATGAATTTGTTTTTTCGAAATGTGCTCCTTGGTGAGCAGTGTGGTATTGAAAATGAATTACCTTTCTTATATCGTGTTTTTTTTTCTACATTTTCATACCTCGACGAAAAACTAAATTCGCCATTATTTAATCCTGAGTTTTAAAATATTTCAGTATTTGCGACCCAATTTTCAATCACAATTTTCGTAGCTCCTCCCTCACCCTTTCTTCTCATACAATAACAATGTATACGACAATAATCTAAGTTGAGTATTTTGTCGCTACAAATACATGTGGACCTTAATTACAAGCCTTACAAATTACAAAAAATATTGAATTTATTGATATTTGGTAACACCTATCGCTGCAATGGGAAAGTCTTAATCGATGAATGTCTATTTCCCTCTGTCTTACATACACCATATCGGACATACTCGCGGCTTCATGAGAAGTTCCGATTTATCTGGAACATTCTGGAACGTCTGCACGACTGTAACGCAAACATGCATAAGTGCTGCACATCGTTCAATTCCATCGTTCCATTCACAGTCAAGTTGGGTTCGAATGCAATAAATCGCTATGAAATGCAATAAACATGTAAATTACATCACACACATTTTGGATAGTTCTATTGAATCTATCCTGAATGTGTGTGATGTAATTTACATGTTTATTGAATTTCATAGCGATTTATTGCATTCGAACCCAATTTAATCTATGTAAGTGGAGCAGAAATTACTGATAAGTGATCCTGTTGTTAATCTGATCTGAGTGTTTAATCTGTCCATAGAATTATTATAAAAAGATTATTAATTACTCCCACCAAACATTTTATGACTATTCTTCCAAATAACAATAAATTAGATACCTAAACTGTTCCGTCATGCAGAGACTTTTGCCGAGATAATTGAGAGTTTTTGCATACCGTATTTTGGACGTCCGTTATTTTTTTCCTCCCTATCGCGCATGCTCATAGGAAACATTATTACAGATACGCATGCTCAATTTCCTATGAGCATGCGCGCTAGGAAGGAGAAAATAACGGACGTCCAAAATACAGTATGCAAAAACTCTCTATTAACACTTGTTCTGAATATACTTAAACTAATAATCATTCTGGATACCCTCAATTTCACCACAGATTCGTCAACTGCCAGAAACCTCATCTACCTAGTTCAAAATCTTTCTCTGGTAACTTTAAAAAAAGGTCTTTTAGCTACATTTGTACAATCTTTCTTATATATATGCAAATTTGTCTCAAAACCCTGCTATTACTTATTAGGCTGAAAAATACGCATGCATAAATTGGTAGATAAAATAGATGACTCATTTTCCTTTTATGGAGAGAAATCTATTCAATCAACCAATATAACTGAACATGTACTAGGCAGATAGCTAATTCAACTGGCTTACCTTCTACTTACATTTATTCAAGCTTAAAAATTTCAACTTGTTTGATTGAAAGTTGATTAGTAGCTAAATTCCCTTATTCATTTAAATCTGCTCTCAAACAATACATGACGTTATCAGCAAAGACGACTCTTCGTAATATTTTGAGAAATTACACCTATAAATTCAACTACAGCACCTTGAAAAATACAATAAATCAAAAAGATTGATAAGAACTATTGTGAAAATTCGGCCAGTTCACATGGACCAAAATAATTAGGCCCCAAATCATGAAGATTCTTCCGAAGACATGAAAACATACAATGAATAAGGCTTTTTTGTGATTAAATAATAATATAATTTGCTGAAATTAGACTCATTCTATTTCACTTTCGTATGAAATTTACACCATTCTTTATTTTAATTCTAAATATTCCTTTTAATGTTTTAACATTTTATGTATTGTTTCATTGTTGGCTAATTGTACTTTTTAAGCAATATATGTTTTAGTTTACATGAATTGGCTTTTAGAAAATACTAAATTGTTTCGCTCAATATGGCTCTTGTTCCGTTAAACACACGCCTATTTGAGTTTGAGATAAATAATTAAATTTCAAATTAATCCGGATGCATTTTTTTTAAATTCATTGTTGAGGTTCATTATACACAGTCATCCAATATCTGTCCTCATTCTTTAAAACAGATAAGAAAGTTAAGTCCGTAATTGCGTTCTTTTTTCTTTAGCGTTTAAACAGTCAAATATGGGTCCGTCTTGGCCATCCACAGAAATCTCTTCCGTCCTCTTTAGTTCAATTTTGTTTGGCTTAGTTCCAATTAGTTGTTCATATCTTAGAAATCATTGCTAAGGAAGTCAATCCATTAAGATCGTATTTTAACACTTTCGCTGCAGGTCACTTAATGATGTGTCTGCAGTTATTATCCCGCCGTAGAAATGGGTTTTTGCTAGAAGGCTACTTGCTGTTTATAACAAATAGGATTGAATAGTGACAATAAAACATGATTATGTGTATCATACTGATTAATGAGTAATATTTGACTGTCCATTTAGAATACGTTGACTATGTGACAGCGCACAATGGGCATTAGAGGTAAAATTAAATCCGAAATGCCCCATTACGCCCTTGCAGAATCATGCTGATGGCATATCTCTTCTTGCCACTCTTCCGCTTCGGAATCAGAAATATCATGGCCACTTTGAGGAGAAATGAATTCTTCAATGTTATCTTTGCTACCATAACTCACATCACTCGGGTACTCGTCCGAATGATCAGTCAACAATTTCCTCATCTGTTTGAGGCTTATTAGATTGCAATTTTCTTTTTTGGGGTAGTGAAGGCCCTACACATTTCGGCTATCGTCTCTACAACGTTTAAGTAACTAATAAAAACATAAATTCGACACCAAATGCATTTACCACTAGATTCTAATTTTTACTACACGCCAATATCAGTTAGACACATCTAACATATGTTGCCGATTGAGTAGAGGTGAAATGTTTAGGCACAGTTCTTCCTGAGCAAATGCGTGACTGGCAACTAACATGCTATTCCACCACGCGCTGTCACATGATTGGCATTTTAAGGTTGACGTCACATCACATGCTAGAACGATGGGCAGCGAAAGTTTTTCAGCAATTTAAGTCGTTTTCTTGTTCATGATAACTGTGAATAGCCTAACGACTGGCTTTGGCTATTAATTGCAGTTAAGTAAATATATTGGTGTCAAAAATTCACACCACTAATAGATCTCAAAATACAAATAAATGATATTTTACTAACTTCGAACTAGTTTAGCTCGAGAATACTTGTAAAATCTTGTTCATTTCCATCATAAAATTTTGTATACTAAAGAAGAATCTTATTTCCTTTTTTATATACGCTTTCATGAAGGATATTTTGAAAAAGAATGATCCAATATCATCCAAAACAATGATATCGCATCACTCTTTTTCGCAGATAAATTTCGAATTTTTATACTGATTTTTAAACATTCTGCCATGCCTATTCAATATTGCAATATTTCAATAAAAATGACAAAATAATAACCATAATTATTAATTACATGATTACGAATGCACAAGAAATGTCTGTTCAGTAAAATATGCAGATAAAAACTTGCATTATTCGTTATGATTAGCAATTATCAAATAAAATTTTGCAACAGTCGATACCAATTATATCAGTTAAATGAAAGTACTTTGCGAAAATACTTTTACCAGCTATTTTATCCAATAGCTAGAACACGCGTTATTGCGTGTTTCATTTGCTTCATAATAATAATTCAGTCTTTTTTATTCGTATTCAGATCTAAAAAGTGATATCGAATTCACTTTTTTTTTTTTTCATTTTTAACATATGAAAATAACATAATGATTTTTGTGAAGTGTGTTGTAAAGCATTTATTCTTTGCATGTTGATAATGTTATTTTGAATTTTAATAACTATTATTTAAATAGTA